>JASGCC010000129.1:0-600000 GCA_030067915.1 Hydractinia echinata
AACAAAATATTAAGTTTTTAAAGATATTTAGCTGTAAATTCTATGCGTCACAATGCGTCACTAATGCGTCACTCGGTTTTTTGCATGTGTTTAACTGTTAAATGTATGCGTCACATGCGTCACAACATTTTTTTAAAGATATATATACTATTCTTTTAAAAATCTGGATGTGACGCATGTGACGCATTAAATTCTTTCACAGCATAGTACTATATAGCTTGTGACGCATATGTGACGCACTTGTGACGCATGGAATATAAGAACTTTTAAATACGAACATAGTTTTTATATATATATTATACATTTTAGGCATCCATGCCTTGGATAACCGGGGTGCAAAATCAGTGCGGACAAGGTTCTAAATCTTTCATCGATTCCTTTGGGATTTCTTCAATGAATTTGAATTCTCGCCCCCTTGAACTCATCATATCTGTTTCGCGTTGGTCTCTGGTTATATTTTCCAACATGTTTAATTAAACCTTTGCTTGTAGCCAAAATTGGCATGGAATTGTCCCTGCTTAATAACCATGTCAGTGGCAAACTGGTTTTTAGGCCTTGGCAGGTACTTTATACTTTATTTTATACGTTATTTTATGCTAGGATGAAAGCTTATTTCTTGTGTTGAATATTATTTGATTTCACTTTCGTTTTCTTCGAATTTTGGCTCCTAATTTTGCTTATCATTTCACTGGATTCGTTACAGAATAGTAGTCTCATAGAAACTAGGCTCAAGTCCATGTGTGTGTGTAACAAATTCGAGTTACAGAGGCCTTTTTGACTTTCTCTAGGAAGAAAAAGGTCACAACTCTTTTCAATTTTTTTTCTTGAAATTCAGACAATCCTGGTCAAAAATAATGGCAGTAAACCCTTCTTTCATGTGTAGCAAGAGCAAGATAAGTACAAAGCCCCCTTTCCCCCAGTATCAATGTTCAAAAGTTGTGCTAACACGTTTCCAAACATTGATAATGGGGGTAGGAAAGGATTATACTGCACTTTTTGTTGCTTACTGCCAATATATTTTGACCGGGATTGTCTCTGAAATTTTAGACTTAGAATTTTTTCGCCAATTTTTTGCAGTAATTTTTTTTACTTAATTTTTAAATTAATTCTAAAGGTGGATACTATATATATGTTTTGAAGTATGTACCAGCATTGTTTCTTTTGTGCCATGCTAAAATTGGAAACAATAGAAATGCTAAAACAATAGATGACGAGGCAAATGGGGCAGTTTTTGATAATCGCGAGACATTATAATATTCCGTGAAAAATTGTAGTTAGATGAATACGTTATTGTTACTAATTTTTGTGGGTATTAATTTGACGCACTTGTGCCCAAAAAAATTATTTACGCGCAAAATTTAGTACAGAAGCAACGTGCAAAAATGTTTTGGGTGAAAAGTACTACGCGCAAAAAAACATATATATGCCTTTTCAAGAAAAGACATGGTACATTTCGTCAAAAATTCAGAAAAACTAGTACCAATAAGGTAGTGCTTAGCTCTGTAAGGGAAGGTCAAACTGAAAAAGACCCTGTTTATGTTTGTTTTGCATGTAAGGTTGGCACTTGTGCAAAAGCCACAAAGGTGCCAGAACAAAATATTAAGTTTTTAAAGATATTTAGCTGTAAATTCTATGCGTCACAATGCGTCCACTAAATGCGTCACTCGGTTTTTTGCATGTGTTAACTGTTAAATGTATGCGTCACATGCGTCACAATATTTTTTTAAAGATATATATACTATTCTTTTAAAAATCTGGATGTGACGCATGTGACGCATTAAATTCTTTTCACAGCATAGTACTATATAGCTTGTGACGCATATGTGACGCACTTGTGACGCATGGAATATAAGAACTTTTAAATACGAACATAGTTTTTATATATATATTATACATTTTAGGCATCCATGCCTTGGATAACCGGGGTGCAAAATCAGTGCGGACAAGGTTCTTAAATCTTTCATCGATTCCTTTGGGATTTCTTCAATGAATTTGAATTCTCGCCCCCTTGAACTCATCAATCTGTTTCGCGTTGGTCTCTGGTTATATTTTCCAACATGTTTAATTAAACCTTTGCTTGTAGCCAATATTGGCATGGAATTGTCCCTGCTTAATTAACCATGTCAGTGGCAAACTGGTTTTTAGGCCTTGGCAGGTACTTTATACTTTATTTTATACGTTATTTTATTCTAGGATGAAAGCTTATTTCTTGGTGTTGGAATATTATTTGATTTCACTTTCGTTTTCTTCGAATTTTGGCTCCTAATTTTGCTTATCATTTCACTGGATTCGTTACAGAATAGTAGTCTCATAGAAACTAGGCTCAAGTCCATGTGTGTGTGTAACAAATTCGAGTTACAGAGGCCTTTTTGACTTTCTCTAGGAAGAAAAAGGTCACAACTCTTTTCAATTTTTTTTCTTGAAATTCAGACAATCCTGGTCAAAAATAATGGCAGTAAACCCTTCTTTCATGTGTAGCAAGAGCAAGATAAGTACAAAGCCCCCTTTCCCCCAGTATCAATGTTCAAAAGTTGTGCTAACACGTTTCCAAACATTGATAATGGGGAGAGGGGGTAGGAAAGGATTATACTGCACTTTTTGTTGCTTACTGCCAATATATTTTGACCGGATTGTCTCTGAAAGTTTAGACTTAGAATTTTTTTCGCCAATTGTTTGCAGTAATTTTTTTACTTAATTTTTAAATTAATTCTAAAGGTGGATACTATATATATGTTTTGAAGTATGTACCAGCATTGTTTCTTTTGTGCCATGCTAAAATTGGAAACAATAGAAATGCTAAAAACAATAGATGACGAGGCAAATGGGGCAGTTTTTGATAATCGCGAGACATTAATAATATTCCGTGAAAAATTGTAGTTAGATGAATACGTTATTGTTACTAATTTTTGTGGGTATTAATTTTGACGCACTTGTGCCCAAAAAATTATTTGCGCGCAAAATTTAGTACAGAAGCAACGTGCAAAATGTTTTGGGTGAAAAGTACTACGCGCAAAAAAAACATATATATGCCTTTTCAAGAAAGAAATGGTACATTTCGTCAAAAATTCAGAAAACTAGTACCAATAGGGTAGTGCTTAGCTCTGTAAGGGAAGGTCAAACTGAAAAAAGACCCTGTTTATGTTTGTTTTGCATGTAAGGTTGGCACTTGTGCAAAAGCACAAAGGTACCAGAACAAAATATTAAGTTTTTAAAGATATTTAGCTGTAAATTCTATGCGTCACAATGCGTCACTAATGCGTCACTCGGTTTTTTGCATGTGTTTAAGTGTTAAATGTATGCGTCACATGCGTCACAATATTTTTTTTAAAGATATATATACTATTCTTTTAAAAATCTGGATGTGACGCATGTGACGCATTAAATTCTTTCACAGCATAGTACTATATAGCTTGTGACGCATATGTGACGCACTTGTGACGCATGGAATATAAGAACTTTTAAATACGAACATAGTTTTTATATATATATTATACATTTTAGGCATCCATGCCTTGGATAACCGGGGTGCAAAATCAGTGCGGACAAGGTTCTAAATCTTTCATCGATTCCTTTGGGATTTCTTCAATGAATTTGAATTCTCGCCCCCTTGAACTCATCAAATCTGTTTCGCGTTGGTCTCTCGTTATATTTTCCAACATGTTTAATTAAACCTTTGCTTGTAGCCAATATTGGCATGGAATTGTCCCTGCTTAATAACCATGTCAGTGGCAAACTGGTTTTTAGGCATTGGCAGGTACTTTATACTTTATTTTATACGTTATTTTATTCTAGGATGAAAGCTTATTTCTTGTGTTGAATATTATTTGATTTCACTTTCGTTTTCTTCGAATTTTGGCTCCTAATTTTGCTTATCATTTCACTGGATTCGTTACAGAATAGTAGTCTCATAGAAACTAGGCTCAAGTCCATGTGTGTGTGTAACAAATTCGAGTTACAGAGGCCTTTTTGACTTTCTCTAGGAAGAAAAAGGTCACAACTCTTTTCAATTTTTTTCTTGAAATTCAGACAATCCTGGTCAAAAATAATGGCAGTAAACCCTTCTTTCATGTGTAGCAAGAGCAAGATAAGTACAAAGCCCCCTTTCCCCCAGTATCAATGTTCAAAAGTTGTGCTAACACGTCTTTAAACATTGATAATGGGGGAGAGGGGGTAGGAAAGGATTATACTGCACTTTTTGTTGCTTACTGCCAATATATTTTGACCGGGATTGTCTCTGAAATTTTAGACTTAGAATTTTTTCGCCAATTTTTTGCAGTAATTTTTTTTACTTAATTTTTAAATTAATTCTAAAGGTGGATACTATATATATGTTTTGAAGTATGTACCAGCATTGTTTCTTTTGTGCCATGCTAAAATTGGAAACAATAGAAATGCTAAAACAATAGATGACGAGGCAAATGGGGCAGTTTTTGATAATCGCGAGACATTATAATATTCCGTGAAAAATTGTAGTTAGATGAATACGTTATTGTTACTAATTTTTGTGGGTATTAATTTTGACGCACTTGTGCCCAAAAAAATTATTTGCGTGCGAAATTTAGTACAGAAGCAACGTGCAAAATGTTTTGGGTGAAAAGTACTACGCGCAAAAAAACATATATATGCCTTTTCAAGAAAGAAATGGTACATTTCGTCAAAAATTCAGAAAACTAGTACCAATAAGGTAGTGCTTAGCTCTGTAAGGGAAGGTCAAACTGAAAAAAGACCCTGTTTATGTTTGTTTTGCATGTAAGGTTGGCACTTGTGCAAAAGCACAAAGGTGCCAGAACAAAATATTAAGTTTTAAAGATATTTAGCTGTAAATTCTATGCGTCACAATGCGTCACTAATGCGTCACTCGGTTTTTGCATGTGTTTAACTGTTAAATGTATGCGTCACATGCGTCACAATATTTTTTTTAAAGATATATATACTATTCTTTTAAAAATCTGGATGTGACGCATGTGACGCATTAAATTCTTTCACAGCATAGTACTATATAGCTTGTGACGCATATGTGACGCACTTGTGACGCATGGAATATAAGAACTTTTAAATACGAACATAGTTTTTATATATATATTATACATTTTAGGCATCCATGCCTTGGATAACCGGGGTGCAAAATCAGTGCGGACAAGGTTCTAAATCTTTCATCGATTCCTTTGGGATTTCTTCAATGAATTTGAATTCTCGCCCCCTTGAACTCATCAAATCTGTTTCGCGTTGGTCTCTGGTTATATTTTCCAACATGTTTAATTAAACCTTTGCTTGTAGCCAATATTGGCATGGAATTTCCCTGCTTATTAACCATGTCAGTGGCAAACTGGTTTTTAGGCATTGGCAGGTACTTTATACTTTATTTTATACGTTATTTTATTCTAGGATGAAATCTTATTTCTTGTGTTGAATATTATTTGATTTCACTTTCGCTTTCTTCGAATTTTGGCTCCTAATTTTGCTTATCATTTCACTGGATTCGTTACAGAATAGTAGTCTCATAGAAACTAGGCTCAAGTCCATGTGTGTGTGTAACAAATTCGAGTTACAGAGGCCTTTTTGACTTTCTCTAGGAAGAAAAAGGTCACAACTCTTTTCAATTTTTTTCTTGAAATTCAGACAATCCTGGTCAAAAATAATGGCAGTAAACCCTTCTTTCATGTGTAGCAAGAGCAAGATAAGTACAAAGCCCCCTTTCCCCCAGTATCAATGTTCAAAAGTTGTGCTAACACGTTTTTAAACATTGATAATGGGGGAGAGGGGGTAGGAAAGGATTAGACTGCACTTTTTGTTGCTTACTGCCAATATATTTTGACCGGGATTGTCTCTGAAATTTTAGACTTAGAATTTTTTCGCCAATTTTTTGCAGTAATTTTTTTTACTTAATTTTTAAATTAATTCTAAAGGTGGATACTATATATATGTTTTGAAGTATGTACCAGCATTGTTTCTTTTGTGCCATGCTAAAATTGGAAACAATAGAAATGCTAAAACAATAGATGACGAGGCAAATGGGGCAGTTTTTGATAATCGCGAGACATTATAATATTCCGTGAAAAATTGTAGTTAGATGAATACGTTATTGTTACTAATTTTTGTGGGTATTAATTTTGACGCACTTGTGCCCAAAAAAATTATTGCGCGCAAAATTTAGTACAGAAGCATCGTGCAAAATGTTTTGGGTGAAAAGTACTACGCGCAAAAAAACATATATATGCCTTTTCAAGAAAGAAATGGTACATTTCGTCAAAAATTCAGAAAACTAGTACCAATAAGGTAGTGCTTAGCTCTGTAAGGGAAGGTCAAACTGAAAAAAGACCCTGTTTATGTTTGTTTTGCATGTAAGGTTGGCACTTGTGCAAAAGCACAAAGGTGCCAGAACAAAATATTAAGTTTTTAAAGATATTTAGCTGTAAATTCTATGCGTCACAATGCGTCACTAATGCGTCACTCGGTTTTTTGCATGTGTTTAACTGTTAAATGTATGCGTCACATGCGTCACAATATTTTTTTTAAAGATATATATACTATTCTTTTAAAAATCTGGATGTGACGCATGTGACGCATTAAATTCTTTCACAGCATAGTACTATATAGCTTGTGACGCATATGTGACGCACTTGTGACGCATGGAATATAAGAACTTTTAAATACGAACATAGTTTTTATATATATATTATACATTTTAGGCATCCATGCCTTGGATAACCGGGGTGCAAAATCAGTGCGGACAAGGTTCTAAATCTTTCATCGATTCCTTTGGGATTTCTTCAATGAATTTGAATTCTCGCCCCCTTGAACTCATCAAATCTGTTTCGCGTTGGTCTCTGGTTATATTTTCCAACATGTTTAATTAAACCTTTGCTTGTAGCCAATATTGGCATGGAATTGTCCCTGCTTATTAACCATGTCAGTGGCAAACTGGTTTGTAGGCCTTGGCAGGTACTTTATACTTTATTTTATACGTTATTTTATTCTAGGATGAAAGCTTATTTCTTGTGTTGAATATTATTTGATTTCACTTTCGTTTTCTTCGAATTTTGGCTCCTAATTTTGCTTATCATTTCACTGGATTCGTTACAGAATAGTAGTCTCATACAAACTAGGCTCAAGTCCATGTGTGTGTGTAACAAATTCGAGTTACAGAGGCCTTTTTGACTTTCTCTAGGAAGAAAAAGGTCACAACTCTTTTCAATTTTTTTCTTGAAATTCAGACAATCCTGGTCAAAAATAATGGCAGTAAACCCTTCTTTCATGTGTAGCAAGAGCAAGATAAGTACAAAGCCCCCTTTCCCCCAGTATCAATGTTCAAAAGTTGTGCTAACACGTTTTCCAAACATTGATAATGGGGGAGAGGGGGTAGGAGAGGATTATACTGCACTTTTTGTTGCTTACTGCCAATATATTTTGACCGGGATTGTCTCTGAAATTTTAGACTTAGAATTTTTTCGCCAATTTTTTGCAGTAATTTTTTTTACTTAATTTTTAAATTAATTCTAAAGGTGGATACTATATATATGTTTTGAAGTATGTACCAGCATTGTTTCTTTTGTGCCATGCTAAAATTGGAAACAATAGAAATGCTAAAACAATAGATGACGAGGCAAATGGGGCAGTTTTTGATAATCGCGAGACATTATAATATTCCGTGAAAAATTGTAGTTAGATGAATACGTTATTGTTACTAATTTTTGTGGGTATTAATTTTGACGCACTTGTGCCCAAAAAAATTATTTGCGCGCAAAATTTAGTACAGAAGCAACGTGCAAAATGGTTTGGGTGAAAAGTACTACGCGCAAAAAAACATATATATGCCTTTTCAAGAAAGAAATGGTACATTTCGTCAAAAATTCAGAAAACTAGTACCAATAAGGTAGTGCTTAGCTCTGTAAGGGAAGGTCAAACTGAAAAAAGACCCTGTTTATGTTTGTTTTGCATGTAAGGTTGGCACTTGTGCAAAAGCACAAAGGTGCCAGAACAAAATATTAAGTTTTTAAAGATATTTAGCTGTAAATTCTATGCGTCACAATGCGCCACTAATGCGTCACTCGGTTTTTTGCATGTGTTTAACTGTTAAATGTATGCGTCACATGCGTCACAATATTTTTTTTAAAGATATATATACTATTCTTTTAAAAATCTGGATGTGACGCATGTGACGCATTAAATTCTTTCACAGCATAGTACTATATAGCTTGTGACGCATATGTGACGCACTTGTGACGCATGGAATATAAGAACTTTTAAATACGAACATAGTTTTTATATATATATTATACATTTTAGGCATCCATGCCTTGGATAACCGGGGTGCAAAATCAGTGCGGACAAGGTTCTAAATCTTTCATCGATTCCTTTGGGATTTCTTCAATGAATTTGAATTCTCGCCCCCTTGAACTCATCAAATCTGTTTCGCGTTGGTCTCTGGTTATATTTTCCAACATGTTTAATTAAACCTTTGCTTGTAGCCAATATTGGCATGGAATTGTCCCTGCTTATTAACCATGTCAGTGGCAAACTGGTTTTTAGGCCTTGGCAGGTACTTTATACTTTATTTTATACGTTATTTTATTCTAGGATGAAAGCTTATTTCTTGTGTTGAATATTATTTGATTTCACTTTCGTTTTCTTCGAATTTTGGCTCCTAATTTTGCTTATCATTTCACTGGATTCGTTACAGAATAGTAGTCTCATAGAAACTAGGCTCAAGTCCATGTGTGTGTGTAACAAATTCGAGTTACAGAGGCCTTTTTGACATTCTCTAGGAAGAAAAAGGTCACAACTCTTTTCAATTTTTTTTCTTGAAATTAAGACAATCCTGGTCAAAAATAATGGCAGTAAACCCTTCTTTCATGGGTAGCAAGAGCAAGATAAGTACAAAGCCCCCTTTCCCCCAGTATCAATGTTCAAAAGTTGTGCTAACACGTTTTTAAACATTGATAATGGGGGAGAGGGGGTAGGAAAGGATTATACTGCACTTTTTGTTGCTTACTGCCAATATATTTTGACCGGGATTGTCTCTGAAATTTTAGACTTAGAATTTTTACGCCAATTTTTTGCAGTAATTTTTTTTACTTAATTTTTAAATTAATTCTAAAGGTGGATACTATATATATGTTTTGAAGTATGTACCAGCATTGTTTCTTTTGTGCCATGCTAAAATTGGAAACAATAGAAATGCTAAAACATTAGATGACGAGGCAAATGGGGCAGTTTTTGATAATCGCGAGACATTATAACATTCCGTGAAAAATTGTAGTTAGATGAATACGTTATTGTTACTAATTTTTGTGGGTATTAATTTTGACGCACTTGTGCCCAAAAAAATTATTTGCGCGCAAAATTTAGTACAGTAGCAACGTGCAAAATGTTTTGGGTGAAAAGTACTACGCGCAAAAAAACATATATATGCCTTTTCAAGAAAGAAATGGTACATTTCGTCAAAAATTCAGAAAACTAGTACCAATAAGGTAGTGCTTAGCTCTGTAAGGGAAGGTCAAACTGAAAAAAGACCCTGTTTATGTTTGTTTTGCATGTAAGGTTGGCACTTGTGCAAAAGCACAAAGGTGCCAGAACAAAATATTAAGTTTTTAAAGATATTTAGCTGTAAATTCTATGCGTCACAATGCGCCACTAATGCGTCACTCGGTTTTTTGCATGTGTTTAACTGTTAAATGTATGCGTCACATGCGTCACAATATTTTTTTTAAAGATATATATACTATTCTTTTAAAAATCTGGATGTGACGCATGTGACGCATTAAATTCTTTCACAGCATAGTACTATATAGCTTGTGACGCATATGTGACGCACTTGTGACGCATGGAATATAAGAACTTTTAAATACGAACATAGTTTTTATATATATATTATACATTTTAGGCATCCATGCCTTGGATAACCGGGGTGCAAAATCAGTGCGGACAAGGTTCTAAATCTTTCATCGATTCCTTTGGGATTTCTTCAATGAATTTGAATTCTCGCCCCCTTGAACTCATCAAATCTGTTTCGCGTTGGTCTCTGGTTATATTTTCCAACATGTTTAATTAAACCTTTGCTTGTAGCCAATATTGGCATGGAATTGTCCCTGCTTAATAACCATGTCAGTGGCAAACTGGTTTTTAGGCCTTGGCAGGTACTTTATACTTTATTTTATACGTTATTTTATGCTAGGATGAAAGCTTATTTCTTGTGTTGAATATTATTTGATTTCACTTTCGTTTTCTTCGAATTTTGGCTCCTAATTTTGCTTATCATTTCACTGGATTCGTTACAGAATAGTAGTCTCATAGAAACTAGGCTCAAGTCCACGTGTGTGTGTAACAAATTCTTGTTACAGAGGCCTTTTTGACTTTCTCTAGGAAGAAAAAGGTCACAACTCTTTTCAATTTTTTTTCTTGAAATTCAGACAATCCTGGTCAAAAATAATGGCAGTAAACCCTTCTTTCATGTGTAGCAAGAGCAAGATAAGTACAAAGCCCCCTTTCCCCCAGTATCAATGTTCAAAAGTTGTGCTAACACGTTTCCAAACATTGATAATGGGGGAGAGGGGGTAGGAAAGGATTATACTGCACTTTTTGTTGCTTGCTGCCAATATATTTTGACTGGGATTGTAGGTAGCTTAAAATCACAAAATAAATATTATCCAGATGTGACCATTCCTCATCATCAGACATCAGAAAGGCGTTTCTGTTCTTTACTTCTCATTGTGGGGTACCTCAAATTCTTGTAAATCCAAAGAAAAAAAATTACTTAATACTTCCTCTTCTTTCCCTTGCACTACTCATGGCATTTCTTTGCATGACTTCAGTTCCAAACCACGATTCCTTAGCTTCCAACCGCGTCTCGTTCACAAGTTTAAGCGCTGGCCAATATGATGGACAACGTCGAGGAACCCTGGGAAATTTTGAAAAAATGTGGTTCTGCCTTATGATTTTCAGATTTTTGCTGCTGATATCAGCATATAGCCCTCGAGTGCCACACCTCCGTATATATAGGAGTTAATTATCTTTAAAGAGACTAGTCGATAAGGCACGTGGAAAAATCCACTAAGGCAAAAAACCATGTTTTGCCGACGTCAGCAGTGCATATAAAAAAAAAATTGCCGAAAATTAGTTCATTTGTTGCCTCTATTGTGTAGAGCTTAAAGCAACCTCGTTCCGAGGGCATTTTGCCTTGTTGATAAGTTGATAGCGGCGAAAAGGCCCTGGAACAGGCTGGTCAAATGATCGCTTATAATTTATGATAATTATACCCAAAAAAAAATTTATGAACAGTTCTTGCCCTGCAAAAATTTATTTCTGCCCCGCGCGGGAGTTTCATGTAAACAAGAGTACAACAAATATGGCGGTCGATTTATTTTGTGGAGTGGATAAAAAGACCAGCTAAAGTTTTGCATGAACTTAAGGGTGCTCGTTTGAGAACTATGTTAAAAAGATACTAATTTTAGTTCTACATGATATAAATCAAATTTTTCTTGATAATTAAATTGATATATGTGGGGTGTTTGTCTTTCCCTGCAAAACTGCTGATATCTTAATTAATAGCTAGTAGGCATATATATCAATGTTGTTAAAGTCATTACCCTACTTGGGTGCAAAACTAATGTTTTTAGTCAATGTTTGATTCTATTTTTATAAATGTTTTGATGACAAGCTGGCTGTGTTCTTTTTAAATCTTACTAAATCTTATGCGGGCAAATTAGCTAAATTATCCGTTACATTTCTAAGAAACATTTTGTTGGCTAAAAACCATGCAGCTGACTTTCATCTTGACGTGTGTTGTTTATAATGCCCAAACCTCTTACACAAATCGGCAGGCAAAATAATGCAGGTGGTAAGCCGTGTACCAGTCCATTCCAAACTTTATTTCAGGTAGAGACATCTATTGAGAATGAAATTAAAATATATATATAACTTGCATGTAGTTTAGATTTAGAACACATATACTGTACAAAAGTTTTTAACCATAATTTGACTTTCTTCACCTAAGGTCTGCATTTTTTTGCCTGTCAATTTTCTGATTTTCACATATTGTGGCCAAGTACAAATTGAATTTTTGGAATTAATACACTACACATATATATATATAATAAACCAACTTTAACTTAACCCATTATTTATTCCTTTTACAAAATAAGATCTTGCAAAATCTGTAAATATTAATCTGCGAAAAAAAGGATTTCTTGTCTTGGTGGCAGTTTATATATATAATTAAGAACAACATGGCAAAAGTTTACATTTTAAAACTGGTAGAAATAAAGTTTTTATTCTCGGGTCTTTGTTATGATAATTTTAAAAAAGAAAACAAAAAACTTTTGAAAAAACTGATTTAGCTACACATTTATTATATTTTAATTTTATAACAGTTTGACTGTAATATTCAACTGTAGTGAACCATTTTCACTGCAGTTGATTTGCGTAGTCATTTCATTATAAAACATCAAAGGCTTTGCTACTAGGGGCAGTTTACTTAGAGTATAAAGTTGAAAAATGCAAGATTCCATAAATTTTGAAGCGGAATTCAATGAAAATGTCAAGCATGTTAACCCGGATCCGAAAATAATCCGTAAATTTAGCACTACAACCTGTCATTCTTAGCTTTGATTTTAAAAAAATAATTTTCAAAAATTGTTGTGCATCTTAGAAAAATTTGTGTGCAACATTAGACTACCCAGATTTTCTCATACAATTTTTAACATGTTCTCAACAAAATCACCTTCCTGGAAAATAAATAGCCATTGGATATGTCGTTTATAAATATGTGGTTGAGTAAAGCTGTCTCAGGATGTCACGTTAGCTAGCTAGGTACCTATATATGGTAGTACACAGTCCAGCTACAATCCTGGACATAATATTATTGGAAAAGGCCGATTTTTGGCTATTTCTCGAATTGGCCAAATGGAATCGCCTTGTCAAAACTCTGCAGCCGGCAGGCTGCAAAAGCTTCGCTTTGGGAGATGTGTGGGCCAGGTAAATAGCGTCGAAAATGCGCTACTGGCAGTTTCTACCATGTCCGCATTTCGGAACAATCCACACGACGGCCCGCTAAGGTGCTAAAATTCGGGAAAACGGGGTGTGCTAACGTCAGCAAAAATTAGTATGGGTTAAGAATTTGAAACTAACCAAATAACCTAAGATCCGAAGTCCTAAGTCCGTTTGCGATCATTGACAAGTGAACTTTGACAAGTTCGTAATGCCTTTGTCTTTTGTAGAAACAGTGTTTATAACTGCTTGTGAGACGAACTATGAAATTCGGCCCTCTTTTCCAATAAATTAAGTCCGGGATTGTCTGAGAGAATGTATTTTGTCAAAATCCGCCCGATTCATGGCGAAAAAAACTTCAGAACCATGAAAATCGGAGAAAAACGAGGAAAACTACTTTCTCAGACAATCCTGGACATAATATTATTGGAAAAGGCCGATTTTTGGCTCTTTCTCGAATTTGCCAAATGGAATCGCCTTGTCAAAACTCTGCAGCCGGCAGGCTGCAAAAGCTTCGCTTTGGGAGATGTGTAGGCCAGGTAAATAGTGTTGAAAATGCGCTACTGGCAGTTTCTGCCATGTCCGCATTTCGGAACAATCCACACGACGGCCCGCTAAGGTGCTAAAATTCGGCAAAAAGGGGTGTGCTGACGTCAGCAAAAATTAGTAAGTCCTAAGTCCGTTTGCGATCATTGACAAGTGAACTTTGACAAGTTCGTAATGCCTTTGTCTTTTGTAGAAACAGTGTTAATAACTGCTTGTGGGACGAACTATGAAATTCGGCCCTCTTTTCCAATAAATTAAGTCCGGGATTGTAGCTAGCTAGAGCCCATGAATTTTAATGGAAACAACCTTCCAAAACATTTTTTAAATTAAAGGCCTTTCGCCAATATTGAACAATCAAGCTAAGCCAGATCAATAGAGTAAAGTCAGTAATATTGTGACAATTTTTCATTCATTGACAAAAAATTTCCTTTGATGTTGTGCCTTTTTTTCGCGCGCCATTTCTAAATCTTGCTAAGGCGAGAGCCAAATTTGCATCTCATTATCTTTGGAATTTCAAAAATGCCCAGTATATATGGGCATTTTTGTGTCACATGACCAGCCTGTTCCAGTTGCCCACTCCGTAATAACGGCTCAGGGGCCACAAGACCCTGGGGACGAGGTTGAACTTAAAGCGCTGATCAAGAAAATGTATATGATGTAAATGATGTAGAAAACGTATATGATCATGGGCTTTTGATGAACGGTTAAGGAGATATAGGGGTTTAAAAATTCTGCCGACGTCAGTAAAGACTCGCAGAAACACAAAAAAAATTTTTTTTTAGAATTTTATATATCTAATGCCTTCATAGATCTTGAAACGCTGATGAAGAAAATGTATAGGATCATGTATCTTTAACAGACGGTTACGGAGATATTTGGGTTGAAAGGTTTTTCCATGACGTCAACAACCCGTCCATTCCGAAACGGATTCGGGAACCTAGGTTTGGGAAAATTACCCACATTGGTCCTAGCTGGTCCCTAGTTACCCACGTGGTGAAAAATCATTGACGTCACCACCTAGTTTCCAAGTTATTTGGCCTCAAAGTTTTAAGTGCAGTGTAATGGCTTCACTAATCTTAATATACTTTCCTTTGACGTCAATATTGTTTTAAACGTCAATGTTTGGTAAATTACAGAACAATTTTATAGGCGATGTTTTATAGGCTTTATTGAAGTAAATTGTGAAGAATATAATACACTTTGCAAAAGTGACAGACAGAGACACGGAACTGGCGTATTATTATATAGACTAACCGGGAAACCCGGCGTCGAAACGCCGGGGTAAGCCACAAGTCAAGGTGTGACCATGCGTTGAACACTCTGTGGAGCGCTTAATAAGAGCCGTAAAGTGTGCCACACGATCAGGTGGAGCGCTTTAGTACAATAAAAAGATAATAAACAGTCCATTGCTAACACAGGGCTGAGCGGTTAGTCCAGGTAAACAGTGTTGCACATCCCTACAGGGGTGATTACCGAGGAAGTTTAAAAAGTAATTGTCACAGTGGGCTGACCCCTTAGTACAGGTAAACCACATCGTACATGCACCTAGGCGTAACAGCGTTTTCCAAAAAAACAGTCCGTTGTTAACACTGAGCTTAGCGCCTAGTACAGGTAAAATGTGTCGCACGTACCTATAAGCTTAATAGCCTTTTCCAAAATACTTCAGTTTAAATAAAAACACAGGAAACAGACCGTCGTTTAACAACACGGGATAGGCACATAGCACCAGGTACTCCGTGTCTCATTAATAAACTTTTGACTTTTCCTAAAATTTATATTACAGTAAAGTGGTAGCTAACTACTTAATTGCATTTAGTATGAAAAGATTACTTGAAAATTCTGTTGCAGCCAACTGTATTTGGTTACTTTTACATTTTAGCTAGAGGTAGAGCTAACCCCAGTCACAACCAAGTAAAAATCAGATTGGCGAAGATAACACAAAAATCAGAAATGTTAGCTAACATCTACGTTGGTAGCCAGAATCTTAAAATTGGTTTTGTTTAAGATTAATATATGGCTAGAAAACGTGACAGTAAGAGGCAAATAAAACTATAATACAAATCTTTAGGTGGCTGAATAGGTAGCTTAGCTAGTAGCTAGCTAGCTAACTATAAAGTATAGGTGAATAAACATGTAAACAAATAAAAAAAAATACCCGAAAGTAAAAGAAACTGCAATCTTGTTAGAATACAAATAGAAGTATCAGAAAGAAAAAATAAAGCAAACAGTTAAGAAACTTTTCTTTCTCCAGCAATGAGTTGGTTCAATCTGCTTGCCAAATTTCGGACCGATAACGTAAAAATCGTTGCTAAGAAATATAAAGAGCTTTAGTTTCTGATTGGTCATTTATATAAAACTCCGCTCCTGGTTGGACCTTTATTTTAGCGGCAATTGTCCCTGTGCCGGTGGGGCCCGACGGGTTTCTCGTCCCTGCGTATTTTGTATTTCGTGCGTGGTTAACACAAGTCGCTTTTGACGCACGAACAGACAGACGACGGCTATTATAATAGAGACTAGTCGATAAGACCCGTGGAAAAATCCACTTAGGCAGAAGGAAGGACAATGGGAAAGATCTGTCATATCATTTTATTGACGTCAGCAAATATTTTAGTATATTGCACACTGGCCTTTACCAAAAAAATAAATGTCAAACTGTCAAAAAAGTACGTGTGCAAGGTGTATATAATTCCTAATTTAGCAAAAATGTTCTTAAAATCTTACACAAAATGTCAAATGTCAAATCGCATTAAATCCAGCTAGTATAGGGGGTCCTTCCATACACACTTTTTCAAAAATCACGGTCAAACTCTCATAAAAATATAATACACAATTTTTGCTTGTGACGTCACAACTTTTCGTCACACCTCATTACACAAAGATCTATTGATATGCATGAAAAATCCCTATCATGCGGTGTTGAGTCATGCATATCAAGGTTAAGTCCCTAACATACAAAAATGAGTAGAAAGGGGGAATTCTGCTAATAATCAACGCATGCCCAATAAAGAGACGCTAGCTCGAGCAATATTACAAGTCTCTGTCCTTTAGCATTATACAAAGATGAACAAAGAAATAGGACGAATGAAATTAAAAGAGATGAAGCAGGCCGCGAATAAGAGGGGCCTTAAAAATTATAAATATTTAAATAGGAATGAATTGATAAATATGATACGTCTGGATATGGAATACCATTATCAGTTCAATAATTCAGTTCTTAAAAATCCCCACCTGCTTGTACGTACACCGGACCGTTTTTTAAACCAATACATGTGCAATGAAGCCGTTGAAAGAAGCCCTTGCATGCTCAGATATGTACTGGATGAATTTAAGACACATGCCATGTGCAATAGGGCCGTTTGGAAGAAATCACATCTGTTCAAGTATGTACCGGATCATATAAAGACGCAGGACATGTGCTACAAGGTAGTTGCAATGGATTCCCTTATGCTCGGGCGGGTGCCTGATCAATTCATAATATGGTACATGTGCAGCGAGGCTGTTGAAAAGTATCCCCGCCTGCTGGAATATGTCCCGGACAGGTCCATGACGCAAGGCATGTGTAGCAAGGCTGTTGAGGATGATCCCTGGGTGCTCAAGTATGTCCCCGACCAGTTCAAAACGCAAGAAATGTGCGACAAAGCTGTTGAAAGGTATCCCCCGGCATTCGAGGATGTGCCGGACTGTCTTGTCACCCAGGACATGTGCCTAAGAGTTTCCGAAGATGAGCCTGAACTACTCTCTGCCTATCACCAGAGGAAATCCGAAAGGGCTAGAATTAAGAAGGAGCTGGCTCCATTAGCCTGGCATCCAGATAGGGTCATCGATTGGTGTTTTTCAGAGGATGAAAAGGCAGACCTTGAAAAATTATGGGGTCCGGCTTGAGGTCAAGGTTATCTTACAGCTTTTGCTGTAAGATAATAAATGTGCCTTAACTGTCAAGCAAAATTTAATATATTTGGAAGTGCGGTAGCCATACTGGTTGGCGTTGGTATCTCCCTGCCACTGGTAGCGTTGGCACTGGCATTAGAAAAATCAGAGTGTAGGGTGAATGAATGGATGAGACATTCGAGGCTTTTGAGGGAACGTCTTGATGACCTGGAATAATAAGATAAATGGAACAATGTAAGGACTGTGAACGTATGCTGGATGAATATGATAGGTGTAGGTGCGGGCGCAGGTTTGAAGTAAATGGCAAAATTTTATGCTGGTACTGCTACCAGGAATATATCACCTACAACGGGGGTGGATGTGTATGTACAATGACATGCAATTCTCTGAAGTCGTTTGAATTACAATAAAACAAGATGCTAAAATTTCAGAATGAAATTGTAAGCTTTAAAATTTTCTACAACTATGCGGCTACCTTTACAGACATAAATGATATAAACGTGGAATGCCTGACAGTGTCAGATCCAGTACCGGCCAACGGGGGCAAGGATCAGCGGTACATCATAGGGTACCATACAATAGACCTCTTGGTGGCACTCCGGGTAAAAACACCTAAAATCTGGTCTCCGAACGGTGTCACCCGGTACAACGCCAGTGCCGTACCAGCAATGAGTCTTGATTTCGAGGAGTACCCTGATTGGATTGCGAAGTATCGTCCAATATGGAGCAAAATCGAAGATTTGATTTCTGAGCAATTGACGACAGAGCCCGTGAAAAAGGACCGCTATATCAACGCCAAGCTCAAATACTACAAGGAGGCAATCACTACTAAATTCCACGGCATGCCAGTACTCTATGATGAGCCCTGCCAGGCTAGTGCCATCCTGGCTATTTCATCGGTGTACGTGCAGGGTAAAAACCACTACCCACAGGTACATATTACGGAATGTCGATATAAAGGCTTCAAAAAAGAATCATTGCTGAATGAGGATTAAAATATTTTATAACCAATATAATGGTTATAAAATATATCAAATTAATTATGGCTTATACTCAGGTGGAGGGTCTACATAGCGCTTGCATACTGCGCAGATTGTACGTTTTTTAAAAATTCTTCCCTACCCTCTTGCCTCCCCCTGGCAACTAGCCTGGCACGCTCCTGTTCATTGATGGAGTCAACAATGCGATTGAACCTCTGTCGCATCTGTTCCTTCAAAACCATATATTTTTGTTTCTCCTGCATAATGAGGCTAAACTCATACTTATCAATCTCCCCATTTTCTACCGCTTTTGATATCAGGTCAACGATCGAGTTCAATTTAGCCTCGGCGATCAGCCTTATATTCTCATGCTTTTTGGATTTAACAGCCAGCCTTTTTCCAGCAGTCTTAAGGCCTGCCTGCCCCATCCCTACAGTCACCGAAAGACCACACATTGCGACGGCCAGCGGTACGCCAATTCCGGATAACAGGGTACCAATACCGATCCCCGAGGTTACTACACTGATGCCAAGCAGTCCATGATCACAGTATCGTACCCAGGTCCCATGCATCTTAAACTTTTTTGATAATTGATCCCTCTCCCTAATTTCAGATCGCAGATACTTCTCGATCTCAGTGATCTCCTCAAGTCTATATTTTTGACCTTCTTCAAGCATATCAGCCCTATGTGCAGGTGCACTTGGTAGATTTGGGTACAGCTTCGTTATGTCAGCCATTTATTCTACCAGCAAATGCATCGTTAGCCCTGTGAAGGCTACATTTTTGTCGTGGTGAAATTCGTCTGTCAGCATAAACTCCAAACGATCCGTAGAGCCTTTCAATGGCATGTAAATTGGGGTATCAAAACTCCATGTCAGCATATCCCCCCAAGCGATTAATTCCTTCATGGGCAACAAGGCGAGAATTTTAGACTTCTTGCCCTCTAGTAGGGCATCACATTCATCCAGCTGAGGGCAAACGAGTCGTAGTCTAATGTAAACGTCAGTCTTGTAGTATGCATCATAGTCACCCTTCTGATAGTACTTATTAGCGGGATCGTATTTAAACCCTAGAAGTTCATGTAATTGTCGATTAAACGCCAACGTGTACCCGTCACTGACACGGAGCCTACAGATTCCATTTTTCATAACAAACAGCTTAATCTTATCCTCTGCATGGCTATTTACGATAGACACCACATCCTCAATCCTATACAGGCCGGCCATAATCCTTATCCTGGTCTCCCTCTGATCAGGCCCGGTTTTACGGATGGTGAAATCATTGTTATTGTAAATATTCAGCCACTCAGCTCGGATACTGATGGATTTCAGAGCTATCCTACTATCCTGCCCTAAGTAGTCTTCAAATATCGTGGGCTTGTATATATCGGTAATGTAGAGTTGCTTCATCTTTGTTTTATGGTATATCTACTAAGCACCTAACGGGCTCCGTGCCCCTTGTCAACACCATCTTTAAATTCCATATATATTATCACATGCGTCGCATTCTAGTAAGGATGAAGGTCCCCCATGCCGTATGACGACGGTTTTTCTCAGTACAAAAACCCCTATTCCACATCTGGGTATGCGCAAGTATGCCGCGAGTATGGTGCCAATCCAAATAACATGTACAAATTCGGATCTGTAAGTCCCTCACTCACCAACGGTTCATGGTGGCCTCAAGTTGACGGTGACTGGGCCAAATTTATCATCCCAACAAGTCAAGGCCTGACATCGGAGGGCCTGACAAAGCTAAGTGAGAGTATAAGGGTTTACGTGGTCTTATTGCTTGGGTCTCAAGCAGGTGCCAAGGCATCCCTACTAGACTCGGGTGCAGACAACTACACCGCGAGGCAGATTTTAATGCAGAAGTTTGAAGCCATGGTGCAGAGGGAGGAAAATGTAGGACATGATATCACGGAATTCCAGAAGGTGTTACAGTATGCCAGGACGCCAGTGAATTTCACCGTCATGCCCAGCGTATACATGCTGCCCTCCGACATGAACTTGCGGATAGGTAATATTGTGGGGTATAACAACAACATCCTAATAGCACCCGCAAATGTCAATATTGGTACCCAGGTTGATGTGAATAACAAACCTATTGCTCGGCATATTACCAAAACACCTATACATACCACACCCCTCAGGCATACTATCAAAATACCTATACATACCACACCTCCCAAGCATATTACCAAAACACCTATACATACCACACCCCTTAGGCATACCGAGCATACCACCATCAGACATGTGGCAGATATCAAACTACCTCCCAAACATGCTACGCCTCCTATACATCCTCCCGAACAAACCCCACAAAACCAGCACGAGGATACCAAGGCCGCATTAATCACGACAGGGGTGGGGATCATCATTGCCTATATATGGTTAAAAAAATAATTAGGCACCCCTAACATAGAACACGGCAAACCCGGCAGCGGCCGCGATGGCCATGTACAGATGCTTGGCTGCGTATTCGACAACGGTTGCCGCTACCCTCAAAAAGAAAGAGACTATGGTACCCATAATCCCCGGCAATGCAACACCAACCTTACCTGACAGGTACTTTAAAAATTTCCCCAGTCGCTCGAGCTGTTTCTCCACAAACCCCTTCCATGCGGCACTTCCTCCTGCAGCACCCGCCGCGGCACCCCCTCCCGTAGCCGCAAGCACGATGGTGCTTATTAATAGACCAATGGCGGAGACTATGCTGGCTATAGTGATCCCTTGCTCTTTGAAGAGTATTTTTAGCTTCTCCAGCAGAAACGTGTCATCCCCAGCAATTTTCATCAACGTTTCCCTAATGGTCCCCCAGCTGGCTGTAAATTTCCTTGGAAAGTAACCCATGGGCACCCTGCGTGGCTTCCTTTTTATCGGTTAAGTCCTCGATCTTAGCATTAAGATTTTCTATATCCCTCTCAAGTTTAGCCTTTTCCCCCTCGGTTGCCCTGGCCTTCTGCTTCTCAAGTTCTTTTTTATCACCCCTTGCCTTGTCAATCTCACTATCAAACAAAATAATCTTACTTGCTAGGCTTTTAAGGTTACCCCTTATAGTTTGAAGTTCGAGGTTAAGCCCCCTTCTTTCACGTTCAGTGATAACGTCATCAGTACCACCAAATGAAGTCGTCTCTTCTATAATGTTTTCCGTGGTATCCACAAATTCCTCCATTGATTCTATCGACTCCATGGAAATGTTATCGACATCCTTCCTCAGAATGTCATCAACCTTTTGCCCAAGTGCCTGGGCCGCTGCCTTACCCCTATTGGGCGTAGTAACATAGTCGGGAAAGCCTAAATCCCGCACGAGATCTGCCTTTAATTTTTTGATCATTTCACCAGCAGCCCGCAGCCCACCCCTATCTTTAGTGATTAATGGCGTAAGGTCTATATCATTGAAAAAAAAGACGCCTCCCCTCTACCCTAAATTGATCGTAAGGTATCGCAATAGGCTTCCCCAGCCTTTCCTCAAAACGTTCGTAGAGGTCATTGACCTTATCCTCTAACAATTTTTTCCTCTGCTCGGAAAGGCCAGCCCCCGGGACGCCCTGTTGTTCTCCTTGGGTTGAAGGCCCCGGTGTTGATGGGAGTTTTGGCGTTGATGGGAGTTTTGATGTAGTATCATCGGGTTTACCGACCTCATCCGGAAGATCATGATCAAATACTGGATTAGTTGGCATTTATTACAAGATTCACTATATAATAAACATGAGTGGATTTGGAACAACCCTAGACCCCTATGCAGAGATTAAACAACTCTTCGGTATGAAGGGACGAAAGCAGCGAGTACAGATAAGCCACATACCCTCTACAATCAATCAAAATGAAGACCTCTACGTTGATATACCCAATATGTCCCAGAACGATGTCATTTTTCCCGGTAGTCTCAGGCTCTTATTTGACCTGACGTTGACGGGAACAAATACGAAGCGTACCCTGTTCAGCAACATAGGCAAAAGCCTGGTTAAAAATCTGCGGGTACAAAATATATCTGATTACAATATTATGGCCCTGTACCGGGACCTCTGGCTGCCCAAATTTGACAGGGAAAACAACCTCATTTTGGAAGGCATCAACCCCAACGATGGTACTATCAGAGCCCTGCAGGTCAAGGCTACTGAGTACGTTGGGACAGATGAGGAGAAAGCCATTGCTGCGGCGTATAGCAACACTTTCTGCATCCCATTGGGTAAAATGTTTGAGTTAACGAGGGATTGGCCATTTTACCCGGCAGAGCTACATGACAGGCTACAATTTGTCCTACATTTCGCACAGCACAGCGATGTCATCAAAGATGGAGGTACAGCAGCCGTGGGATCTACGGCGGCAAAGCAACACTTTCTGCATCCCATTGGGTAAAATGTTTGAGTTAACGAGGGATTTGCCATTTTACCCGGCAGAGCTACATGACAGGCTACAATTTGTCCTACATTTCGCACAGCACAGTGATGTCATCAAAGATGGAGGTACAGCAGCCGTGGGATCTACGGCGGCAAAGGCTGCCGATGCAGCGTACAAGATAACCAATATCAAACTGGAATTTGACAAGATCACCCATGAAGGTCTCGCAAGTGCCATGATGTCAAGGTATAATCGTCTCGCGTTACCTTATGAAAGAATATTAAGAAGCAAGGTGGTGACCATGAAAAAGGCTGATACAAGCTACAACCTCCAAATCGATACCCCTGCCAAGAGTCTCAAGGGTGTCTTGTTACTCTTTATAGACCCTGGGAAAGTGAAGGCTTACGCTGGTATCAACGAGGTCTTTTACAACCCAAAAATAGAGAAGATATCCATCACAGTGGAAGGTGAACCTAACGCCATGCTTCCTAATGCCATGCTTCCCAAAGACCACCTGGAGCAAATAGCCAATCTATTCGGGAGCCACGACTCAAATGTGACGATTGGCCAATTTTTCAATGAAAGGTATGCGTTATTCGTTGATTTCAGGGCATCTCCCGACTATACCCTACATGGTAGTGGGAGACCCCTACAGAGGCTTAGTGACGGCATTACGTTGTACATGACCAAAAAAGCTGACGGAACCGGGGATATAAGGTGTTACGTCTACTTGCTGATGGATGCCCAGCTAAACATTCTAGGTGGGCGATTCCACTCGGTGGAGTATTAGTGACCATAATTTGTATTTGCCCCCCTGAGGACAAATACAAACAATATGGAAGAAAAGAGATGTCCAAATTGTAAAAAGGTGTTGGCCTTGGATGCATTTAGGGTGTTGAAAAATGGCCAAGCTACAAAGGTATGCATCAAATGCCTGGATAAAAAGAAACATCGGCGTGCCAAAAACAAATGCCCTCATGGTAGGCGGATGGAGCAGTGTAAGGACTGTGGGGGAAATCAAATATGTCAACATGAAAGGGTGAGGGCCTATTGTACGGAATGTAAGGGCAGTCAAATATGCCAACATGAAAAACAGAGGGCTTTTTGCAAAGAATGCAAGGGAAATCAAATATGCCAACATGAAAAACAGAGGGGCTATTGTAAGGAATGCAAGGGCAGTCAGTTTTGTAAACATGAAAGGATAAGATCCCAGTGTAAAGAATGCAAGGGCAGTCAAATATGTGAACATGAAAAAAGGAAAGCCCAGTGCAAGGAGTGCGGGTGGAGTCAAATATGTGAACATGAGAAATTGAGGTATCGCTGCAAGGAATGCAGGGGCAGTCAAATATGTGAACATGAGAAATTGATGTATTGCTGCAAGGAATGCAGGGGCAGTCAGATATGTGAACATGGGAAAAGGAGGTATCGCTGCAAGGAATGCAGGAAGGATAAACATTTGGAGGGAACCAGGAGATGCTCAAATTGTATAAGGAGTCTTTTGCCGTATGCATTCAGGGTGATGAAAAATGGTCAAACTACAAAGACATGCATCAAATGCCTTGATGTTAACAAAACGTCAAGGAAACGCAATAGGTGCCCCCCATGAAAGGGTGAGGGGCGAACATGAAAAACAGAGGGCTTGCTGCAAAGACTGCGGGAAGGGTAAACAATAAATGGCAACGATTGCTGTTATTGTTGCAGGCGCTGCAATCAACGCATTAGCCTTCAGTGGCACCAACTATCTATTTTCTAAGCTCTCGGGACATGGGGAAGCGGAGCGCAAGAGGCATGATGAAGCCGTTGAAAAATTGAATGAGGCTCAGGTTCAATGGATAAGAGACCGACAGGTTAAATTGGATTGGTTTGCTGAGCAACGTGAAATACAAATAAGGGCCAGTAAGAGCCTTCGTGAATTGGACGACGACATGTATAAATTTTATCTCGCTTCGATCAAGAAGGCCCCACAGCTATCGGACTATTATACACCCTCCAAAAAACAAAAAGACGGCGAGCTCACATTTATCCTTGGCTCGTTGTCCCTACTAGGCTTTGTTGCCTACAGGTATCTGTAAAACGTTTTTAACATGTATATAATAAACATGTCAAAAGCATTACATATCGTTACCGAGGAAGAGGCTGAAAAGCTAAGCCAAATTTACTATACCCCAGGACATTTGTGGATCGGGCGCAAGGCTATCAAATTACTCGCTGCAGAAGCTGGTCTATCAAAAAAAGAAGGTTATCCACTGGCTATCCCGTCAACTCCTATGGCTACGACACATCAAAGGCCCGAAGCGTATTGACTACCCTCATTTTACCATTACAACACCCAACGAAATGCATCAATTCGATCTACTGTATATGCCACATGGCAAACTATATGGTAATACGTACAAATACATTCTGACAGGTATTGACGTAGTCTCAAGGTACAAAGTAGCGAGACCTCTACGAACAAAAAAAGCTAGCGAAGTCGCCGAGATGATCAAAGATATTTACAAAGCGGGACCTTTACGATACCCCAAAATTTTTCAATGTGACAATGGTTCCGAGTTTAAATCGGATGTAACGAAACTGCTAGGGGGTAAAGATGTGGAAATTAAGAGGGCCACCACCAAGTACCATCATACGTTTACAGCCTTTGTGGAGAGCTATAACAAGGTACTTGCCGAAAGGCTCTTTAAGCCCCAGGATACTCAGGAGCTGGTCTCCGGGGAGCCTAGTAGCATATGGGTGAAACACCTGTACACTATCGTCAAAAATCTCAATAATGCCAAGACTGCCATGATCGGCCTAAAACCTAACAAGGCGATTAAGATGGATGATGTCCCGCTTGCAAAAAGTCAAGAATACCCCGAAGAAAAACCCTTACCCGAGGATGGTCTTTATCTCTATCTGCTACAGCCAGGGGAGGAGCATGGTGATTCGAAAAGGCGCGCAACCGACGCCGTTTGGAACAAACATACTTACAGGCTGGATCGCATCGTAGCGGGTAGCCGTATTTTGTACTATTTGAAGGATGGTCCTGATCGTAGCTTCGTGTCGGAGGAATTGATGCTTATTCCAGAGGATGTTCAGGTACCCCCGGAGGTTATCAAAGAATGGTAATATGCTTTCACGAGTTCCTCCAGGTCATCCAAATCTATTTCGTCATCATCTTCATTCGGATCTCTCACATAGTCCTTGGGATGTTGGGTGTAGAACGGGTACCCATAGACGATACCTTTAATGACATTAGGCTCATTCTCCAGATCAATATCAACCAGGCGTCTATCTGGTATAGGAAAATTAAGAATATTGCCTATTTTTGTGATGTTGGCTAAATCTGATAGCTTCAAATCCTTATCCTTAATGACCTGGTAGCAGAGTGCCCCATAGTTGTTCTCTTTAGCCGCAACGATATGGAGTCCCAGGCGTTCAATATCATCCTCCAGATCATCATCGATCTCGTTTCTTGCAAATGTTGCCCATGCTTTTTCGCCTGATGCTACCCTGTTTAAAAGCTCTTCGTCGGTTTTATATTCAAATCCCTCGTAGTACACCCTACCTCGATATTTAAAATTTTCTAGGCAGGTAGGGCAATATCCGACCACTGACTCTGCCTTGATACAGCAATGTAGCACAGGTACCTGAATATCGTAGTTGATTGTAAATTGATTCCTTTGTAGATAGGCTTCCATCTTTTTTTTTATATTTCAGTACCTTTTAACATACAGCTGAAAGGGTCAAAAAATAATAATTTTAATACCCACAAGGGTATTAAAATTGTGCTTGGTTGGGTGTACACTCATTCTCCGAGCTCCATGAGACGTTCATGTGTATAGTGTTCGCCGAGCCTGAAATGCCTTACCCTCTCCGGATTGACTTTAATACATCCACGTTCTCGGAGCCAATTGTAGTGGACGATAGCATTTGGTGTCTCTGCTATGTACCACAATATCGCCCTTGGGGTAGTCAACAAGCTTATTTCTAATTTTTTGTGCTACATACCCCTGCTGCCCACATATGGCAAGGTATGGCCAGGTATCGCCGTTGTTCTTCTGGATAATCACCATACTATTATCCTTACCAGGATCCTCGAGATGGGACACAGCATGTTGCTGTAACTCCTCAATCTCATCCCCCAGCACCATAAGCTGACTATCCCTATCCTCAATCTCATCATTGAGAAAGGCCAGGGCTCCATCCCTGTCCTCCAGGGCTTGACGCTGCTTCTCAAGTTCGTCTTGTAGTTTTTTCACACCCGCCCGAGCAAGCCATTTGATTAGCCCTACAGCCTTTGTTTTTCGGGAACGACGGATGATTTCCAATGCTTGATCCAATGTGACAAATACATCATGCGGATTTTTCCCTCTTCCCAGGCCTAGGGTGGTACCCTCCCCCTTCAGACCTGCAATTTCTTGCCTTGTTATAGTTTCCCCGGCCAAATATTGAAAACTGCGCGCTATGTTGGCAATACCTAAAAAACGGCCAATATCTGCCCTTTTAAAAAGCGGCTGGTTTTGATTTTCGGAAAGGGTTTCAATGGTCTCTGTGTTGAACTTAACCTTTATTGACATCTTTCTAATATATCGACGTGGGCCGGAGGATTTTGCCATGGTCATTTTAATACCCTTATGAGTATTAAAATTGTGTTTGGTTTGGTGTGCACTTCCTATTACGAGACATATCGGTTACACCTGGCTATATTTTCGCTTGCCCACATAGGTTGGGTATTGGTGTAGTGCAGCCTTTTCGCTACCTCGGCAAGCGAAGGATCTTCCCCATTTTCTCTATATTTAATTGGTACTTTGTGATCAATGTGCCACTCTCCATGGTTGTCCCATGTCATTCCCCCAGAAAACTGGGCTTCGATATGAGCCCTCAATGTAGCGATATCGCAACCGATATACTCCTGGGAGCCGAGTTCCTTGTTTTCCTTCAGGGCGTAGTGGGTTCGGCTTCGTACAACATGGGTGAGATGACCAGCAGGATCATGAATTCGACAGGTGAATCTCAGTTTTCCATGGTGGAAATACTGACTCCCCCCACAATCCTTACAAAAAGCCCTCTGCCTTTGATGGTGGCAAATGCTTCCACCACCACATTCTTTACACGTTGTTCTCCTTTTTTCATGGTGGCAAATCTGACTTCCCTTACACTCTTTACATTCAGCCCTCCGCCTACCATGTCCACAAATTTGACTGCCCTTACATTCTTTACACGTTGATCTCCGCTTTTGATGGGGGCACTTTGTACGCTCACATGATGCCTTGCTAATATTGAGGCATTTGATGCATTTCCTTGTAGTTTGACCGCCTACCTTGATTCTAAAATTGTCCAAGGATAAAAAGTGTTTACACTGTGTGCTCACTCCAAAATATTCCAGGTCTTAGGGTGTTCCAGCCTCACGTACAGGCACGCATGTTTGGATTTTTTCAAATCAGCCTTGATATCATCCCAATCCGAAATCATGTTGGTTTCCTCGTCTATCATCTTCATGTCACCCTTCTCATGTGGGTACCAGAGAAAGAGTTGTTTCTTTTGACGTCGAAGGTTCTTGGGCAAAGCCGTATACGCTTGGGTTAATAGCCACAAGCTGTGCTTGCGATGCCTACCACTGATGGCCAATTCAAGCAGGGGCTGCCGACGCTTGTCGAGGCTCTCGTCAGATATAATATCGTCGACTATGAAGAGACTCTCCTCACCCGTCAGCAGCGCTGATATTTTCGCTATCCATTCAAACAGCTCATTTCCAGGCTCTATCAGGAACACATAGTTATCCTTCCAGAGTGAGGCTCTTTCCAAATAGGTGGTATTCCATTTCAATGTAGGACAAAGTATCACTATGTTGTGATAGTGTTTTTTATATTCATTTTCCAGTAAATCAAGGACACGTTGTGTCTTGCCACAACTTGTCGGGCCTATAAAGATAGCCGTATGTGGACTTTTAATAACATCTAGCATCATTTACTAATAATATAACCACTTTTGATTATGGATTTTTGAATATACCCCGGCACAGCTTAAACATATCAACACACCACCGTGATTGTTCACCAAATACCCCCGGCAGGCAGGGCAGAGCTTGGTATTTTGGGTCTTATATTCAAGTGGTAGTGGAGCATATGTTAATTTACCTTGTAGACACCTCAGTACCTTGCGATATATTTTAACAAGCAGTTCCTTTTCCTGGCTGACATCGGTTGGCGCTTCAACGAGTTCAGCGTACTTGGATATGATGCCATATGAGAGTAGAGTGTAAAGAAGTAGATAATTTTCATCCTGCTGAATATCTCTAATTTCGCTATCAGTGGCAAGAATGTCTACCTTTTGTTCGATAACAGGGTCCTTACATTTTATACGCCGCCTAGCCTTAGCTTTATCGAGGCAACCTATGCAGCTCTTAGTCCTACCATTCCCCCTAAACCTAAAACTGTCCAGGGTTAATATTTTTTTGCATTTTATACATATCTTTTTCATTTACTTGAAGGTACTCGCCCTGTGTAATGCTTTGGAAACATCGGCAAGCGTTGGGTACCTGCCTGTCTCAACATACCTCGGAAAACTGGGCCTCCATATGATCCCGACATATATTCATGAGGTCGTATAGCGACCTATTCCGTATATGTTCACATTTTGTACGAAGTTTGCGTGATGTCTTGCTAATATTGAGGCAATTTATGCACTGCTGATTTAGCTGACCACAAGGCTTGATCCTGAAATTATCCAGGGTTAAGACTTTTTTGCATTTTGGGCAGTTTTTACCCTCATCCATTTTCTATTTGCCTCTTAAGGCAAATAGAAACTTTATCAGACGCTCTATTTTGGTTTGGGCACAATACTTGCAGGTAGCTTTTCTTGCCCCCAAGGGCATAAGCGAAGGTAAAACTAAGGTCCACAACGGTCTCATATAGCATATCCTGGATCTCCTTCTCTTTTGGGGTTACATTGCTTGTCATTTATATATTAGAGCATTTTGAAAAATTCGGGATGAGCTTTACCCTTTTGTTGAGGTTCGGGGGTTGATTTGTGGGTTTCTCCGCCATTTTTGCCAAACTTATACCATACCCCGACGCCTATCGCAAGCACGGCAAGCGTACCTACGCCATAAATGTATACATCCGTTGACCTGCTAGAACCTGTCGCAGGTTCTTGATCATCTTGCGAAGGTTCTTTACCCACGTTCTTCTGTAGGTCGGCCTTGTTCTTTTTGTTCCATGCAGCAAGTCTCTTGCCAGCAGCAACACGACCCTCATTTTTCTTGGTTATGGTCCTTTCCTGTTCTTGTTTCTATTGTATCTCTTCACTCATTTTATTATAGTACCGTCTGAGGCTCTTCCTTATCCACCTCCGTCTCCTCCTTCTTTTTACCCATATGCCGAGCAGTATGGCCTGCTACCAGTAGTGGGGCTAGGCACCTCCCAATGGTACAGTACACGAGTATTCCCAAATCCGTCATAGAGTCCCGGATTATAGGATCCTCTTCAATGTCCCGACGTAATTCATCTACATTGTCGATGTCGACAAAATTCCCAATCATGGTGGCATATAGACTGATAACATACGTTGACAGTGCCCTAGCTGTTTTCTCCCCCTTCTCTTGAAGCTCACGTTGTACGTAATCGGTATGTACCTTGTCGATTGCCTTTTCTGGGGCCTTGTCGACAAACCCTTCTGTGCATTTCTTGGGCAGGAGATGCCCCTTGCCTTTGCGTAGGGCCTCCTTCAAAGTCTGACGTTTATCGGTAGGTTTCTCAACGTGTTCATATTCTGCAGAGGCCGTGTCGAATACTTGTGCAATATCGGAAGACATGATTATTATACGTCTATATCGAAAAAATACATAGGTGATCATGACATAGGGTAGTAGTATAGCAATTAGTAGGCACACCTCCATTTTATTCCCTTAGGCTCTAAGCGGGGAGGTATGTACGCCGTCATCGTGCACGACTCTTTTGTCATAAAACCGAGTTTGTTCTGTTCGTACGTAATCATACCCTGATCATGTACCCTAAAGCCTACGTTTTTAGCCCTGTCCATACCACCTCCCAACGCACTCAGGTATCTACCCCAGGTCAGAGCATTTTGTTTCTTCGACATGCCCTTACATGAAAATTTAGTACCGTTCTTACCCTCAACGAAGTAGCACTTGGCCGTCAGGGCAATCATCCGAAACCCTATGAATTCCGCCTTGAATAGTCCTCCTGTTCGACTCGAGTATTTATCGGTGACAAGCCAATTTTTTACATCCTCATCATACTCGTCAAGCAGTTCGGGGCGAACGACATCTCTCAACTCTTCTCCAGAGATGGCAAAATAGGCACTGTGGGTGTCCATGTAAATGTACTCGAAGTCCCGACGATCCACGTACTTGTCGAGAAAATCATAGTAAAATTCCAACATCCGAAGCTTGGCTAGTTGATATACCGCAATACCGCACTGATAGGCTCTATCGATAGTACACTTATGTTTGCCTTTTCTAAGCTCATATGCATCTTCAATCTCCTCAAGATCCTCGAGGTACGGGCTTCGCAGGGCTGCATCAACCTCCTTTTCATCCCTCGTAAACGTGGTATTTGCGTGCCTCGCTAGGTCTTCAATCATCTTGCCGTAGAACGAGTTGCCTTTCAACTTTGCTGTATCTCCCGCAATACGTTTGTCGGGGTCCTTATCGGCTTCCCGTCGTGCATCAGCAATCTCTTCCGGGAACCAGGTAAAGGGCCTACCTCTAGCATATTTGAGAAATTGATAAAAGGCAGTCACTTTCAGCCCATGGTCAAGGTACCATTTTAGCACAGGGGTATACAGTAAGATCTTTTCAGCCTTTAGCAGCCCTAGGTACACGCTTGCGCCCCGTAGCTTTCAGGTACTCGTGCATGTGCCCGGGGATTTGATCATCAGATATCTCTTTAACGACAAACAGGGGAGCCATTTCGCTAAACTTTTCGCGCAGATTTTCGGGTACCTCGATATCAACCCGGGCAAACCCAAACAACGATCCATCCAACACACCTCGCGCCAGTAGCTCTAAGTTATGCGCTGATGTAGGTGTGGCCACATTGATCAACTGTTCCTTCCCACAAGGAAAGTCCTGTAGGAGCGTGCTTGGGTAAAGCATGTTTGCGTCGTACCCTAGAATGGTCTTGCACTTGTGGGGTTCCTTGTACATGTGAGATCTGATACCCGTCACGTCTCGTTCGTGGTATCTACAGAATACGATCGCGGGACCACCCACCATACCTGTCCGTAAAAGGTCGTAGGCCTCATTCCTAGTACATTTTTCACATGCTTTCTGTACCTCCTTGCAGGCCTTACAGTTCTTGCTATAACAAGAGTCCTTACACCTATGTCTGCATGGGTCTCCCGGAGCGTATAGCTCTAACTTTAGGTTCAGCCGTAGAGACTTGTTCAATACGTAGCGCATCGACACGCCCGGAATACTGACAGCGTCCTTCAAAATATCTATCTCGTCATCGTAATACTGCAGCCTCGTCTTATCCACGGCTTCGACGAATGGTTCCACATCGGCTACGTTGTACTCACGTAACCAGTCCATCATGGTGACGCAGCCTCGTTTGTAAAATTCGGCGCAGAATGTCTCGTACTCTTCGCGGGATAGTGTGTTTTTCCCACTTAGCTGGCTATAAAAGTCCTCGTGGGCCACAGGTCCAGCATGGTTCAGCTTGTCGTGGCTTGTTAGCCACTCATATGGAAACACAAGCTTTTCGAGCTTACATTCCAACGATTTGCACCAACCGGCATGGCTCAGCCCGGGAGCAAGGAAATTTTTAATGTCGAGAAATTTAAACCTCGAGGTGGTGAGGAACATATAATCATTGTCTTTCTTCACCACCTTGATCTTATCGCCCTGCGCGATCTCTTCGACAAAATACCGCTTGATCAGGTTGATGTCGTACTTGCCGCTGTTAAATCCTATTACAGCTACTTGATTTACCCATTCGTTCCACAGCTCCTGGTTCTTTTTGGAGAGCATGTCAAAGTCGTCAGGCCTCGGGTACATTCCCTCGACCTCTTTCACAATCAGGGCATGCCTCTTTTCCAGCTCCTCCACAAACTGTTTAACCAAAACCTTGGGGTCCTCGTGCTCAATGAACGTCGGGTCCCCATTCAAACTATCGGCAATACCAACACTTCTCGGAACATGTCTCGAAAGGTATGTTAGATCGGATGTTTGCTGGTAATTTAAAGGTGATAGGAGGGCCTCCAAATCAAATACCAGGTAGTGGGGATATGGCCTGAACTGCTTCTGGAAGTACCTCTTGATTTTGGGTGGTTTCTCACATTCCCAGGCCGTGACGAGGTTGTACCCCTGTTCCTCTATCATCCTTTCCTTAGACTGGGTTGCAGCGTAATGAGCCTTGTCCGCTTTGGTTCTCTCGGACAGGCAGGGGCAGCCGTGCCACTTACAACCGTTGTACTCGTAAACGGTCTTTGAAATAGGTTCATATCCATCAACCTTCCACTCTTTTTTGCCCTCACGGATAACACGTTAACCGCCATGACCGCATAAGGCATGATGGATATGCCTTTCGTTTTGCTTTGATATGTATTCTAGCCATTTTGAGGCATCATAGCTAAAACCCTCATCGTAAAAGACCTTCTCCGCCCTGCTCGGCATACGTTTGACCTTCCCCCCTTTGCAAATTATTGTCGTCTTGACACCCTCGCATTCGTTCCTTTTATGCCGCGTAAGGTGGCTGCTTTTGGTAAACAGTTGTTTGCATATCTCGCATTCCCATTTCTGTTGAGCCAGCACATCTAAATCCTTGATATAGAAACAGTGCCCGTCCAGCATACCACGATTGATAGTGTCAAAACCCTTTTTGTACTGCTTTTGACCATAGATGAGTCGCCATGGTGCTTTATCAGAGTTTGTCTTGGGCTCAAATACCCTAATATTGACCTTGAATTGCTTGGCAACCCCCTCCAAATCCACCAGTCTCGTAGGCCTGACGTCCTTACGCTTAAGCTTGGGGTCCCTGTAGTACTCTCGAGCCAAGGTGAGAGCTGTTTTTGTTAGACGTTCCGTTCCCCGTACTACATCTGTCCTCTCCTTTACCGCAAGACATCTCCAGAAGCATAGGTTGTCCGTTCTGGCATCTTCGCCATCCATGGCATAAATGCACCTCTTGTTTCGCAACCAACCTGGGAGAGGGCCGCATCCCAAGAGGGGTTCACGCGTACTTATCACCTTGATCTGTACGTGACCAAAGACAATTTTGCCTTCATATGCCCCTGGGGTCTCAGTGGTTCTAGCGGGTGGTAAATAAGCCCTGGTCCAGAACTCGTGATCCTCCAGATCGAGACGCTTCATCTCGCATTCTTCTACGAACGCTTCGATTTCCGCTATACTTGATAGCGACCCGGAGCTCTTGGTTTTGTGGTAATCAGACACATCGCCACCACCCTGGTAGATATCACAGCTGAAGCTGTACACAACCTTAACGCGCATTTCTATATGTGGCGTGATTTTTTGCACAATCGCGTCCTTCAGGGATTGATTCAAATGCTTATTGAACCGCCATGTTTTCACCCTGTTTCCGTTTTCCAGCGCTTGAATATCTTTTTCGTCAAATATGTGCCGAATATCCTCGGCACCTGTGGCTTCCTTCTTCTCCCGGGGGAACATGTGTTTGAGGTCTTCAATTCCTTGATATTCATTCTGGATGTCCTCCGTATCGTAGTAGTCTTCCCGTGCCTCCTGTTCGATTTCGTCGTGAAGTGTTGTCCCTCTTGAAATTTGTTCCCCCGCCTTTTTGTAATACAGGGTTACAGTATCCCGTACATCTCGTAACCGATCGGCAAGAGCGTCGCGAGTTGCTGCCACTGGTGCCGACACGGCACTGTATATTTTGCTAATTGCATTCTTAAACCAACTCATCCCTTTCTTATATACACATTTCAACAAATTCAGAAGATTTCATTCTGCTTGACTAACACAGTTATTTCCCCTCTTTATTGCGCATGCGTTGATTATTAGCAGAATTCCCCCTTTCTACTCATTTTTGTATGTTAGGGACTTAATATTGATATGCATAACTCAACACCGCATGATGGGGGATTTTTCATGCATATCAATAGATTTTTGTGTAATGAGGTGTGACGAAAAGTTGTGACGTCACAAGCAAAAATTGTGTATTATATTTTTATGAGAGTTTGACCGTGATTTTTGAAAAAGTGTGTATGGAAGGACCCCCTATACTAGCTAATCCCACACACAAAACTTTCACAAATTGTAAAGAAAAACAGCTTGCAAGGTGTAAAATCTAGTTGATAGAAATTTACAACAACGACACTCACAAAACCGACAGTAACAACACTTACAGTTACAATACTCACAGTCACAACATCTTATGTGATTATGTTAAAAACCTTCAATATTTTAATCTGAGGTGTCAAAAAGAAAGGCTTGCAAGAGAAGGCACATATCTATGAAAATAAGCTCTTTACACATTTTAAACATTGTCTTTTCCCTAAATGCTTATACAACAATATCAAAGAGCCACAGTTTGGAAAACATCATATTTAAATCTCGAAAAATCATTTATTGGGTTGCATACCATCCTAACCGGTTAATTTTTGTCGGATGATCCGTACTGCCCTTTACTAAACATTTTCAACTGAAATGTCAAAAAAGCAATGAGCAAGGAGTAAATTTGAAATAGACAAAGATCATTATTTTGGAAAACATTGTATATACGGTCCATTCTCACAAAAGTTTACACAAAAAGTAAAATAAATCGGTTTTTGAAGAAACAAAAAAATCAACAAAAATCAGTATTATACTTTCAGCATGTTGTATATTGCCATTACCAATAAATTTTCCTCAAAAATGTTATGAAACACATCAAATTATAGAAAAATCAGTCATACAGTCATTACATTACAAAATACAAAAAACAGAAACAGTTTTAGTGAGAACATTTAGTAATTTTTTTATTATCGCCAAACAATTATTACTACAAAATTTTGGAAAATTCTCAACAAAAACAAAAACCTAAAACCATGACATTTTCTTCCAGTAAAAATGACATCACATGCTTTTTCCCAACAAAAGTTTATAATGCGAAATACAAAAAGACATCAACTTACACAACAGCTTACAATGAAGTGTAATTCTACAAAAAAAATTCTTTTAGTATATTGCATGTGGTCTATTTCCATAAAAGTTTACCCAAAATTTCAAGTAACAGCACTTTGCAACACAAACAATATAAACGGACAACCATACCATCCTCTCATAATTTTTTAAGTCATAAACCCACGTAAATTTCTAATCTAATTTCAATAACCCCTGTAAAAAATAACTTGGCATTTTACACGTAGCCTGACAAATGTTTAACAGGATGTCAGAAACAAAACAATAAAAAGTAACTTAACACACACACTTTAAATTCTACAAAATTTGTTCCACTTGTGATATTGCATGTGGTCCCCTTGTAAAGTGTGCAGGTAATGTGAAAAAAACTATACTCTATGAGCATTAACATGAGTCACATTATCCTAAAAGTTCAAGAAAGATTTTGTAGCTAGCTTGCTACATCATAATTTGTGTTCAAAAAATAAGAAACGTTTGACTACTAAGGTAGCTATAAATACCTAAAAAAAAGAGGAATAACAACATAACTTATAGGTTAGAGCTAACAATGGGATGGAGCCTTCTTGAAGCTAACATTAGCTAGCTAACAGTAGCTAAGACACCCAGTTAAATATACTTAAGCTGGGGAGACTTAGCTACGTCTATAGCTAGCCATTTGCGCTTAGTAAAACACATATAAAGGAAAACAATAGCTATGTAAAAATTATGACATTTGCAGTTAGTTCAACAAACCAGAATTTTCTATTTCGCCAGCACATTGTAGCCAGCTAACAGCTTTATGTAGCATTTTGAATTTTAGGACAAATACATTAGTTACGCACCAGGAGAGACATTAATTATGCAAAAGAACAAAAACAAATATGCTTCTTTATAAAAAACGCGGTAAACTCTAATGGAAAGCTCTAATGGATTTTTTTTGAGAATGCGATTCTCCTTGACAATTTTAAGTGTGTTACATATAAAAACGGAACGTCTAAAAATATCAAAGTTCTTACTTTTTCTCAATTCCAAGTCACTTGAAACTCTAGCATTCATTATGTACTTCTAACTTTACTTTACTACTTCTAGCTCCACTCTTCACTTCCGAAGTAACTTATTGTGGCTTCCAACTTCACTTTTCTACTTTTACTTCTACTTCTTCACTTGGACTTTTCTTTCTTTCTCATATATTCTTTTTTAAAACACTTTACCATTTCACTTTTTGCACTTTTGTGAAGACGAAGGGACCGTTCTTTTGTTGTTGTTTTGTGTGTCGATGGTAACCCTGTTCCAAATTATATGCTTTTTTAATTCACTCCACTTCTTCACTTTGACTTTCCTTGCTCTTAAGATCTGCACTTTTTTATGACTAAGGGATCGTCGAAAATAAGACATTTTATCCGCTCCTTTAGTTCGCCTTTTGTCGAGAACTTTGTTGCGAGATTTTTATGTTTGTTTGTTTCTACGCCAAGGAAACTTTCTATTCGAATGCCGTCCCGTTCGAAAGTACGAATTTGAGCGAATCATGTTGCTTATTTTCTATCGCGTAGTTTGTGACGGTTGCGCGATAAATGTAAACAAAACAAAAAAACTCGACAAACTCGCACATTCGGGTGGTAAAAAATATCGTCTTTGTAACAATCACAGACAAACAGAACTGGCGTATTATTATAGAGACTAGCCGGGAGACCCGGCGTCGAAACGCCGGGTTAAGCCACAAGTAACTGTTGTTGAACGCCTTGAGGAGCGCTTAATAAGAACCGCAAACTGTGCGACCCGGTGAGGTGGAGCGCTTTAGTACGGGTATGCAGTATGTCGTAAATCAAGTGGAGGGCACACACCATTGCAGTGTTGCGACTGTAAGATATTTAAAAAAAAATAATTTCCCGCAACAAAAGCTGAATTAAAACAGAGTTTACAAACCGTTGTTACTCCGCCATAGCAAAAACAATCGGGCAATATTATTTTATTTTGCGGAATAAGTTTCCGTGAAAGTTCAAAACTTAATCATGACAGTGGGCCGAGAACGCATAATACCCTTTTCATAAAAAACTTTACTGCAATTTCGGTTTAAGTTAAAACACAGGAAAAATCCAGTCGTTACCCCATAAAAAAACTAAAAAAACTCCATAATTGGAGTGCTCTAGTACAGGTATGCAGAATATGTCGTGAATTGAGTAAAGCTCACACAACATTATAGTGTTTCGGTTGTAATGTACTTTTTAAAATATATGTATATATATAACTTTACTGCAACTTTAACCGAAATAAAAACACAGTTTACAACCTGTTGTTACCCCGTCATAAGAAAAGAAAATAGTCAATATTATTTTATTTTGCGGAGTACGTTTCAGTAAACCTTAACAAATTAATCACGACACCGGACTGAGCACTTAGTACAGGTAAATGGTGTCACACATGCGTTATAGCCATAATAGCCTTTTCCCAAAAAAACTTATCGCAACTTCAATTTTAATAAAAAACACACAAAACACCCTGTTGTTAACACCAGGTTGAACGTTTATTGCAGGTAAAAAACCTTTATCACAACGGATTAAATAAAAACACGGAAAAAGCCCGTCATTAACACCAGGCTGAGCACTTAACATGTAAATTGTGTCATACATGAGTAATAGGCGTAATAAAATTTTCCAAATAAAATTTATCACAACGGTTTAAATAAAAACACAGGAAACAGCCCGTCGTTAACACCAGGCTGAGCGCTTAACAGGTGAATCGTGTCATACATGAGCATAGGGGTAATACCATTTTCCAAAAATCCTTATCGCTTCGGTTTTAAAAGAAATCAGTGAACAGCCTGGCATTAACCCGGTTCAGTTTAAAAAATTACTCAGCAATTTTATTTTGCATAATAAATTATTAAAACAGTAATAAAAGTGGCCGCTGCCAACTGCATTTAGCATAAGAATTGTTAAGAATTGTGTTGCAGCCAAACTGCATTTGGCTACTTTCACTTGCAGCCAAACTGCATTTGGCTACTTTCACTTTTTAGCAGGATGTAGCTAAAAGAGGAGCTAGCTAGGTAGACCCAACTTCAACATAAAAATAAATAATAATATACCAAACTGAATAAAAACTTTGAAAGTATAGGAATAAATAAAGCTAGCTATAGCTAGCTGCCTTAAGCACGTTGTTTCAAAATCTACGTTTCGTAGCTAGCCAAAAACTTAAAATTAGTTTGTTTAAGATTTATACATAGCTAGAAAACGGGATGAAATATTAACCTTAACATGTGAAAACACACAGAAAATAAATATTCCGATAGGTACAAAGTATTTAGAGAGAAAAGGATGGAAAGGAGACCTACAAACCTCACAACATCACTGTTAAACCAAAAATGACCTTCGTAAGTTAAGCATGGGTCCTCCGTCTGCATGTTGAGGCCGCGAAGAAGTTGGATTGGTTATTAGTGACAATCGAGCCTCGTGATTGGTTAATAACGCATAAGCGGTAAAAACCGAGCTGTAAAAAACGGGGTCTGCCGGGGTTCCAAAATAAAGCAGCAGGGCGGCGGGGATTTTCCGTGTCTCTCGCTACTCGCGACGCCATGTTGCGCACAAACAGACAGACGGAATACGGCTATTATAATAGAGACTAGTCGATAAAGCCCGTGGAAAAATCCACTGAGGCAGGATAAAATTAAAAAAGAAGCGTCATTTGAATTTTGATGACGTCAGCAACCCATCCACAAAAAAAAATTATAACCTTGTTTTCACGTTGCCTCTATTGTGTAGAGCTTAAAGCGCTGATCAAGAAAATGTATAAAATCACGTGCTTTTGATGAATGGTTAATGAGATATAAGGGTTTACAAATTTTGCTGATGTCAGCAAAGTCCCTAATAAAAGAACAAAATTTTTTTCGTTCGAAATTTGTATACTCGTTGCCTTCATCCTATAGATCTTGAAACGTTGATCAAGAAAATGATATAGGATCATGTACTTTTGACAAACGATTACGGAAATATTGTGGTTTAAAGGTTTTTTGATAACGTCATAAACCTGTGCATTCCAACACGGATTCGGGGACCCAGGTCTGGGAAACTTACCCAAATTGGTCCTAGGTAGTCCCTAGTTACCCACGCGGTGAAAAATCATTGTCGTCACCACCTCGTTTCCAAGTTATTTGGCCTCAAAGTTTTAGGTGCACTGTAATGGCTTCATTAATCTAATATAGGATATTAACGTTAAAGTAGTGTTATTTTCGTCGCGCCGTAACGTCAGAAAATTTAACATTTGAGACATAATTCGGCTACATCCAAGGAAATGAACACATCCACTTTGCCTGTTACAGACAGACAGACACACAGACACAGTCTCTGTATTATTATAGAGACTAGTCGATAAGGCCCGTGGAAGAATCCACTCAGGCAGAAGATTATAGGTTGTTTTGCAGGTTTTGCTAACGCCAGCAGTGCATGTACAAAAAAAAATTGGCAAAATGTAGTTTATCTGCTGCCTGTTATGCGTACAGATTGAAACGCTGATAAAAAAAATATAAAGGATCATAGTGTTCACAAACGCAAAAGGAGACATAAGTGTTTTAAAATTTTGTTGACGTCAGTAAAGTCCTCTAAATTACAAAAAAAAAATTTTGTTAAAAATCCACTTAGGCAGAAAAACAATTGAAAAGTTCTGTCATTTGAATTTTGATGACATCAGCAAATATTTCAGTATATTGAATATGCCTTTTACTAAAAAAAATAATCTGAAAATGCATAAAAAGAAAGTATATAAGTCATAATTTAACAAAAAAGTTCTTAAAATCTAACACAAAATATCAAATGTCAAATCGCATGAAATCCTCCCAACAAAACTTCAGACAAAATATGAAAAACAACGGCGTGCAAGGTGTAAAATCTAGTTAGTAGAAAGTTACAACATTGACAGTCACAACCCAGACAGTGATGACAACAATAATAATAATGTCAGAAATAACACATCTCAAATATGTATACATCTTATTATGTGATTATGTTGAAAACCTTCAATATTTTAATCTGAAATGTCGAAAAGAAAGGCTTGCAACAGTAAGCACAGATCTATGAAATAAGTTCTTTATGCATTTTAAACATTGTCTTTTCCGTAAATGCTTATACAACAATACAATCTGAACAATATCAAAAAGCCAAACTTAAACAAACACAAAACACCAAAAAACAAAAAGTTAAACTTTGAAAAATCATTTATTCGGTTGCATACCATCCTCTCCCGCAAAAATATGCACAAAATGTAAAAATTAACCGGTTAACGAAACAATTTTTTTGTCTAATGATCCGTACTGACTTTACCAAACATTTTAAACTGAAATGTCGAAAAAGCAATGAGCAAGGAGTAAATTTCAAATCAACAAAAATCATTATTTTGAAAACATTGTATATATATATGGTCCTTCCTCACAAAAGTTTACAATAAATGTAGAACACAAAGGTTTATGAGGAGCAAATCAAAATATGAACAAAAATCAGTTCAATTGGCATGTTCTATATTGTCTTCACCCATAAAATCTTCCACAATTCCGTAATTACATTACTTACAGTTAGTTTAAAGTTTAAAAAAAGTCTAATTGTACAAAAAATTGTTCTTTCAGTATTTTGCATGTGGTCTTTTTCCACAAAAGTTTACACAGCATTTAAAAAACAGCAGTTTGCAACACAAACAATATAAACGGCAACCATACTATTCTCTGCTGAGAAATTTTAACCACAAATGTAAAAAACCCAGGTAAATTTCCCCAAAAATGTCAACAACCTTTGTAAAAATATCAACCACCACCCTTGTAAAAATATATAACCTTGTAATTTACATGCGAGCTCACAGAAGTTTAACAGGATGTCAACAACAAAACAATAAAACTTACTCCAATTAACGCACACACTTTAGTTTTACAAAATCATTCCTCTTAAAGTAAAATTTGTAGAAAACGTGAGAAAAATTATTCCTCACACTACCCTAAAAGTTCAATAAGTCTTTGAAAGATTTTGTGGCTTGTTACATCATAATTCGTGCTCAAATATAATAAGATCCCTAAGTTTGACTACTAAGGTGGATATAAATAGCTAAAAGAGGAATAACAACATTAATCATCAGTTAGCTAGCTAGGTTTAGATATGGAGCTTGAAGGTAACATTTGATAAGACAGATACCCAGTTAAATATAGTTAAACTGGGAAGACGCATATAGCCAGCTAGCTATTTATGCTTAGTAAAACACATAAAGAGAAACAATAGCAATATAAAAATTATGACATTTGCAGTAAGTTCAACAAACCAAAAGTTTCGCTAGCACATTTGTTTGATAGCCAGTTAACAGCTTTATGTAGCATTTTGAATTTTAGGACAAATACATTAGTTACGCACCAGGGGAAACATTAATTATGCAAAAAAGTGTAAAAAAATATGTTAGATTTTTTATAAAAAACGCGGTAAAATATAAAATATAAAGAATTTGAAGCTTTTAAGTGACTTTTTCCTGGCAAATGCGAGTCTGCCTGACACGTAACTCTAGCGACATAAAAACATAACGTCTAAAAATATGTAAAAAGTTCTTACTATTTGTGAATCCAAATCTACTTTAAACCCAAGCTTTCATTTTCTACTTCTAACTTTTCTTTACTACTTCTAGCTCCACTCTTCACTTTCAAAGTAACTTCTTGTGGCTTCTAACTTTACTTTTGTACTTCTATGTTCACATAAAATATATATAAAAAAGAACAGAGTGTAAAACCAATTGGCAAATTTTTTAGGCTAAGACAAAATGTCATAAACAAAAACATTTTAGTCAGAACATCTAGAACAACAAAAATCACTACACTTAAGGTACCAGATTTACTACATGTTAAATGAAAATCGTTTCGTCATATTGCATGTAACCGATGTATATATATATATATAAGTTTAGTTACACAAAATGTGAAAAATACATTATTTGCATACACAAAATGTGAAAAATACATTATTTGCTTAAAAACAGTCCTTAAACTCTTCTTAAATATTATGTAATACTTTTTTAAAAGTTGTTGTGGCTTGTTAATTTAAGCTTAAAATGTCAAGCGAAATAAGTTACAGTCACATTCTTAGCAAAGACCACTAAGATAATAACACTACGGTAGCTAACTTACATGTAAAAAGCAACATAAAACTGAAGCTAAAATAAGCTAGCTACAGCAGCTAATAGCTGGTCAGTTGAATATAAACTGGAGACTTAGTTAGTTATAAAGAACATGGCTACATAATTATAAATTCCTAGCTAGGTAGCTATTAGGTTGTTGTTGTTGTGGTTGGCTTTATGATGCTAGCTAACAAACATGTCTCGCATCAATAATATCATCAAAACTGAAAAAAACATAAACAAACCTTACAGAAACCTTTCTATACTTCATTTATATACCATGCCCCTTTTTAAATGCTTTTGTAAAGATTTATTTTGAAGGAAAGAGTAGAAAATGCTTAAAAAGAACAGCCATCTTTTTTGCAAACACAATTTCCGTTACTTTGTGCTAGAACTTCATTTAACAAACCACACAAAACTCGCGGCTTTTCTCGACAAAGAAGACATATTTTTTTCGGTAACATCAAAGATTTTTTTTCGGCGACATCAAAGGAAAATGACCACATCAACTTTGCCTGTCACAGACACACGGACACACTTAGCGTATTATTATATAGACTAGTCGATAAGGCCCGTGGAAAAATCCACTTAGGCAAAAGGCCAATGAAAAATAGGTTGCTTTAGATGTTTTGCTGACGTCAGTAGTGCATATAAAAAAAAATGTTCTTAAAATCTTACATCAAATGTCAAATCGCATTAAATCCTCCACACAAATCTTACACAAAATAAAAAAGAACAGCTTCCAAGGTGTAAATATAGTTGATAAAAAGTTACAACAACGACACTCACAACATCGACACTCACAACACCAATACTCACAAAACCGACAGTAAGAACACCAACAGTTACAACACCGACAGTCACAACACGGATAATAACAATCTCAGAAATAACGCATCTCAAATATGTACATCTTATAAGTGATTATGTTGAAAACCCTCAGTATTTTATTCTGAAATGTCAAAAAGGAGGCCTGCAAGAGTTAGCACAAATCAACAAATATAAGTTATTTTACACATTTTAAATATTGTCTTTCCCTTAAAAGCTTATACAAAAATATGAAAAAGCCATAGTTTCGAAAACATCAAATTTAAATCTAGAAAAATCAGTCATTTCGGTTGGATACCATCCTCTCCCACAAAAATTTACACAAAATGTAAAAATCAACCAGTTAAGAACACAAAAATTTTCCTTTTTAGTTCTGTACTGCCCTTTACCAACAATTTTAAACCTAAATGTTAAAAAATCAATGAGCAAAGAATAAACTTGAATCAACAAAGATCATTATTTTGGAAACATTGTATACGGTTCGTAAACAAAAGTTTACACAAAATGTAAAACAGATCGGTTTTTGAGAAACACATCTAAATCAACAAAAATAAGTTCATTCAGCATGTCGTATATTACCATTACCCATTAATCTTCTACATAAAGGTTATGAAACACATCAAAATTTTAAAAAATCAGTGATTTCAGTGCATACAGTCCTCGCGTTTAGATTACAAAATATAAAAAACAAAAACAGTTTCAGTCAGAACATTTTAAGTATATAATTTTTTTATTATCAGCAAACGTTTATCCCTACAAAATTTTGTAAAATTCTCAAGAAAAACAAAAACGTGAAACCATGGAATTTTCTTCCAGCAAAAATTACATCACATACAGTTAGTTCTCCCAAACAATAGTTTATAATACGAAATATAAAGACAAAGTTGTTTATATAGTCTGAAGATGTACTTAGTGTACGAAAAGCTTAACAAATAAATACTTTTTAACTTTCAAACTCGCTTTATTTTTTCTTAATTAGTAAACGATTAATTACTAAACGATGGCTGTTATTTTTACCGATAAAGACATCAGCTTTACAACAGCTTACAGTGAAGTCTGATTGTACAAAGATTTGTTCTTTCAGTATATATATTGCATGTGGTCTATTTCCAAAAAGATTACACAAAATTTCAAAAACAGCATTTTGAAACACGAACAATATGAACTGACAAATTTTTTTAACCCATGTATAAACCCACGTATATAAATTTCCAATCAAATGTCAAAAACCCCTGTAAAAAAACCTGGCATTTTAAATGTAGGCTGACAAAAGTTTAACAGGATGAGGAAACAAAACGATAAAAAATAACTTAACACACACACTTTAAATTCTATAAAATTTGTTCCACTTGTCATATTGTGGTCCCCTTGTAAAGTTTACAGGAAATGTGAAAAAATTATTCTATATGGGCATAAAAATGTGTCACAGTATCCTAAAAGTTTAAGAAAGATTTTGTAGCTAGCTTGTTACATCATAATTTGTGTTCAAAAAAGAAGAGAAGTTTGACTACTATAAGGTAGCTATAAATCCCTAAAAACAGAGGAATAATAACAACATACCGAAAATACTTTTTAAAAGTTGTTGTGGCTTGTTAATTTAGGCTTAAAATGTCATGTGAAATTTAAGTTACAGTCACATTCTTAGCAAAGACCACTAAGATAACTACGGTAGCTAGCTTACATGTAAAAAGCAACATAAAACTGAAGCTAACATAAGCTAGCTACAGCAGCTAATAGCTGGTCAGTTGAATATAACCTTGAGACTTAGCTAGGTATAAAGAACATGGCTACATATTTATAAATTCCGAGCTAGCTAGCTTAGGTTGTTGTTGGTGTGGTTGGCTTTATGATGCTAGCTAACAAACATGTCTCGCATCAATAATATCATCAAAACTAAAAAAAACATAAACAAACCTTTGAAACCTTGTTATACTTCATTTACATACCATGCCCTTTTTCAAATGTTTTTGTAGATTTATTTTGAAGGCAAGAGGAAGACAAATGCTTAAAAAGAACAGCCATCTTTTTTGCAAACACAATTTCCGTTACTTTGTGCTAGAACTTCATTTAACAAACCACAAAAAACTCGCAGCTTTTCACGACAAAGAAGACATATATTTTACGGCAACATCAAAGATTTTTTTCGGCAACATCAAAGGAAAATGAGCACATCCACTTTGCCTGTTACGGACAGACACAGTCTCTGTATTATTATAAGAGATAATCTCTTATAATAATACGGAGAGTGTGTGTCTGTGTGCCTGTGTGTCTGTAACAGGCAAAGTGGATGTGTTCATTTTCCTTTTATGTAGCCGAAAAATGCATGTCTAATATGTTAAATTTAGTGACGTTACGGCGCGACGTCAATATCACTACTTTAACGTCAATATCTTACTTTAAATTAATAAAGCCATTACAGTGCACTTAAAATTTTGAGGCCAAATAACTTTGAAACGAGTTGGTGACGTCAGTTATTTTTCACCGCGTTGGTAACTAAGGACCGCCTGGGACCAATTTGAAGTTTCCAAAAGCTGGGTCCCCGAATCCGTTTCGGAATGGACGGGTTGATGACGTCATCAAAAACCTTTAAACCCCAATATCTCTGCAACCGTTTGTCAAAAGTACATGATCCTATACATTTTCTTGATCAGCGCTTTAAGATCTATACGATGAAGGTAAAAGGTATACAAATTTCTAAAAAAAAAATTTTCGTCTTTTCGTAGGTCTTTGCTGACGTCAGCAAAATTTTAAAACCATTATATCTTCTTAGGCATTTGCCAAAAGCACATGATTCTATGCATTATTTTGATCAGAATTTCAAGCTGGACACAATAGAGGCAACGGGTAAGGAAATTTCCGAACAAAGATTTTTTGTGTATTGATGGGTCCTTGCAGACGTCATCAAAATTCAAGTGATGGTTCTTTTTTCCATTGTTCTTCCTGCCTTAGTGGATTTTTCCACGGGTCTCATCGACTAGTAATAATAATAATATCGAATTCTGCGAATTTTAATTTTTTTAATAATTTTTAGGGATCCTTCCATGCAAAACAATTATTTGTGAAACAATACAGAATACAAAATTTGCAAAGGACAGAAGTATTTCGAAATATACTTTTTAACTTACAGCCTCTCTTCTTCTCTTTTAGGACTGCGTTCTCGTGAACCAGAAAAATCATAATGGCGCTTGCCGTAAACGTCACTACCAGAATCTTTACACAACAGATTTTAGTATTATACGAGTCTGGGTTATTCTCTTGTTAAATATACAAAATATTTTCTAAAAAAAGAAATAAAAAGTTATTTTGAGGAAAGGTATTAGAGTTTCTTCCAAAATTATTTGAAAGATTAGTGCTAGATCCTCATTTCGAGGAATAGACCATACAAAGAAGCCATTCGAGTTGTCTCAATCTAAAAGAAGTTGGAAGATCGGCGCCAACATTCTGTTCTTTGTGGCTACTGTCGAATTGAGCTAGACTCTTGCTTTCCGATTTAAATGAATTTATGTGAACGAAAAACATCCTTGCCCCCAGAGCTCTTTATGATGTTTTATCTTTAAGAGTTCTGGGGCCGAGAATGAACGGAAAAACAAAGACGAAATTATTTCCTGCAAATGTTTTCTTTTGTCTTGTTTTGTTAAAAACCAAATGTTCTTTCGTAAAACTGCAATTATATGATGGGTGAAGCTGGACGTTATTCTTCCTAACAAAATATCTGAAATCAACATTCGTATCACAATATCGTTGCAAAAAAAATGTTTTTAAGGTTTATTTAAATTTTTTGTCTCAAATTGTCTTTGTTATTCATGGGTGAGTACTTGAATTCGTACTTATCCAAAGCTCTTTTTAATTCACTTTCCAAGCTATTCTCAGTAAATGTTATCGAAACAGCTTGTTCGTAAAACTTTGACATGGAAACAAATTTCGTTAATCTTCCGAGTGCTATTTTGTTGTTGTGGAAGCCCATGTTATAATACGGTCGTTGATATGTAGTTATTGTCTTCGTCATTACGATACCGCCATGAATCGGTGTGGAGGGAATTAACATTAAGTCGTAATAAATTTTCATCATCAATGTAATGACAAATATTGTAACAACCAACGTGATAACGTTACACTTATCGTCACATTCACTTTCCTGACGAATTTCAGTTGCCATTGCTCAAAAACGGTGTTATCAAGATAAAATTATTATAAGTGTTCTTCACCGCTAGATTAAAACATACATACGCATATAAAACCGAATCAATCCACAAAGTTGGAACATTAAATGCTCATTAATAATTATTAATATATATGTATATATATATGTGTGTATTCAACCTCAAGGAAATTCATGAAAAAAATCGACTCATTAAAGTTTCATGTATCGTTTCTCACACAGCAGCATTTCAGTGCACATAGTGTTAAAAACTGGGACGGTCAACCCAATCAGCTAGTTTTATGAATCACACAGTGTAAATCAGTCCTAATCATAAAAATGTTTTTTTAATGTGTTTTGTTTTGTAAATTGCAATTTATATATATAAGATTTTTTTTAAAAAGACGTCCCTGTTCAGAAGCAAATTAAAAAAGAAGCCCAGGGGCTTAGCAATTTTCGCAATGAAGGCAATATAACATAACACAAGCGCGAAAATGGCGACGTTTCTCAAAAATATCTATCTAGACGTTTTGCACTAAATTTGGCATTTGAAGTGAAACTTCGTTAACCATGCCTCATTAAGATTTCGGATTACATCTGAGATATTATTAAAATAATTTTTTTCTTCTTCTTCTCCTTGTCCTTATTAGACCAAATTCTGTAGCAATCCGACCTCGCACCGCGACCTAGTCTTACTCAGGCTGTATGCGCATCCGTGACAAATTTTGGATGAAGGACGCCTTACCGTAAATTCGATCAGAAGTATTGTTAACATATGGTTAGAGTTTTTCTCGCACTGTGATTGGCTAATCTGCACGAAATAGTTGCTTTATTTTTATTTTCTACCGAAAGACAAGTGCAATTTTTGCTTATTTTTCAATTCTACAGTGCAAAAAGCTGATACAAACTAACAATCAATCATAAATATTCACAGTTCAATTATTCTTTTGTTACGACATAGTCATGAAAGAGAAGTGCTCCAGTGCTCTCCACCGTAGAGATTTTGAGTTTAACTGTAACTTTAGGTTAGTGAGATTATATCTATAGCGCGTTGAAGAAGTTTTTTGTTTAATTCGATTGTTTAACTAAACTTTTTATACATCAGCGATACTTATTAAGCATACGTAGATATTTTTGCGAGATCAACGCAATATGGAACGATTACTACAATTGAACAATCATCTGCCGAGCATGTCAAATGACAAAAAGACAGACATTCGTCTTGAACCATCTGCGACGACTTCAAACAAATTATGAGACACCTATTTTATGATGAAAGACAAAAGAAATCAAACTCGTCCTTAGCGCCTCTTAGGGTTTTTTACCAGGATGATTTGCTGGGCATAACTAAAGTGCCTTCTGCGTTAAAAATTTTGACCATGCGATCTAGCGCAATGATTTGCAGGAGAAGAATCTACAATGGCGGGATGATGCTGTATCGCATCTTCTTCCCATTACCTTATCGTTAAAAAAGGGTTCGTAATAAGTGACCAGGTTTTAGCTCTGGGACTAATACTTTGTACCCATCAAAGTTTTCACCGATGTTTTTTACCAACAAACCATTTTCACCGATGTTTTTTACCAACAAACCATTCTCACCGATGTTTTTTACCAACAAACCATTTTCACCGATGTTTTTTACCAACAAACCATTTTCACCGATGTTTTTTTACCAACAAACCATTTTAGTAGAAGTAGGGGGTCACTCAATACACATTTTTTATTTTAAGCGCAAAATCCTCGCTTTCGAGTATCAGCGCAGCTACCCCTCAAAAATCCTGTGACGTCACAGCTCTATTATATCTCAAATGAGTAAAAGTAACTGACCTTGTTCACTCATGCATGTTATCATGCTGAGCTTCGCGATCAACTTGAGTAGAAAGGAAAAGTCCCTACTCAAAAGTTCTGTCCACTTCAGAAAAGATCCGAAAGTCCAAAATGTGTATATAATAAAGAGCTGGTTCAAGAATGCAATCAGCAAACTATACAGCGCTGTATCGGCGCCTGTAGCAGCCACTCGTGACGCTCTTGCCGATCAACTGAAGAACGTGCGAGATACTGTTATTCTTTATTACAACAGGGCAAAGGAACAAATTTCGAGAGGGACAACGCTTCACGATGATGTCGAGGAAGAAGCACAAGAGAACTACTACGACACGGAGGATATACAAGACGAATATCAGGGGATCGAAGACCTCAAACACATCTCCCTACTGGAAGAGCAAAGGCTCCATGTCTCTATCAAGCATCGCGGACATCGGAGCTTTCATAGAGGAATGCGAGATGAAGCGTCTGGATCTGGAAGATGCTGAGTTTTGGAGCAAAGCCTACTTGCCTGCGGTGAGAACTATAGAGACCCCAGGAGCCTACGAAGGGAAAATCGTCTTCAACCATGTGCAGATCAAGATCATAAGAACGCATGAGCCTCTGTTGGGATGCGGACCTCTTCCAGACTGACTGGGGAAGAAAAGATGTATCTACGCTATGGATGGTAAAAAGGAAAGAACCGACAATCTATGTGTCTGGAGATGTTTAGCGGTAGAAAAGGGGGCTAACATAGAACGTGGAACAGAACGCCTTTCAAAGGAAGCTCTTGCCTTAGTGCGAGAGTACTACGAGGACTCCAAGCTAAAGCTGGTGGTTATGGAAGGTATCTCAAAGCACTTCAAAATCAACCTCAAGGTGTATGAGCCTAAAACAAACAACGAGAAAGCACCATGGCGACGCGTCTATGGCCAGAACCAGCACAACAAAGGGCTAGATGACATCACTCTTGGAATGTTGGCCACTGCTTCTACATCAAAGATATCGATGTGTTGACAAAGACGCTGGAGTGCGAGGTATGTGGCCAGCTCTTCACAAAAGCCTGCCATTTTTCGCAGCACAAGAAGAACGAATGCGAAGGGGTCAAGACGACGATCATCTGCAAAGGTGAGAAAGTGAAGCGTATGCCGAGCAAGTCGGAGAAGGTATTCTACGGCGAGGGTTTTAGCTACGCTGCATCGCAATGGTTGGAACATATGTCGATGAAAACAGGAAGACATATACACCACGCGCTCTGCGGACATGGCGGAGAGCGTGTTATATGTGATGGAAAAGGGAAGGAGTGGAAGGTAGACGGTTATGAGCCTATCACGAAGACCGTCTACGAATACTATGGATGCAAATGGCACGGAAGCCCCTGTCAGCCACAAGCGAACGCATACCGTTTTGAACAGACGAAGAAGAAGGAGGCTATGCTACGGGAACTCGGATATGACCTCGTTACAGTGTGGGAATGCGAGAAACCACCCAAAGTTAAGCGCTTCTTCAAGAAGGAGTTTACGCCATATCCTCACTACATCGTGTTCGAGGCCCTCCTGCTGTCCCTGAATAGGAAACAAACGACAGATCTGATGCATACATCTGAGCATATACCGGTAAGTGTCGCTATTCACGATAGTCTGAATAGCAACCCCATGTTCATAGAACATGAAGATCCTAAGATCTTAGCGAAATGCTTTGTGGAAGACCCGGAAAAGAGACACGCTCCCATCGTCGCAGAAGTGGAGAGAATGTACCCGAGACCTGTTGTCTTCGCTATGCTCCCACTCAAGACCCGGGATGCGTGGAACGAATGGGTGAACCAGGTAGCGGTGATAGGCTTCAGCAGCGGGAAGTATGATCTGAACATGATCAAGCGATACTTTGTCGATCAAATTACAGCAATGGACGACGACACGAAAGGCGAGAAGATCAAGGTGGCAAAGAAGGCTAACAACTACATGTTCGTGACAACCTCAAAGTTCAAATTGCTCGACATTACGAATTTCCTCGCCCCTGGTATGAGCTACGACAGATGGTGTAAGTCTCTCGAATGTAAGCTGGAGAAGCTCGTGTTCCCGTACGAGTGGCTGTCGAGTTATGACAAGCTGAACCACGTCGGGCCTGTTGCGCACGATGACTTCTATAGCTGATTAAGCGGTAAAAATACGCTATCATCCGAAGAGTACGAAGCCTTCCGCGGAGAGTCCTATAAGTGAGGTTGTGTGACGATGATGGACTGGTTGCGCGAGTACAACATGGCAGACGGTGAACCCTTCATCGAAGCGGTTGACAAGACAAGACTTCAATATTACGAAGATGATACAGACATCTTGAAGGAGGCGGTTAGTATTCCTGGCGTATCGATGCGCTATGTGCTGAACAAGGCTCTAAGACTGAACCCTAAGGTAGAGCTCTACGCTCCAGGGGAACCATGCAAGCACAAATGTAAAGACTCCTGCTTCCGCAAGATCTGTATAGATTGTAAAGAGGTGCAGAAAGCCTGTACGGAATGTACGGAGAACGAGGCCTACGAGCTGCTACAAACGGGTATGGTAGGAGGCCCGGCGATCGTGTTCGCTCGATACCACGAGCGTGGCGTGACAGGCATCAGATCACATGTATACAAGGACGTCAAAACGTGCATGACCGTCATGTGACTAGATGCCAACATGTTGTATCCGAGCACCTTGAAATACGACTTACCTTGTGGTAAGGAAAAATTGATCAAGGTGCCTACACCAAAATCGACCTATAACCTCGAGATACTAACACGAGGTGTGCAAGCGGGCTCCTTGTTTGGTTATGCACAGGTTGACATTGAAGTACCCGCGGAGCTGCATGAGAAATTCGGGGAAATGTCGCCTCTGTTTGTGGTAAAAGAGATACCAGATGAAGCAATTCCGGAGCATGTGCACGCGTACCTGACATCGACAGGGCGCAAGCGAGTTCCTGCTATATACGCCTGTTCTAAAATGGTACCTGGATCATGTGTTGAAAGTGACAGCCTTTCACAAATTCTTCCAGTACAAGCGAGGTAAGCCATTTGTTTGGTTTCCCGAGGAGATTGCCGATGCTCGCAGAGAAGCTGATGCGGAATCTGACAAGCGGATAACTTGAGATACAGCCAAGCTGAAGGGTAACTCGTTCTACGGGAAGATGATCAAAGATGTCGCAAGGCATGCAAATACAACGTTCATGAGAGACGAAAAGAAGGTTGATCAAGCGCTGAGATCGCCATATCTTGAATACTTGGAGCCTATAGGCGATGCTTATGAGATCAGAGAAGGTAAGCACAAGTGCAGCATTGACAGAGCCTACCAATGTGGCATCGCAGCGTACCAGCTAGCCAAGCTACGTATGCTGGAGTTCTACTACGATTTCCTGGACAAGTATGTAGATCGTCGAGACTTTGAGTATATCTACATGGATACAGATAGCGCGTATTTTGCAATCTCTGGGAAAGAGTTGCGAGATGTCGTACGTTCTGAGTTGCTCGAGGAGTACGACAAAGAGGTGACAAACTGGCTTGTGGCGGACGAGTATTCGGCACGAACCGGAGTGTTATTCAAAGCGGAATTTATAGAGTCCAGGATGATTGCTCTGACAGCCAAGTGCTACTTCGTCGAAGGGAAAGAGGGCACGAAGTTCTCGTGTAAAGGGATGTCGAAAAGGCAGAATGCCATGACTTGGTCTAGGTACACGAACGGCTTGAAAGGTGGCTTAGACACTGCGAAAAACACAGGTTTCCGGGTCCACAATCAGGGGATGATAACCTATGAGCAGAGAAAGCTAGGGCTTTCAGCGTTCTACAACAAACGTCGCGTTCTAGAGGATGGTGTGCACACGGTGTCTTTGGAGTTGTAAACGCGTCCAATAGAATTTCTGTCTGCCTACTAGCATACACAAAAGACATGGAAAGTAAGAAATGCACGCAATGTAAACACTCTTTATATTTAGACAATTTCAGGATCAAGCAAGGCGGACAACCCGTTAAAATGTGCATCAAGTGCTTGGATGTAGCAAAAGTGTTTATAATGCGCAAAAAATGGCCTCACAAAAAAAAAGACGACATTGCCCCATATGCGATTACCCAGGTTATCAACATAACCTTATTTTAAGCAGGATTCAAAAGGCCCTATCGTGTGATACGGAGCTAGCCTCCCAGGAATATATAGGGTGCGACATTGTTACATTCATGAAGCACATACAGTCCCAATTTAAAGGCGGTATGAACTGGGGAAACCGAGGGGAGTGGCAGTCCGATCACAAGGTGCCAGTAAAGTATAGGGAGAACGGGGTATATCCTAGCGAAGAAGAACAAATCGCAAGACTGCACTACACCAACATGCAGCCCATGTGGATTGAGGATAATCAGACGAAAGGTCATCGATATATCTCTAAGTAGTGGTAGAGTGTGGCAAAGCGCGAAGCAGTCTAGTGTGCTTGATCAAGCACACTGGACAATAAATGAAAGTTAGTTTAGATATTGCTATAGCGACAGCTTACGCATGCGCAGTTGCTCTACCTTACGTGTTGCTGCTTATGCTGAGCTTCGCGATCTTACTCTGTTTTCTAAAATACAGACATGTAATAAATAGAATGAGCGAAATTGCTAAGATATTTGATGATCTTACCGAAAAGGTGTACTCAAGGCTTTGTAGACAAGGCATATGCGGAATATGTTCAACGTGAGATCCACGAAAAGGGAGAAAAAACCGCCAAGGCACTCTCGTCGCATGCAATCAATATGTACGCAAACGTTGTAGGGAATGTTGTTCAGCTCGACAGTGCTGAGGCTTTAAAGCGAGATATCGAGGAAGACCCGATTATCAAGGACAGTATGGCTGATTTGGAAATCCTCGTCTACTCTGCCTTTGGTAAATTCCTAGCTCCTCTGTTGGTGGCTGCGCACACCGTGAACCACACTCAGCTCTCCAAGAGGAAGGAAGATCCAAACGGAGAAGATCGAGAAGGAAGAAGTCAGGTGAATGATGATATGCAGCAACGCAATAATAAATGAGCGAGGACAAGCAAGAACCAAAACAAGTTATCACAAAGAAAATTGTCGAGTTGCTGCTGGCAAGAGACTTGCCGAATGGAACCGCAAGAACAAGGAGCACTTGCGCAAGAACCAGAGCGAAAGTGGTCAAGTACCTGAGGCTAGTACTTCACCCAAGTACATCAGCAAGTTCTAGCGCCATGTTAGGAGCGGCAGCAGTAGTGGCAGCTATCGTAGCTGGCGGCGTTTGGTACGCGCGGGGAACGCGAGCATCGAATGGAGAAACGACAGCACACGCAATAGCAACGAGGAACGAAGGCAACCCAGCTCCTGATCGACTGACCAAAACAGCTCCTCGGTGTAAGCAACCTGACGATTTAAGCCTGTTTCGGATGATGTGAGTTACTATAATAAATGAGTAAGGAGTATCAGAAAGAAGTTGTAGACTCTCTATGGGAATCTGCTCGCTTATTATCGTACACTATACCTTTAGCGTTGGGAGCAAAAAAGATGCTAGGAGTTTCTAGACCGGGAGCCAAGATGGATCTGGAAGACGGTCTGAAGCTTGGTGGATATATGACGGGGGCGATATTGTTTGACGACTATGCAATAAAACAAGGATGTTATAAGTATTCCCTGATGCCCCCTAAATAAACATGGCAACTATCGGAGTTCTTGTGGCTGGTGCAGCCATAAATGCACTGGTATTTTCTGGAAGTAACTATATATTCAGCAAACTCTCAGGGCATGGGGAAGAGGAGCGGAAAAGGCACGAACAAAGCTATATAACGACTACAAGCTGCGCAAGCACAATGGGTACGCGATCGACAAGAAAAAATCGACTGGTACAATCATCAAAGAGAGCTGAAGAAGCAGACAGGTGAGGATTTGAAGGACTTTGACAGAGGTATGCGGCAATACTATCTCGCTACAATAGAGAAAGCGCCAAAGCTTTCAGACTTTTACGTACCCTCCCAAGAACAAAGGAACGGTGAGCTCACCTTCATCGTGGGGTCCCTAGCTCTCCTGGGATTTGCAGCCTACAAATATGCATAGAAAAAAGATGGCAAGACCAGAAACAAACTCTCAAAAGCGTAAGCTCTCGCTATTTCTGACGCTGCATAGAGAAGTGAACAGCATTACCTGTGTGTGCGGAAGCATCGTTTCATATTAGCACAAATGCGATCAGAGTGCTGATGGGCAGATAATGATAATTCAGTGCGACAACTCTTGCGAACTTTGCCAAGACGAGGTAGATAGGTATTACTACAACGAAAGAAAGTGGAGAGTAGACGAAGATGGCTACACGAGGTGCGGTTCTTGTAGAGAAAAGCTGGGCGATGACATTTGCCATGTGTGCTTCTGCACGAAGTGCTATGACCAGAAGGAAGAATATGATGGATATGAGGAGTGTGAAGACTGCAGAAAGGCTACGTAGCCAACACATACATGTAAACACATCGTTTTGACATGTAATAAAGATGACAAAACCACAAGTACATCACTCTGTATCTGACGAAGAGATCGAAAAACTGAGCAAGATCTACTACAACCCAGAGCATCTTTGAGTTGGACGAAAAGCCATCAAACTGCTCACTGAGGAGAGTGGAATATCGCGACAGAAAGTCGTACACTGGCTATCTCGACAGCTCATGTGGCTTCGACACATTCGACGCCCCAAAAAGATAGACTACCCTCATTTCACCATCACAAAGCCCAATGAAATGCACCAGTTTGATCTGCTGTATATGCCTCATAACAACGTTTATGGCAACACCTACAAATACATCCTAACGGGCATCGATGTAGCTTCACGTTACAAGGTTGCAAGACCTTTGTGTACGAAGAAGGCTGCAGATGTCGCAGATATGATCAAGGATATCTACAAAGCGGGACCTAGACCCAAGACCTTCCAGTGAGATAACGGAGCCGAGTTTAAGTCAGATGTCACGAAGCTCTTGGAAGGAAAAGGGGTGGAGATTCGTCGAGCTACAACCAAGTATCATCATACATTTACAGCGTTTGATTTTGAGTCGTACAACAAGATTCTTGCGGAGAAACTCTTTAAACCTCAAGATGCGCAAGAGTTAGTCACTGAGGAGACTAGTAGCACATGGGTGAAACACCTGTACCCTGCAGTGAAGGGTCTCAACAATACCAAGACTGAGATGATTGGAATGAGGCCTTCGAAGGCCATAAAGCTTGAAGAAGTACCACTTGTGAAAAGCGAAGAATACACGGAGGAAAACCCATTAAGAGAAGATGGTCTCTACCTATATCTGCTTCAACCTGGAGAAGAGCATAGTGATCAGAAAATACGTGCGACTGATGCATGGTGGAGCAAAAAGACGTATAGACTGGATCGCATCGTAGCAGAACCAAACAGTCGTGTGTTGTACTGGCTCGAAGGCGGTCCAAATCGTAGTTTCGTTGCAGAAGAATTGATGCTACTTCCGGAGGATGTAGAAGTCCCTCCTGAGTATGTGAAAGAATGGTAGAGCTCCGACTCTACCATTCTTTCACATACTTACGATCGTTTTTGTGATTCGCAAAGGGTCACAAAAGCGTTTACATAACAATGTCGAACATGTTCTCGAACAGCTCTCCTGTATCGTCGTCAGGCAGGGTAAAGTGGTTGCGATGAAAGTTGTCAGTGCCAAGAACATCTTCCTTGAAGCGGCACCATGCTCGCACAGCGTTGGGATCGTCGCATTCTGGATCTCTCACGATCATATCAGGGTACCTCACTCTTAGAACGTTTAGCCTTCTTGTGAGTTGTTTGCGTTAACATCGGATCATATAGTGGTTATGTCTGCCAGCTCTTCCATGCTCGTGAGGATCGTTCTTATCCACCACACGTAGCACTGTGTCTATGAGGATCCGATGTGGAACGTGTCTTTGCCGTCGCTCTACATTCTGGTCTCTTTCAGCTTGAAGGTCATCTCCAAGGATGGTGATGGCTATGTCTTGCTCCTCGAGAATGGTAGCACGTTTTCGCATCTCTCTAGGCAAAACCGTTTCAAATACCCAATCCGTAAAAGGGTCTGCCTCTTTTCTACCGCATCTGGTAAGGAAGGAATAAAAACCAGGCTCCGTGAGTAAAACTGTGTGTTGATGAAGGTGGACAGATCTGTCCACCTCTTGGAAGTCAGCGATAGCGTTACCTAGCCGCATTTTATACTTCTCAGGAATAAGTCGCTGAAGGGCTTTTACTCCTGCTCCTCGCTTATATCCTACGGCTCTCCATACATCGGAGGCAACGATACATTGACCTTTATCCTTGACATAAAAGGATCTGACTTGTTTTCCTTGAACAAAATCGACAATTGCGTGAGAGGAAGACATCTTTTCTTTGTATCTTAGGGTCCAACCAGGGCCAGCGTTGCGTAAGCTATCGCATTTTGTATGGACGAATCCATACAAAACTTAGGATGTAGAAGACTAGGTTCTGTGGACCTTCCTACCCAGCCTGGTACCAGCTCCACGCAAACGCCACAAGAGCCCTCAATGCAGGAGAGTAGCAAACTAACCCAGATAGAAGAGCTCAAAAGGTCGAAGATCGACGATCTCTATGAACATCTTGGAGAGGAGCTGGGGCTACCAAACGCGAAACATTACGACGACTTTGAGGTACGAGGGAATCAACTTCTTTATGATGGTATAGAGATCACGAAAAAGAATGGTGAGATGAGGAGCGTTGCCGAGATACAGAGGAGGTTAGGCACAAATCGTCTGCGGGCCATAGGGTTCACGGAATATAGTACGCCCAACAAAGGAAGCAAAGCCATGGCTCAAAAACTCCTGAACGATCTAGATCATGTCGAGAACGCGGACGATAGAGAGATGATGCCCCTCCTCGAGAACGTTTTGGCTGAAACGGAGAGCCTCCTGTCAGAGCCTTCCTTAAACGGCGAGACCTTTACGGAGCGCGAAAGAAGAGGGCTCAACATCGAACTTCAAACCTTGCAAGGCACTTGAAACACTTGAAAAGTAAGATGATATTCTACGATGGTGATATCACTAAAGCAGAGGCCAAGGTGAAGAGACTTGAGGCAAAGAAAGCCGTGCCTGGAGTATCCGAAGAACAACGAGGGATATGGAACGAATACATTGCAAAGGCTAGGGAAGACCTACAACGACTTCAAGATCAAAAAGAAGCCGCACAAGCAGCGCACGGTTTACTATCATCCGACACTCAGAGCCAGCTGAAGGCGATTAAGGGCACGCTGCTAAAGATGGTAGAAGGCGATACATCACTCACTGAAAAACTCAAGATCCTCTTTAAGGAACAGGGCATAACCATGGCTAGTATCATTTCAGCCGTAGGCTTGCTAATATCGACCATTGTGCTAGCGGTGACAAGAAGCGGAGCAGCTGCGGCGGCAGGAAGCGGTGGTAGTGCTAGTAATGGGTTTGTACGAAAACAACTGGAGAGACTTGGGAAATTTCTAAAGTACTTAGCAGGAAAAGCAGGTGCAGCTCTTCCGGGTATCATAGGGACGATCGTGTCCTTCTTCTTCAGAGTTGCCGCAAAGGTTGTTGAATTTATAGCTCAGCATCTATACATAGCACTTGCAGGTGCTATTGTATTACAACTATTGTTGTTGGATACATGGGTAGGAAGAGAGGCAGCAGCAAAAGGCTCGCGATCGCATTCGTGTGTAGAATATCTACACACGACTGTTCCCTTTTAGCTGAGCCATATGTAGGCTAATAAGGCGTATTCCTGTTGTAACCAATACAGCCTTGGTATCATCGTGCTGATCTGCTTCTATGACCTCGTGCTTACTTAGTGCTGGCACAGTGCTTCGCGCGTTGCCCTGCGACTCTGACGTGTGACTCGCCACAGGCGTACGACGCTTCGTCGACTCCATGGTCTTGTCAACCTGCTTCTATCTGGGTTAGTTTGCTACTCTCCTGCATTCGGTGCTCTTGTGGCGTTTGCGTGGAGCTGGTACCAGGCTGGGTAGGAAGGTCCTCAGGTCTACTGAAAGATCCATCATCTGTATCGTCTGGAATGTTCTCCTAATGCGTAAAATCGTCTCCTGGTTTATAAGTGGGATTTATAGGCATTAATTTCAAGCAAAGTCACCTAGTAAAAAGCAGTCATGAGTAACATATACGTAAAGAAGCTCGATCCCTACGCGGAGATTAAAACGATGCTGGCGATGAAATGGAAGAAGCAGCGTGGGAAGGTGAGCCACGGGCCATCTACAATCAATCAGAACAAGGACTTGTATGTCGACATACCAAATATAGGGCAGAACGATGTCATCTTCCCAGGGAGTCGTAGACTCTTGTTCGATCTGGAGCTGACGGGGACCAACACAAAGCGTAGTATCGTGAGCAATATCGGGAAAAGTCTGGTGCAGAACTTGAGAATCACACTGAACGGCAACGAGGTGCAAAGCATAAACGATTATAACATGCTCGCTGTCTATAGAGACTCGTGGTTGTCCAAATTTGAACGTGAGAATAACCTGATCCTGGAGGGTATCAATCCAAACGATGGCACTATCTGCGCTTTGCAGGTTAAAGCTAGCGATCATGTCGGGAATGATGAGGAAAAGGCGATCGCCGCAGCGTACGGCAACACCTTCTGTATCACTCTTAGCAAAATGTTTGAACTGACCAGAGACCTACCCTTTTACCAGCCTGGATTACACGACAGGCTGCAGTTTGTTCTCCATTTCGCATCGTATGGAGAGGTGATCAAAGATGCAGGTACAGCGGCTTCAGAATCTACGGCAGCAAAGCCTGCAGATGCTGCGTACAAGATCACGAACATTGCACTAGAGTTTGAAAAGGTGAATCACGACGGTCTTGCAAGTGCTACGGTATCACGCTACAACCGCTTAGCACTACCTTTCGAAGGAGTACTCCGAAGCAAAGTGATCACCATGAAGAAGGAGGATACGAGCTACAACTTGCAGCTCAACACGCCTGCCAAGAGCTTTAAATGTGTTTTACTACTCTTTGTAGACCCCTCGAAGGTTAAAGCGTACTCTGGGGTGAACGAAGTCTTCTACAACCCTAAGATTGAAAAAATATCAATCACTGTCGAAGGTGAGCCCAATGAGCTATATTCGCACGCTATGCTTGGAAAGGATCATTACGAGCAAATTGTCAACCTCTTCGCGAGCCATGACTCCACAGTCACGATAGGTTAATTAATGACTGAGAGGTATGCACTTTTTGTCGATTTTCGATCGTCTCCTGACCATATACTTCATGGTAGTGGGAGACCCTTACAACGCTTGTCGGATGGTATTACTCTGCATATGACAAAGAAAGCCGACGGCACGGGGAATATCTGCTGTTATATATATTTGCTGAGTGATGCTCAGTTAAATTTTCTGGATGGGCGCTTTCATAGTGTGGAATATTAGAACATACAAGTTGTCAATTCCGCTTTGCCTAAAGCATTCTGTAGAGATCATTCTCTGCAGAAAGGCGCAGGGCTTCGCTTCAAAATAAATGACCTTAGACATTGTCAAAGACTCACATACGGCGATATTTTCGGGACCAACAAGCTGCGAAAAGACGCAGCGTGTTCTAGACCTTCTCGAAACTGAGTACAAGAGGCATTTCCACAACATCATTATCCTCTGCCCAACTATACAATGGAACTCCACTTACCTCGAGAGATCCTCGCTTTGGAAATATGATTACGTTTTTCTGATAAATCCCAAAGATCAGCTTTTTGAATGGATTGAAAAACTATCGTCGCTGCTGGCTGGTGAAGACACTCTGTTCATTGTCGACGATATGATAGCAGACGAATCTCTCGATAAGAAAAGGCAGTCTCTGCTTGAACTAGCCATCTCTGGGAGACATCGAAAGCATAGCCTTTGGCTCTTAACACAGTCGTATACCGCTTTGCCGAAGAACATTCGAAGGCAGAAAAAGCAAGTCTTCCTGTGGTACCCGCACGAACGCTCTGATATGAAACTTGTCAACGAAGAAACCAACATGATTAGCGATAATGACTGGGAAAATATCAAGACTCAGCTCAAAAAGTCAAACCATGCGTGTTTGTACGTGAGACTGTAGCACCCTAGGAGCTATAGGATTCTCGATCACGAAGCCCCGCGCAAGGCGTCGAAACCACGTCACGTATCACTCTCGTAGGGGTGCGGCAGCCACACCGCTCATGCAACGTCAAAATTGGCACGAACCACCATATGATAGCATCAAGGCTAGGTGACGCTATCGCTGAGCTCCAAGGTGTGGACAGATCAGTCCACACCCAGCCAAACACAGTTTTACTGACAGAACCTAGTCTTCTACATCCTAAGTTTTGTATGGATTCGTCCATACAAAATGCGATAGCTTACGCAACGCTGGCCCTGGTTGGACCCTATGATACAAAGAAAAGATGTCTTCCTCTCACGCAATTGTCGATTTTTATTCAAGGAAAACAAGTCAGATCCTTTTATGTCAAGGATAAAGGTCAATGTATCGTTGCCTCCGATGTATGGAGAGCCGTAGGATATAAGCGAGGAGCAGGAGTAAAAGCCCTTCAGCGACTTATTCCTGAGAAGTATAAAATGCGGCTAGGTAACGCTATCGCTGACTTCCAAGAGGTGGACAGATCTGTCCACCTTCATCAAGACACAGTTTTACTCACGGAGCCTGGTCTTTATTCCTTCCTTACCAGATGCAGTAGAAAAGAGGCAGACCCTTTTACGGATTGGGTGTTTGAAACGGTTTTGCCTAGAGAGATGCGAAAACGTGCCACCATTCTCGAGGAGCAAGACATAGCCATCACCATCCTTGGAGATGACCTTCAAGCTGAAAGAGACCAGAATGTAGAGCGACGGCAAAGACACGTTCCACATCGGATCCTCATAGACACAGTGCTACGTGTGGTGGATAAGAACGATCCTCACGAGCATGGAAGAGCTGGCAGACATAACCACTATATGATCCGATGTTAACGCAAACAACTCACAAGAAGGCTAAACTCTCTAAGAGTGAGGTACCCTGATATGATCGTGAGAGATCCAGAATGCGACGATCCCAACGCTGTGCGTGCATGGTGCCGCTTCAAGGAAGATGTTCTTGGCACTGACAACTTTCATCGCAACCACTTTACCCTGCCTGACGACGATACAGGAGAGCTGTTCGAGAACATGTTCGACATTGTTATGTAAACGCTTTTGTGACCCTTTGCGAATCACAAAAACGATCGTAAGTATGTGAAAGAATGGTAGAGTCGGAGCTCTACCATTCTTTCACATACTCAGGAGGGACTTCTACATCCTCCGGAAGTAGCATCAATTCCTCTGCAACGAAACTACGATTTGGACCGCCTTCGAGCCAGTACAACACACGACTGTTTGGTTCTGCTACGATGCGATCCAGTCTATACGTCTTTTTGCTCCACCATGCATCAGTCGCACGTATTTTCTGATCACTATGCTCTTCTCCAGGTTGAAGCAGATATAGGTAGAGACCATCTTCTCTTAATGGGTTTTCCTCCGTGTATTCTTCGCTTTTCACAAGTGGTACTTCTTCAAGCTTTATGGCCTTCGAAGGCCTCATTCCAATCATCTCAGTCTTGGTATTGTTGAGACCCTTCACTGCAGGGTACAGGTGTTTCACCCATGTGCTACTAGTCTCCTCAGTGACTAACTCTTGCGCATCTTGAGGTTTAAAGAGTTTCTCCGCAAGAATCTTGTTGTACGACTCAAAATCAAACGCTGTAAATGTATGATGATACTTGGTTGTAGCTCGACGAATCTCCACCCCTTTTCCTTCCAAGAGCTTCGTGACATCTGACTTAAACTCGGCTCCGTTATCTCACTGGAAGGTCTTGGGTCTAGGTCCCGCTTTGTAGATATCCTTGATCATATCTGCGACATCTGCAGCCTTCTTCGTACACAAAGGTCTTGCAACCTTGTAACATCGATGCCCGTTAGGATGTATTTGTAGGTGTTGCCATAAACGTTGTTATGAGGCATATACAGCAGATCAAACTGGTGCATTTCATTGGGCTTTGTGATGGTGAAATGAGGGTAGTCTATCATTTTTGGGCGTCGAATGTGTCGAAGCCACATGAGCTGTCGAGATAGCCAGTGTACGACTTTCTGTCGCGATATTCCACTCTCCTCAGTGAGCAGTTTGATGGCTTTTCGTCCAACTCAAAGATGCTCTGGGTTGTAGTAGATCTTGCTCAGTTTTTCGATCTCTTCGTCAGATACAGAGTGATGTACTTGTGGTTTTGTCTTTAAAAATTTAAACTATATTTATGTCTAATGTAGGAGTAAATATCTTGTTCATTTTATTCATATTAAAGGTTGCCTCCGACGTTATAACAAGTTAATCTTAATCGAAAGAAATCATTAAAACATTATAGAAAAAAGTATTATTTAATGATTTACTTACAAAATAAAAGCATAAACACGATTTACTTATTCCATGTTTTCATAAAACCTTGTGCTTCGACCGCCATTATTGCAACATTAAACACACGCTTCAAAATCTTGAAAAAAACATCAGGATACCTCCTGACGTCACAAGAGCCAAAACCACAGACCGTCTTGCAGCATGAAAACGACGAAGCGAGATTTCTATATGAAAATAATCATTAAGAAGTTGTTCCGCTATCACAATTTTAATTAGCTTTAAAAATGTTTTCTTTTTCATATTGTAAACATGGTTTGGTGTGCAGCAGTAGGATGTAAAAGTTACAGAGCAAAAAATCAAAACTTATCTTTTTTTAAGCTGCCAAAGGATAAAGGGCTTGCTGCAGAATGGAAAGCAAAAATAAAGCGGGAAGATCTTCCTCAGCTAGTTTTTCTATGCGAAAATCATTTTGAAGGGCACTGTTTTGATCAGTCGATTGAGATGCGAAATCGTCTAATGACAAGTAAGTAATAATTGCATTTTCGCATACACAAATTCGCAATCATATTCTTACTGGCGTGTTGGTGGTAATCTTAGGCGAGAAACCACAAAGACGAAAGTTGGTATCGGATGCAATACCAACGTTATTTGCACATTGTGAGACAGCACCAAAACGAAAAAGTGTAAAGTTGAAGATTGAAAATCGTCAAGTAAGTGCAGTAAATGTAGAATATAATTCTTACAATTCTGCTTTCTTAATTTTGTTTGAACTTTTAAGATGATGAAAAATTTACTTGAATCGACCGATGCGGATGATGTCGAGGCAGAAGGAATCCATTTTGATTCTGATTTATGTGAACCCGGTAGTTTGGAAAACAGTAAATTCGCCCATGTCGAAACGCAAACGGAACCCTGCTGTCAGCGTAATTACGGAACGCAATTTAAGGCAACATTTTTGCGTAATTTTTATTGTGTTTAAATGTGTTATGTTATTCGGAATATAACAACTGCTTCAATTTAATTTTAGACTGAAATGAAGCACAAAAAAATTGAGGCAAAGCCAAAATTTAAAGATTCATCAAGTCAATGCAATTTATTGGGTGATGCAGGTATTAACGCATTTTCATCTGATTTATAAGCATACATTACGTAACAATAATAGCAGTGTAATTATCGCTTTAGGCGTCACTGGAATTATACCATCTGACTTGGAGGATAAAATCCAGGCCCTTTCTGATGTACTCGGCATCCCAAATCTTTCCAGCGTTATTAAACGGTTTTACCAACAACAGCACATCAGGCCTTTGCAAAGCAGTCCAATAAAGAGATAGTGAGCCACATTGTAGAAACTTACAATATTTCCATGAAGTATTATTTGTATAATTATTTCTAATACTTAATTTAGCGTACAAGATGCAGAAGTCAATACTTCATTCACGCAGGAAAATGTTGCGACTGATACAAAGTAAGAGTTTCTGGATTAATAATTGGAAACCAGGGTTGATATATAGATCTATAATTACATTTTGCTTTGTAGCACATCATGGAGCATGAATGTACCTCCTGATGCCGTTCCGTTCGAATCTTCATTTGCAGTTTGCGCCAGGTAAGTAAACGAACCAGTCATAAATTTCGTAAATTTTGAATTTTTTAACTAACAAGTGTTTTGTTAAACATAGCTCTTCATTGAAAGCTCCTGACCCTTTTCACACACCAATAAAGGATTGCGAAACAACTTTCGATGAAGATGATTGGCTGGCAAAATCCTTGCAAAGATCGGAAAAATCTGATCCAGACTTTGAATATGACAAGGCACGTGATGAACAAATCGACCCGATATTTGTATCATCTAACGTAGATTTTTCAAACGATAGGGTATTTCTTGTTTACGAATCACAACTGAAATCTTTGTTATCTTTTTGTTCCAAATGTGGAGGTCCTGTGGAGGAATTTGAAGAAATAAAAAGCATGGGTTGTCAGTATCGCGTGAAAATGGAATGCTTAGTTGGTTGTGAGACAAGATGGTGTTCTCAGCCGAAATTAACAACTGTTGCAGGTAAGTTCGTGAAAAAATTAATTAACGTGAATAATGTATTACTAATACGGGTTGTTAATATTACTATATTTGTTATAAAGGCGCTGGAAACTTAATGGTGACAGCTGCTGCGGAATTAGCTGGTATATCGTTTTCCAAACTGAAACGCTTCTCCACTGCTCTGAACCTCAAGTTATTTGGAAATGACACTTTCTTCAGGCTTCGTGGTAACTTTTCTTATTACCCAACGGATATACACAATTATTTAAAGTTAATGGCCTGTGACAATCCCCTATTTTTTGTAGGTGATTACGTATTCCCAGAAATACATGAAGTATGGGAAGGTCACCAAGTTGCCCTGTACAAAGAATTGAAAGAAAAGGGCGACAAGATTGACGTTGGTGTTGATGGACAGTGCGACAGTCCTGGACATAACGCCACGTACTGTACTGTATCGGCAATGGATACAAAATCAAACAGAATTTTGGATTTCGAGGTTGTGAATGTGAAAGAAGTGAAAAACTCCCAAGGTTATTAAATTACTAAATACATACCAAGTAATATTTCATTTCTGGTAATAAACGATTTCAAACATTTTTTATAGGAATGGAAAAGGAAGGTTTCGTCAGATGTGTTGATAGGTTGAACAAAAATATTGGCGTGCGTGCTGTCTCAACCGATCGTCATATTCAAATAAAGAAATTGATGGAGACGGATGACAGATTCAAGCACTTAATCCATCAGTTTGATCCCTGGCATTTGGCTAAGAACATATCAAAGAAATTAGTAAAGTTGGCGAAGAAAAAGTGTAGGTTATGTTTTTGAAAGTAATAATTTTAATAAATGTTTTTATATTTACTCTTGTGTTCTACAATTATAGCATGTCAAGATCTAGGACAATGGATACCTTCGATCATCAACCATTTATACTGGTCAATTAGTACGTGTAAGGGTAATGCTTTGGAGCTTAAGGAAAGATTCCTATCTTGTATCCATCACTGTGTCAATCGTCACACGTTTCCCGGAAATACATTTTACAAAGCTTGCGAACACGGAGAAATTAATGATACTGCGTGGTTGAAATTTGATTCTCCAGCACACAAGGCTTTAAAGAGTGTCATTTTCGACGACAAACAGCTGGTTAAGGACTTTATGAAGCTGAATGAAAATATCTTCACTACTCATTTGGAGGTACAGATCTCACAATGCTAATTATAATGTCAAAGAAAACTTTAGTTTTTATCTAACGAATTTTATTTTATTTTGTAGGTTTTTCACGCCCTTAAAATCCGCTACCTTCCTAAAAGTGTTTTTTACGAACAAGAAAAAATGTATACAGGGATGAAATTAGCTGCCCTAGACCATAATCTTAACATCAACCGTAATCAGGTAAAGAATGCTTCTTTTTTTGTTTCTTAAACACTAGCGTTAAATTACATTATAAAATGATTTTTAACAGGCGACGAAGATAAAGAAAAGTGAAGGATCTTTTGTTCCCAAGTTTAAGGTGTCTTGGCACAGATATTCAAAGCGCTTTGTAGCAAAGAAGGTTAAAAAGGATAAAACGTATTCTTTCTTGCGTGACATTGCCTTAGGTGCATATTTCCGTGCAGTGGACAGAGAGAAGGATTGCCGTCCGGGAAGAAAACGAGCCTTCATCACACCTGCCGAAAGACCCTGTAGAGAGGAAATTGTTGAAAACTCAATTAAATACTCACGAATGACATAATTTTGTTTTACTTTTTTTTTATGTAATTTGTACATATTATTTTTTTTATTTTTTTAATTAAGTTAAAATACATTTTCTGCATCATGACCTTGGGATGTTTTTACACAAGATGATGAACGAGTCAAAGCTCTTCTATGACTTGATGGAATAAATTCATCAGACATGTACAGAGGACATTTTTTCTGAAAAAATTTATATGCATGATTGTTTACGCATACTTTAAACCTTTCGCCAACTGGTAGCCAATTTATTTCCTTAAAATCCGTAGCACCTACATGTGATCTGCTACTTTTTTGTAAACAGAAGCGAACACATTTGTTTTGAGCAACCTGGAGCTTCTTTTTTAAAACTTTTGTCAGGTTTGGATACCACACAGTACTGGCATAGTCGAAATGTGGTTGAATTAAAGAGTTACAAAGAAGTCGTCGCAGATCCTTGTTCAAAAATGAGTTTTGACGATAAAGAAATTTAATTTTGGCATTAATTTTGTTAATCACATGTAAGGCCATTGACTCACCAGACAGTGATTGGTCAAAGATGCAACCAAGATATTCAACTTTCGTATGCTGCTTGATTTCTACTCCATTGTAAGAAATATTAAGATTTTCTGCTTTCTTAATTTTTCCCCTGGAGGCAAAAAGAATAGACTTAGCTTTATCTTCACCAATGTGTATGCTGCGTTTGTTGTCCACAAACCAATCAAATAAATTACTAAAGTCTGTATTAAGAGCATTTTCCATCTCACTTATGTCTTTGTGTTGAAATAAGAGACATGAATCATCTGCGTAGAGAAAAAGATCACATTTTACTAAAGCTTGTGGCATATCGTTTACATAAAGTAAGAACAGAAGTGGACCCAAGATAGAACCTTGGAGAACACCACATTCCAGTTTACCTGGATTAGATGATAAGTTATCTATTGACACACAAAATGTTCTGTTTGCAAGGTAAGATTTGAACCAAAGAATTACTTCATTTGAAAATCCAAGAGTTCCTAATTTTTCCAAAAGTATTGAGTGGTTGATGGTATCGAAAGCTTTTTGTAGGTCAATGAGGATAATACCAGACAGCAAGCCTGCATCAAAACCTTTTGAAATTTTGTCATGTATATATGATAGACAAAAATCTGTTGAATGACAGCTTCTAAAGCCAGACTGAAATTTAAATAATATATTGTTTTCGTCTAAGAAAGCTTGTGTTTGGTTATATACCTTTTGACTCTCTTTGTTTGTTATACTTTTCCCTTAAATTTAAACTCAGGGACCTTAAACTCAGGGACCTAGAAATAGTGTGAGTTTTTTTATCTACCATCGACACACAAAACAACAACAAAAGAACGGTCCCTTCGTCTTCAAAAAAGTGCAAAAAGTGAAATGGTAAAGTGTTTCAAAAAATAAAATATGAGAAAGAAAGAAAAGTTCAAGTGAAGAAGTAGAAGTAAAAGTAGAAAAGTGAAGTTGGAAGCCACAATAAGTTACTTCGGAAGTGAAGAGCGGAGCTAGAAGTAGTAAAGTAAAGTTAGAAGTAGAAAATGAATGCTAGAGTTTCAAGTTCAAGTGACTTGGAATTCAGAAAAAGTAAGAACTTTGATATTTTTAGACGTTCCGTTTTTATATGTAGGACACTTAAAATTGTCAAGGAGAATCGTATTCTCAAAAAAAATGAATTAGAGCTTCAAATTTTTAAAGTTTGCCGCGTTTTTTATAAAGAAGCTAGCATATTTTTTTTATTTTTTTTGCATAATTAATGTCTCTCCTGGTGCGTAACTAATGTATTTGTCCTAAAATTCAAAATGCTACATAAAGCTGTTAGCTGGCTACAATGTGCTAGCGAAATAGAAAATTTTGGTTTGTTGAACTAACTGCAAATGTAAGCATAAATAGCTAGCTGGCTATATGCGTCTTCCCAGTTTAACTATATTTAATGTTACCTTCAAGCTCCATAGCTAAACCTAGCTAGCTAACTGATGATTAATGTTGTTATTCCTCTTTTAGCTATTTATAACCTTAGTAGTCAAACTTAGGTATCTTATTTGAGCACGAATTATGATGTAACAAGCCACAAAATCGTTCAAAGACTTATTGAACTTTTAGGGTAGTGTGAGGAATAATTTTTCTCACGTTTTCTGCAAACTTTACTTTAAGAGGAATGATTTTGTAAAACTAAAGTGTGTGCGTTAATTGGAGTAAGTTTTATTGTTTTGTTGTTGACATCCTGTTAAACTTCTGTGAGCCCAGATGTAAATTACCAGGTTATATATTTTTACAAGGGTGGTGGTTGATATTTTTACGGAGGTTGTTGACATTTTTTGGGAAATTTACTTAGGTTTTTGACATTTGTGGTTAAAATTTCTCAGCAGAGAATAGTATGGTTGGCGTTTATATTTTTTGTGTTGAAAACTGCTGTTTTTTAAATGCTCTGTAAACGTTTGTGGAAAAAGACCACATGCAAAATACTGAAAGAACACATTTTTGTACAATTAGACTGTGAGCTATTGTGTAAGTTGATTTTTTTTATATTTTGTGTTATAAACTTTTTTTAAACTTTAAACTAACTGTAAGTAATGTCAGTTTTGCTGGAAGAAAAGTCCACGGTTTCACGTTTTTGTTTTTGTTAAGAATTTCACAAAATTTTGCGGGAATAAATATTTGGTGATGATAAAAAATTACTGAATGTTCAGACTGAAACTGCTTAACTGTTGTGAGGGAAGACCATATGCAAGTATATATACTAAGAAAAATAATTTGATATTCTACACTTTCCAAGTTGTATTTTTGTATTCACTGAAATGACTGCTTTTTCTGAGTTGAATTTGATGGGTTTCATATCCTTTTTGTGGAAGATTTTATGGATGAAGACAATATAGAACATGCAAGTTTAACTTTTTGTTTTTTGGTGTTTTGTGTTTGTTTAAGTTTGGCTTTTTGATATTGTTCAGGTTGTATTGTTGTATAAGCATTTAGGGAAAAGACAATGTTTAAAATGCGTAAACAACTTATTTTCATAGATCTGTGCTTACTGTTGCAAGCCTTTCTTTTCGACACTTCAGATTAAAATATTGAAAGTTTTCAACATAATCACATAATAAGATGTATACATATTTGAGATGTGTTATTTCTGACATTATTATTATTGTTGTCGTAACTGTCTGGGTTGTGACTGTCAATGTTGTCACTTTCTACCAACTAGATTTTACACCTTGCACGCCGTTGTTTTTCATATTTTGTCTGAGGTTTTGTTGGGAGGATTTCATGCGATTTGACATTTGATATTTTGTGTTAGATTTTAAGAACTTTTTTGTTAAATTATGACTCACTTTCTTTTTATGCATTTTCAGATTATTTTTTTTGGTAAAAGGCAGTATTCAATATACTGAAATATTTGCTGATGTCATCAACATTCAAATGAAAGAACTTTTCAATCGTTTTTCTGCCTAAGTGGATTTTACCACGGGCCTAATCTACTATCTATATAATAATACGTCTCTATAATAATACGCCAGTTTCGTCTGTCTGTCTGTCACTTTTGCAAAGTGGATTATATTCTTCACAATTTTCTTTGATAAAGTCTATAAAACATCACCTATAAATTTGTTCTGTAATTTCCCAAACTTTGACGTTAAAAAAATATTGACGTTAATCAAAGTATATTAAATTAATGAAGCTATTACAGTGCACTTAAAACTTTGAGGCCAAATAACTTGGAAACGAGGTGGTGACGTCAATGATTTTTCACCACGTGGGTAACTAGGGACCATACCTGGGACCAATTTGGGTAAGTTTCTCAAACCTGGGTCCCCAAATTCGTTTCGGAATGAACGGGTTGATGACGTCATCAAAAACCTTCAAACCCTAATATCTCTGCAACCGTTTGTCAAAAGTACACGCTGATCAAGAAAAAGTATAGGATATACTTTTTCTTGATCAGCGTTTCACTTTCGCACGATGACTTCTATAGCCGATTAAGCGGTAAAAATACGCTATCATCCGAAGAATACGAAGCCTTCAGCGGAGAGTTCTATAAGTGAGGTTGTGTCCAATAGATTTCTGTCTGCCTACTAGGCATACACAAAATACATGGAAAGTAAGAAATGCACGCAATGTAAACACTCTTTATCTTTAGACAATTTCAGGATCAAGCAAGGCGGACAACCCATTAAAATGTGCATCATCAAGTACTTGGATGTAGCAAAAGCGTTTATAATGCGCAACAAATGGCCGCACAAAAAAAAAGACGACATTGCCCCATATGCGATTACCTATAGCGACAGCTTACGCATGCGCAGTTGCTCTACCTTACGTGTTGCTGCTTATGCTGAGCTTCGCGATCTTACTCTGTTTTCTAAAATACAGACATGTAATAAATAGAATGAGCGAGATTGCTAAGATATTTGATGATCTTACCGAAAAGGTGTACTCAAGGCTTTGTAGACAAGGCATATGCGGAATATGTTCAACGTGAGATCCACGAAAAGGGAGAAAAAACCTCCAAGGCAATCTCGTCGCATGCAATCAATATGTACGCAAACGTTGTAGGGAATGTTGTTCAGCTCGACAGTGCTGAGGCTTTAAAGCGAGATATCGAGGAAGACCCGATTATCAAGGACAGTATGGCTGATTTGGGAATCCTCGTCTACTCTGCCTTTGGTAAATTCCTAGCTCCTCTGTTGGTGGCTGCGCACACCGTGAACCACACTCAGCTCTCCAAGAGGAAGGAAGATCCAAACGGAGAAGATCGAGAAGGAAGAAGTCAGGTGAATGATGATATGCAGCAACGCAATAATAAATGAGCGAGGACAAGCAAGAACCAAAACAAGTTATCACAAAGAAAATTGTCGAGTTGCTGCTGGCAAGAGACTTGCCGAATGGAACCGCAAGAACAAGGAGCACTTGCGCAAGAACCAGAGCGAAAGTGGTCAAGTACCTGAGGCTAGTACTTCACCCAAGTACATCAGCAAGTTCTAGCGCCATGTTAGGAGCGGCAGCAGTAGTGGCAGCTATCGTAGCTGGCGGCGTTTGGTACGCGCGGGGAACACGAGCATCGAATGGAGAAACGACAGCACACGCAATAGCAACGAGGAACGAAGGCAACCCAGCTCCTGATCGACTGACCAAAACAGCTCCTCGGTGTAAGCAACCTGACGATTTAAGCCTGTTTCGGATGATGTGAGTTACTATAATAAATGAGTAAGGAGTATCAGAAAGAAGTTGTAGACTCTCCATGGGAATCTGCTCGCTTAGTATCGTACACTATACTTTTGGCGTTGGGAGCAAAAAAGATGCTAGGAGTTTCTAGACCGGGAGCCAAGATGGATCTGGAAGACGGTCTGAAGCTTGGTGGATATATATTGTTTGTTATACTTTTCCCTTAAATTTAAACTCAGGGACCTTAAACTCAGGGACCTAGAAATAGTGTGAGTTTTTTTATCTACCATCGACACACAAAACAACAACAAAAGAACGGTCCCTTCGTCTTCAAAAAAGTGCAAAAAGTGAAATGGTAAAGTGTTTCAAAAAATAAAATATGAGAAAGAAAGAAAAGTTCAAGTGAAGAAGTAGAAGTAAAAGTAGAAAAGTGAAGTTGGAAGCCACAATAAGTTACTTCGGAAGTGAAGAGCAGAGCTAGAAGTAGTAAAGTAAAGTTAGAAGTAGAAAATGAATGCTAGAGTTTCAAGTTCAAGTGACTTGGAATTCAGAAAAAGTAAGAACTTTGATATTTTTAGACGTTCCGTTTTTATATGTAGGACACTTAAAATTGTCAAGGAGAATCGTATTCTCAAAAAAAATGAATTAGAGCTTCAAATTCTTAAAGTTTGCCGCGTTTTTTATAAAGAAGCTAGCATATTTTTTTTATTTTTTTTGCATAATTAATGTCTCTCCTGGTGCGTAACTAATGTATTTGTCCTAAAATTCAAAATGCTACATAAAGCTGTTAGCTGGCTACAATGTGCTAGCGAAATAGAAAATTTTGGTTTGTTGAACTAACTGCAAATGTTGGCTATATGCGTCTTCCCAGTTTAACTATATTTAATGTTACCTTCAAGCTCCATAGCTAAACCTAGCTAGCTAACTGATGATTAATGTTGTTATTCCTCTTTTAGCTATTTATAACCTTAGTAGTCAAACTTAGGTATCTTATTTGAGCACGAATTATGATGTAACAAGCCACAAAATCGTTCAAAGACTTATTGAACTTTTAGGGTAGTGTGAGGAATAATTTTTCTCACGTTTTCTGCAAACTTTACTTTAAGAGGAATAATTTTGTAAAACTAAAGTGTGTGCGTTAATTGGAGTAAGTTTTATTGTTTTGTTGTTGACATCCTGTTAAACTTCTGTGAGCCCAGATGTAAATTACCAGGTTATATATTTTTACAAGGGTGGTGGTTGATATTTTTACGGAGGTTGTTGACATTTTTTGGGAAATTTACTTAGGTTTTTGACATTTGTGGTTAAAATTTCTCAGCAGAGAATAGTATGGTTGGCGTTTATATTTTTTGTGTTGAAAACTGCTGTTTTTTAAATGCTCTGTAAACGTTTGTGGAAAAAGACCACATGCAAAATACTGAAAGAACAAATTTTTGTACAATTAGACTGTGAGCTATTGTGTAAGTTGATTTTTTTTATATTTTGTGTTATAAACTTTTTTTAAACTTTAAACTAACTGTAAGTAATGTCAGTTTTGCTGGAAGAAAAGTCCACGGTTTCACGTTTTTGTTTTTGTTAAGAATTTCACAAAATTTTGCGGGAATAAATATTTGGTGATGATAAAAAATTACTGAATGTTCAGACTGAAACTGCTTAACTGTTGTGAGGGAAGACCATATGCAAGTATATATACTAAAAAAAATAATTTGATATTCTACACTTTCCAAGTTGTATTTTTGTATTCACTGAAATGACTGCTTTTTCTGAGTTGAATTTGATGGGTTTCATATCCTTTTTGTGGAAGATTTTATGGATGAAGACAATATAGAACATGCAAGTTTAACTTTTTGTTTTTTGGTGTTTTGTGTTTGTTTAAGTTTGGCTTTTTGATATTGTTCAGGTTGTATTGTTGTATAAGCATTTAGGGAAAAAACAATGTTTAAAATGCGTAAACAACTTATATTCATAGATCTGTGCTTACTGTTGCAAGCCTTTCTTTTCGACACTTCAGATTAAAATATTGAAAGTTTTCAACATAATCACATAATAAGATGTATACATATTTGAGATGTGTTATTTCTGACATTATTATTATTGTTGTCGTAACTGTCTGGGTTGTGACTGTCAATGTTGTCACTTTCTACCAACTAGATTTTACACCTTGCACGCCGTTGTTTTTCATATTTTGTCTGAGGTTTTGTTGGGAGGATTTCATGCGATTTGACATTTGATATTTTGTGTTAGATTTTAAGAACTTTTTTGTTAAATTATGACTCACTTTCTTTTTATGCATTTTCAGATTATTTTTTTTGGTAAAAGGCAGTATTCAATATACTGAAATATTTGCTGATGTCATCAACATTCAAATGAAAGAACTTTTCAATCGTTTTTCTGCCTAAGTGGATTTTACCACGGGCCTAATCTACTATCTATATAATAATACGTCTCTATAATAATACGCCAGTTTCGTCTGTCTGTCTGTCACTTTTGCAAAGTGGATTATATTCTTCACAATTTTCTTTGATAAAGTCTATAAAACATCACCTATAAATTTGTTCTGTAATTTACCAAACTTTGATGTTAAAATAATATTGGCGTTAATCAAAGTATATTAAATTAATGAAGCTATTACAGTGCACTTAAAACTTTGAGGCCAAATAACTTGGAAACGAGGTGGTGAAGTCAATGATTTTTCACCACGTGGGTAACTAGGGACCATACCTGGGACCAATTTGGGTAAGTTTCTCAAACCTGGGTCCCCAAATTCGTTTCGGAATGAACGGGTTGATGACGTCATCAAAAACCTTCAAACCCTAATATCTCTGCAACCGTTTGTCAAAAGTACACGCTGATCAAGAAAAAGTATAGGATGTACTTTTTCTTGATCAGCGTTTCACTTTCGCACGATGACTTCTATAGCCGATTAAGCGGTAAAAATACGCTATCATCCGAAGAATACGAAGCCTTCAGCGGAGAGTTCTATAAGTGAGGTTGTGTCCAATAGATTTCTGTCTGCCTACTAGGCATACACAAAATACATGGAAAGTAAGAAATGCACGCAATGTAGACACTCTTTATCTTTAGACAATTTCAGGATCAAGCAAGGCGGACAACCCATTAAAATGTGCATCAAGTGCTTGGATGTAGCAAAAGCGTTTATAATGCGCAACAAATGGCCGCACAAAAAAAAAGACGACATTGCCCCATATGCGATTACCTATAGCGACAGCTTACGCATGCGCAGTTGCTCTACCTTACGTGTTGCTGCTTATGCTGAGCTTCGCGATCTTACTCTGTTTTCTAAAATACAGACATGTAATAAATAGAATGAGCGAGATTGCTAAGATATTTGATGATCTTACCGAAAAAGTGTACTCAAGGCTTTGTAGACAAGGCATATGCGGAATATGTTCAACGTGAGATCCACGAAAAGGGAGAAAAAACCGCCAAGGCACTCTCGTCGCATGCAATCAATATGTACGCAAACGTTGTAGGGAATGTTGTTCAGCTCGACAGTGCTGAGGCTTTAAAGCGAGATATCGAGGAAGACCCGATTATCAAGGAGAGTATGGCTGATTTGGAAATCCTCGTCTACTCTGCCTTTGGTAAATTCCTAGCTCCTCTGTTGGTGGCTGCGCACACCGTGAACCACACTCAGCTCTCCAAGAGGAAGGAAGATCCAAACGGAGAAGATCGAGAAGGAAGAAGTCAGGTGAATGATGATATGCAGCAACGCAATAATAAATGAGCGAGGACAAGCAAGAACCAAAACAAGTTATCACAAAGAAAATTGTCGAGTTGCTGCTGGCAAGAGACTTGCCGAATGGAACCGCAAGAACAAGGAGCACTTGCGCAAGAACCAGAGCGAAAGTGGTCAAGTACCTGAGGCTAGTACTTCACCCAAGTACATCAGCAAGTTCTAGCGCCATGTTAGGAGCGGCAGCAGTAGTGGCAGCTATCGTAGCTGGCGGCGTTTGGTACGCGCGGGGAACGCGAGCATCGAATGGAGAAACGACAGCACACGCAATAGCAACGAGGAACGAAGGCAACCCAGCTCCTGATCGACTGACCAAAACAGCTCCTCGGTGTAAGCAACCTGACGATTTAAGCCTGTTTCGGATGATGTGAGTTACTATAATAAATGAGTAAGGAGTATCAGAAAGAAGTTGTAGACTCTCCATGGGAATCTGCTCGCTTAGTATCGTACACTATACTTTTAGCGTTGGGAGCAAAAAAGATGCTAGGAGTTTCTAGACCGGGAGCCAAGATGGATCTGGAAGACGGTCTGAAGCTTGGTGGATATATGACGGGGGCGATATTGTTTGACGACTATGCAATAAAACAAGGATGTTATAAGTATTCCCTGATGCCCCCTAAATAAACATGGCAACTATCGGAGTTCTTGTGGCTGGTGCAGCCATAAATGCACTGGTATTTTCTGGAAGTAACTATATATTCAGCAAACTCTCAGGGCATGGGGAAGAGGAGCGGAAAAGGCACGAACAAAGCTATATAACGACTACAAGCTGCGCAAGCACAATGGGTACGCGATCGACAAGAAAAAATCGACTGGTACAATCATCAAAGAGAGCTGAAGAAGCAGACAGGTGAGGATTTGAAGGACTTTGACAGAGGTATGCGGCAATACTATCTCGCTACAATAGAGAAAGCGCCAAAGCTTTCAGACTTTTACGTACCCTCCCAAGAACAAAGGAACGGTGAGCTCACCTTCATCGTGGGGTCCCTAGCTCTCCTGGGATTTGCAGCCTACAAATATGCATAGAAAAAAGATGGCAAGACCAGAAACAAACTCTCAAAAGCGTAAGCTCTCGCTATTTCTGACGCTGCATAGAGAAGTGAACAGCATTACCTGTGTGTGCGGAAGCATTGTTTCGTATAAGCACGAATGCGATCAGAGTGCTGATGGGCAGATAATGATAATTCAGTGCGACAACTCTTGCGAACTTTGCCAAGACGAGGTAGATAGGTATTACTACAACGAAAGAAAGTGGAGAGTAGACGAAGATGGCTACACGAGGTGCGGTTCTTGTAGAGAAAAGCTGGGCGATGACATTTGCCATGTGTGCTTCTGCACGAAGTGCTATGACCAGAAGGAAGAATATGATGGATATGAGGAGTGTGAAGACTGCAGAAAGGCTACGTAGCCAACACATACATGTAAACACATCGTTTTGACATGTAATAAAGATGACAAAACCACAAGTACATCACTCTGTATCTGACGAAGAGATCGAAAAACTGAGCAAGATCTACTACAACCCAGAGCATCTTTGAGTTGGACGAAAAGCCATCAAACTGCTCACTGAGGAGAGTGGAATATCGCGACAGAAAGTCGTACACTGGCTATCTCGACAGCTCATGTGGCTTCGACACATTCGACGCCCCAAAAAGATAGACTACCCTCATTTCACCATCACAAAGCCCAATGAAATGCACCAGTTTGATCTGCTGTATATGCCTCATAACAACGTTTATGGCAACACCTACAAATACATCCTAACGGGCATCGATGTAGCTTCACGTTACAAGGTTGCAAGACCTTTGTGTACGAAGAAGGCTGCAGATGTCGCAGATATGATCAAGGATATCTACAAAGCGGGACCTAGACCCAAGACCTTCCAGTGAGATAACGGAGCCGAGTTTAAGTCAGATGTCACGAAGCTCTTGGAAGGAAAAGGGGTGGAGATTCGTCGAGCTACAACCAAGTATCATCATACATTTACAGCGTTTGATTTTGAGTCGTACAACAAGATTCTTGCGGAGAAACTCTTTAAACCTCAAGATGCGCAAGAGTTAGTCACTGAGGAGACTAGTAGCACATGGGTGAAACACCTGTACCCTGCAGTGAAGGGTCTCAACAATACCAAGACTGAGATGATTGGAATGAGGCCTTCGAAGGCCATCAAGCTTGAAGAAGTACCACTTGTGAAAAGCGAAGAATGCACGGAGGAAAACCCATTAAGAGAAGATGGTCTCTACCTATATCTGCTTCAACCTGGAGAAGAGCATAGTGATCAGAAAATACGTGCGACTGATGCATGGTGGAGCAAAAAGACGTATAGACTGGATCGCATCGTAGCAGAACCAAACAGTCGTGTGTTGTACTGGCTCGAAGGCGGTCCAAATCGTAGTTCCGTTGCAGAAGAATTGATGCTACTTCCGGAGGATGTAGAAGTCCTTCCTGAGTATGTGAAAGAATGGTAGAGCTCCGACTCTACCATTCTTTCACATACTTACGATCGTTTTTGTGATTCGCAAAGGGTCACAAAAGCGTTTACATAACAATGTCGAACATGTTCTCGAACAGCTCTCCTGTATCGTCGTCAGGCAGGGTAAAGTGGTTGCGATGAAAGTTGTCAGTGCCAAGAACATCTTCCTTGAAGCGGCACCATGCTCGCACAGCGTTGGGATCGTCGCATTCTGGATCTCTCACGATCATATCAGGGTACCTCACTCTTAGAACGTTTAGCCTTCTTGTGAGTTGTTTGCGTTAACATCGGATCATATAGTGGTTATGTCTGCCAGCTCTTCCATGCTCGTGAGGATCGTTCTTATCCACCACACGTAGCACTGTGTCTATGAGGATCCGATGTGGAACGTGTCTTTGCCGTCGCTCTACATTCTGGTCTCTTTCAGCTTGAAGGTCATCTCCAAGGATGGTGATGGCTATGTCTTGCTCCTCGAGAATGGTAGCACGTTTTCGCATCTCTCTAGGCAAAACCGTTTCAAATACCCAATCCGTAAAAGGGTCTGCCTCTTTTCTACCGCATCTGGTAAGGAAGGAATAAAAACCAGACTCCGTGAGTAAAACTGTGTGTTGATGAAGGTGGACAGATCTGTCCACCTCTTGGAAGTCAGCGATAGCGTTACCTAGCCGCATTTTATACTTCTCAGGAATAAGTCGCTGAAGGGCTTTTACTCCTGCTCCTCGCTTATATCCTACGGCTCTCCATACATCGGAGGCAACGATACATTGACCTTTATCCTTGACATAAAAGGATCTGACTTGTTTTCCTTGAACAAAATCGACAATTGCGTGAGAGGAAGACATCTTTTCTTTGTATCTTAGGGTCCAACCAGGGCCAGCGTTGCGTAAGCTATCGCATTTTGTATGGACGAATCCATACAAAACTTAGGATGTAGAAGACTAGGTTCTGTCAGTAAAACTGTGTTTGGCTGGGTGTGGACTGATCTGTCCACACCTTGGAGCTCAGCGATAGCGTCACCTAGCCTTGATGCTATCATATGGTGGTTCGTGCCAATTTTGACGTTGCATGAGCGGTGTGGCTGCCGCACCCCTACGAGAGTGATACGTGACGTGGTTTCGACGCCTTGCGCGGGGCTTCGTGATCGAGAATCCTATAGCTCCTAGGGTGCTACAGTCTCACGTACAAAGACGCATGGTTTGACTTTTTGAGCTGAGTCTTGATATTTTCCCAGTCATTATCGCTAATTATGTTGGTTTCTTCGTTGACAAGCTTCATATCAGAGCGTTCGTGCGGTTACCACAGGAAGACTTGCTTTTTCTGCCTTCGAATGTTCTTCGGCAAAGCGGTATACGACTGTGTTAAGAGCCAAAGGCTATGCTTTCGATGTCTCCCAGAGATGGCTAGTTCAAGCAGAGACTGCCTTTTCTTATCGAGAGATTCGTCTGCTATCATATCGTCGACAATGAACAGAGTGTCTTCACCAGCCAGCAGCGACGATAGTTTTTCAATCCATTCAAAAAGCTGATCTTTGGGATTTATCAGAAAAACGTAATCATATTTCCAAAGCGAGGATCTCTCGAGGTAAGTGGAGTTCCATTGTATAGTTGGGCAGAGGATAATGATGTTGTGGAAATGCCTCTTGTACTCAGTTTCGAGAAGGTCTAGAACACGCTGCGTCTTTTCGCAGCTTGTTGGTCCCGAAAATATCGCCGTATGTGAGTCTTTGACAATGTCTAAGGTCATTTATTTTGAAGCGAAGCCCTGCGCCTTTCTGCAGAGAATGATCTCTACAGAATGCTTTAGGCAAAGCGGAATTGACAACTTGTATGTTCTAATATTCCACACTATGAAAGCGCCCATCCAGAAAATTTAACTGAGCATCACTCAGCAAATATATATAACAGCAGATATTCCCCGTGCCGTCGGCTTTCTTTGTCATATGCAGAGTAATACCATCCGACAAGCGTTGTAAGGGTCTCCCACTACCATGAAGTATATGGTCAGGAGACGATCGAAAATCGACAAAAAGTGCATACCTCTCAGTCATTAATTAACCTATCGTGACTGTGGAGTCATGGCTCGCGAAGAGGTTGACAATTTGCTCGTAATGATCCTTTCCAAGCATAGCGTGCGAATATAGCTCATTGGGCTCACCTTCGACAGTGATTGATATTTTTTCAATCTTAGGGTTGTAGAAGACTTCGTTCACCCCAGAGTACGCTTTAACCTTCGAGGGGTCTACAAAGAGTAGTAAAACACATTTAAAGCTCTTGGCAGGCGTGTTGAGCTGCAAGTTGTAGCTCGTATCCTCCTTCTTCATGGTGATCACTTTGCTTCGGAGTACTCCTTCGAAAGGTAGTGCTAAGCGGTTGTAGCGTGATACCGTAGCACTTGCAAGACCGTCGTGATTCACCTTTTCAAACTCTAGTGCAATGTTCGTGATCTTGTACGCAGCATCTGCAGGCTTTGCTGCCGTAGATTCTGAAGCCGCTGTACCTGCATCTTTGATCACCTCTCCATACGATGCGAAATGGAGAACAAACTGCAGCCTGTCGTGTAATCCAGGCTGGTAAAAGGGTAGGTCTCTGGTCAGTTCAAACATTTTGCTAAGAGTGATACAGAAGGTGTTGCCGTACGCTGCGGCGATCGCCTTTTCCTCATCATTCCCGACATGATCGCTAGCTTTAACCTGCAAAGCGCAGATAGTGCCATCGTTTGGATTGATACCCTCCAGGATCAGGTTATTCTCACGTTCAAATTTGGACAACCACGAGTCTCTATAGACAGCGAGCATGTTATAATCGTTTATGCTTTGCACCTCGTTGCCGTTCAGTGTGATTCTCAAGTTCTGCACCAGACTTTTCCCGATATTGCTCACGATACTACGCTTTGTGTTGGTCCCCGTCAGCTCCAGATCGAACAAGAGTCTACGACTCCCTGGGAAGATGACATCGTTCTGCCCTATATTTGGTATGTCGACATACAAGTCCTTGTTCTGATTGATTGTAGATGGCCCGTGGCTCACCTTCCCACGCTGCTTCTTCCATTTCATCGCCAGCATCGTTTTAATCTCCGCGTAGGGATCGAGCTTCTTTACGTATATGTTACTCATGACTGCTTTTTACTAGGTGACTTTGCTTGAAATTAATGCCTATAAATCCCACTTATAAACCAGGAGACGATTTTACGCATTAGGAGAACATTCCAGACGATACAGATGATGGATCTTTCAGTAGACCTGAGGACCTTCCTACCCAGCCTGGTACCAGCTCCACGCAAACGCCACAAGAGCACCGAATGCAGGAGAGTAGCAAACTAACCCAGATAGAAGCAGGTTGACAAGACCATGGAGTCGACGAAGCGTCGTACGCCTGTGGCGAGTCACACGTCAGAGTCGCAGGGCAACGCGCGAAGCACTGTGCCAGCAATAAGTAAGCACGAGGTCATAGAAGCAGATCAGCACGATGATACCAAGGCTGTATTGGTTACAACAGGAATACGCCTTATTAGCCTACATATGGCTCAGCTAAAAGGGAACAGTCGTGTGTAGATATTCTACACACGATTGCGATCGCGAGCCTTTTGCTGCTGCCTCTCTTCCTACCCATGTATCCAACAACAATAGCAACAGCACCTGCAAGTGCTATGTATAGATGCTGAGCTATAAATTCAACAACCTTTGCGGCAACTCTGAAGAAGAAGGACACGATCGTCCCTATGATACCCGGAAGAGCTGCACCTGCTTTTCCTGCTAAGTACTTTAAAAATTTCCCAAGTCTCTCCAGTTGTTTTCGTACAAACCCATTACTAGCACTACCACCGCTTCCTGCCGCCGCAGCTGCTCCGCTTCTTGTCACCGCTAGCACAATGGTCGATATTAGCAAGCCTACGGCTGAGATGATACTAGCCATGGTTATGCCCTGTTCCTTAAAGAGGATCTTGAGCTTTTCAGTGAGTGATGTATCGCCTTCTGCCATCTTTAGCAGCGTGCCCTTAATCGCCTTCAGCTGGCTCTGAGTGTCGGATGATAGTAAACCGTGCGCTGCTTGTGCGGCTTCTTTTTTATCTGGAAGTCGTTGTAGGTCTTCCCTAGCCTTTGCAATGTATTCGTTCCATATACCTCGTTGTTCTTCGGATACTCCAGGCGCAGCTTTCTTTGCCTCAAGTCTCTTCACCTTGGCGTCTGCTTTAGTGATATCACCATCGTAGAATATCATCTTACTTTTCAAGTGTTTCAAGTGCCTCGCAAGGTTTGAAGTTCGATGTTGAGCCTTCTTCTTTCGCGCTCCGTAAAGGTCTCGCCGTTTTAGGAAGGCTCTGACAGGAGGCTCTCCGTTTCATCCAAAACGTTTTCGAGGAGGGGCATCATCTCTCTATCGTCCGCGTTCTCGACATGATCTAGATCGTTCAGGAGTTTTTGAGCCATGGCTTTGCTTCCTTTGTTGGGCGTACTATATTCCGTGAACCCTATGGCCCGCAGACGATTTGTGCCTAACCTCCTCTGTATCTCGGCGACGCTCCTCATTTCACCATTTTTTTTCGTGATCTCTATACCATCATAAAGAAGTTGATTCCCTCGTACCTCAAAGTCGTCGTAATGTTTCGCGTTTGGTAGCCCCAGCTCCTCTCCAAGATGTTCATAGAGATCGTCGATCTTCGACCTTTTGAGCTCTTCTATCTGGGTTAGTTTGCTACTCTCCTGCATTCAGTGCTCTTGTGGCGTTTGCGTGGAGCTGGTACCAGGCTGGGTAGGAAGGTCCTCAGAACCTAGTCTTCTACATCCTAAGTTTTGTATGGATTCGTCCATACAAAATGCGATAGCTTACGCAACGCTGGCCCTGGTTGGACCCTAAGATACAAAGAAAAGATGTCTTCCTCTCACGCAATTGTCGATTTTGTTCAAGGAAAACAAGTCAGATCCTTTTATGTCAAGGATAAAGGTCAATGTATCGTTGCCTCCGATGTATGGAGAGCCGTAGGATATAAGCGAGGAGCAGGTGTAAAAGCCCTTCAGCGACTTATTCCTGAGAAGTATAAAATGCGGCTAGGTAACGCTATCGCTGACTTCCAAGAGGTGGACAGATCTGTCCACCTTCATCAAGACACAGTTTTACTCACAGAGCCTGGTCTTTATTCCTTCCTTACCAGATGCGGTAGAAAAGAGGCAGACCCTTTTACGGATTGGGTATTTGAAACGGTTTTGCCTAGAGAGATGCGAAAACGTGCTACCATTCTCGAGGAGCAAGACATAGCCATCACCATCCTTGGAGATGACCTTCAAGCTGAAAGAGACCAGAATGTAGAGCGACGGCAAAGACACGTTCCACATCGGATCCTCATAGACACAGTGCTACGTGTGGTGGACAAGAACGATCCTTGCGAGCATGGAAGAGCTGGCAGACATAACCACTATATGATCCGATGTTAACGCAAACAACTCACAAGAAGGCTAAACGCTCTAAGAGTGAGGTACCCTGATATGATCGTGAGGGATCCAGAATGCGACGATCCCAACGCTGTGCGTGCATGGTGCCGCTTCAAGGAAGATGTTCTTGGCACTGACAACTTTCATCGCAACCACTTTACCCTGCCTGACGACGATACAGGAGAGCTATTCGAGAACATGTTCGACATTGTTATGTAAACGCTTTTGTGACCCTTTGCGAATCACAAAAACGATCGTAAGTATGTGAAAGAATGGTAGAGTCGGAGCTCTACCATTCTTTCACATACTCAGGAGGGACTTCTACATCCTCCGGAAGTAGCATCAATTCTTCTGCAACGAAACTACGATTTGGACCGCCTTCGAGCCAGTACAACACACGACTGTTTGGTTCTGCTACGATGCGATCCAGTCTATACGTCTTTTTGCTCCACCATGCATCAGTCGCACGTATTTTCTGATCACTATGCTCTTCTCCAGGTTGAAGCAGATATAGGTAGAGACCATCTTCTCTTAATGGGTTTTCCTCCGTGTATTCTTCGCTTTTCACAAGTGGTACTTCTTCAAGCTTGATGGCCTTCGAAGGCCTCATTCCAAACATCTCACCTTCACTGCAGGGTACAGGTGTTTCACCCATGTGCTACTAGTCTCCTCAGTGACTAACTCTTGCGCATCTTGAGGTTTAAAGAGTTTCTCCGCAAGAATCTTGTTGTACGACTCAAAATCAAACGCTGTAAATGTATGATGATACTTGGTTGTAGCTCGACGAATCTCCACCCCTTTTCCTTCCAAGAGCTTCGTGACATCTGACTTAAACTCGGCTCCGTTATCTCACTGGAAGGTCTTGGGTCTAGGTCCCGCTTTGTAGATATCCTTGATCATATCTGCGACATCTGCAGCCTTCTTCGTACACAAAGGTCTTGCAACCTTGTAACATCGATGCCCGTTAGGATGTATCTGTAGGTGTTGCCATAAACGTTGTTATGAGGCATATACAGCAGATCAAACTGGTGCATTTCATTGGGCTTTGTGATGGTGAAATGAGGGTAGTCTATCTTTTTTGGGCCTCGAATGTGTCGAAGCCACATGAGCTGTCGAGATAGCCAGTGTACGACTTTCTGTCGCGATATTCCACTCTCCTCAGTGAGCAGTTTGATGGCTTTTCGTCCAACTCAAAGATGCTCTGGGTTGTAGTAGATCTTGCTCAGTTTTTCGATCTCTTCGTCAGATACAGAGTGATGTACTTGTGGTTTTGTCATCTTTATTACATGACAAAACGATGTGTTTACATGTCTGTGTTGGCTACGTAGCCTTTCTGCAGTCTTCACACTTATCATATCCATCATATTCTTCCTTCTGGTCATAGTACTTCGTGCAGAAGCACACATGGCAAATGTCATCGCCCAGCTTTTCTCTACAAGAACCGCACCTCGTGTAGCCATCTTCGTCTACTCTCCACTTTCTTTCGTTGTAGTAATACCTATCTACCTCGTCTTGGCAAAGTTCGCAAGAGTTGTCGCACTGAATTATCATTATCTGCCCATCAGCACTCTGATCGCATTTGTGCTAATATGAAACGATGCTTCCGCACACACAGGTAATGCTGTTCACTTCTCTATGCAGCGTCAGAAATAGCGAGAGCTTACGCTTTTGAGAGTTTGTTTCTGGTCTTGCCATCTTTTTTCTATGCATATTTGTAGGCTGCAAATCCCAGGAGAGCTAGGGACCCCACGATGAAGGTGAGCTCACCGTTCCTTTGTTCTTGGGAGGGTACGTAAAAGTCTGAAAGCTTTGGCGCTTTCTCTATTGTAGCGAGATAGTATTGCCGCATACCTCTGTCAAAGTCCTTCAAATCCTCACCTGTCTGCTTCTTCAGCTCTCTTTGATGATTGTACCAGTCGATTTTTGCTTGTCGATCGCGTACCCATTGTGTTTGCGCATCTTGTAGTCGTTCTATAGCTTTGTTCGTGCCTTTTCCGCTCCTCTTCCCCATGCCCTGAGAGTTTGCTGAATATATAGTTACTTCCAGAAAATACCAGTGCATTTATGGCTGCACCAGCCACAAGAACTCCGATAGTTGCCATGTTTATTTAGGGGGCATCAGGGAATACTTATAACATCCTTGTTTTATTGCATAGTCGTCAAACAATATCGCCCCCGTCATATATCCACCAAGTTTCAGACCGTCTTCCAGATCCATCTTGGCTCCCGGTCTAGAAACTCCTAGCATCTTTTTTGCTCCCAACGCTAAAAGTATAGTGTACGATACTAAGCGAGCAGATTCCCATGGAGAGTCTACAACTTCTTTCTGATACTCCTTACTCATTTATTATAGTAACTCACATCATCCGAAACAGGCTTAAATCGTCAGGTTGCTTACACCGAGGAGCTGTTTTGGTCAGTCGATCAGGAGCTGGGTTGCCTTCGTTCCTCGTTGCTATTGCGTGTGCTGTCGTTTCTCCATTCGATGCTCGCGTTCCCCGCGCGTACCAAACGCCGCCAGCTACGATAGCTGCCACTACTGCTGCCGCTCCTAACATGGCGCTAGAACTTGCTGATGTACTTGGGTGAAGTACTAGCCTCAGGCACTTGACCACTTTCGCTCTGGTTCTTGCGCAAGTGCTCCTTGTTCTTGCGGTTCCATTCGGCAAGTCTCTTGCCAGCAGCAACTCGACAATTTTCTTTGTGATAACTTGTTTTGGTTCTTGCTTGTCCTCGCTCATTTATTATTGCGTTGCTGCATATCATCATTCACCTGACTTCTTCCTTCTCGATCTTCTCCGTTTGGATCTTCCTTCCTCTTGGAGAGCTGAGTGTGGTTCACGGTGTGCGCAGCCACCAACAGAGGAGCTAGGAATTTACCAAAGGCAGAGTAGACGAGGATTTCCAAATCAGCCATACTGTCCTTGATAATCGGGTCTTCCTCGATATCTCGCTTTAAAGCCTCAGCACTGTCGAGCTGAACAACATTCCCTACAACGTTTGCGTACATATTGATTGCATGCGACGAGAGTGCCTTGGCGGTTTTTTCTCCCTTTTCGTGGATCTCACGTTGAACATATTCCGCATATGCCTTGTCTACGAAGCCTTGAGTACACCTTTTCGGTAAGGTCATCAAATATCTTAGCAATCTCGCTCATTCTATTTATTACATGTCTGTATTTTAGAAAACAGAGTAAGATCGCGAAGCTCAGCATAAGCAGCAACACGTAAGGTAGAGCAACTGCGCATGCGTAAGCTGTCGCTATAGCAATATCTAAATAAACTTTCATTTATTGTCCAGTGTGCTTGATCAAGCACACTAGACTGCTTCGCGCTTTGCCACACTCTACCACTACTTAGAGAAATATCGATGACCTTTCGTCTGATTATCCTCAATCCACATGGGCTGCATGTTGGTGTAGTGCAGTCTTGCGATTTGTTCTTCTTCGCTAGGATATACCCCGTTGTCCCTATACTTTACTGGCACCTTGTGATCGAACTGCCACTCCCCTCGGTTTCCCCAGTTCATACCGCCTTTAAATTGGGACTGTATGTGCTTCATGAATGTAACAATGTCGCACCCTATATGTTGATAACCTGGGTAATCGCATATGGGGCAATGTCGTCTTTTTTTTTGTGCGGCCATTTTTTGCGCATTATAAACGCTTTTGCTACATCCAAGCACTTGATGCACATTTTAATGGGTTGTCCGCCTTGCCTGATCCTGAAATTGTCTAAATATAAAGAGTGTTTACATTGCGTGTATTTCTTACTTTCCATGTCTTTTGTGTATGCCTAGTAGGCAGACAGAAAATCTATTGGACGCGCTTACAACTCCAAAGACACCGTGTGCACACCATCCTCTAGAACGCGACGTTTGTCGTAGAACGCTGAAAGCCCTAGCTTTCTCTGCTCATAGGTTATCATCCCCTGATTGTGGACCCGGAAACCTGTGTTTTTCGCAGTGTCTAAGCCACCTTTCAAGCCGTTCGTGTACCTAGACCAAGTCATGGCATTCTGCCTTTTCGACATCCCTTTACACGAGAACTTCGTGCCCTCTTTCCCTTCGACGAAGCAGCACTTGGCTGTCAGAGCAATCATCCTGGACTCTATAAATTCCGCTTTGAATAACCCTCCGGTTCGTGCCGAATACTCGTCCGCCACAAGCCAGTTTGTCACCTCTTTGTCGTACTCCTCGAGCAACTCAGAACGTACGACATCTCGCAACTCTTCCCCAGAGATTGCAAAATACGCGCTATCTGTATCCATGTAGATATACTCAAAGTCTCGACGATCTACATACTTGTCCAGGAAATCGTAGTAGAATTCCAGCATACGTAGCTTGGCTAGCTGGTACGCTGCGATGCCACATTGGTAGGCTCTGTCAATGCTGCACTTGTGCTTACCTTCTCTGATCTCATAAGCATCGCCTATCGGCTCCAAGTATTCAAGATATGGCGATCTCAGCGCTTGATCAACCTTCTTTTCGTCTCTCATGAACGTTGTATTTGCATGCCTTGCGACATCTTTGATCATCTTCCCGTAGAACGAGTTACCCTTCAGCTTGGCTGTATCTCCAGTTATCCGCTTGGCAGATTCCGCATCAGCTTCTTTGCGAGCATCGGCAATCTCCTCGGGAAACCAAACAAATGGCTTACCTCGCTTGTACTGGAGGAATTTGTGAAAGGCTGTCACTTTCAACACATGATCCAGGTACCATTTTAGAACAGGCGTATATAGCAGGAACTCGCTTGCGCCCTGTCGATGTCAGGTACGCGTGCACATGCTCCGGAATTGCTTCATCTGGTATCTCTTTTACCACAAACAGAGGCGACATTTCCCCGAATTTCTCATGCAGCTCCGCGGGTACTTCAATGTCAACCTGTGCATACCCAAACAAGGAGCCCGCTTGCACACCTCGTGTTAGTATCTGGAGGTTATAGGTCGATTTTGGTGTAGGCACCTTGATCAATTTTTCCTTACCACAAGGTAAGTCGTATTTCAAGGTGCTCGGATACAACATGTTGGCATCTAGTCACATGACGGTCATGCACGTTTTGGCGTCCTTGTATACATGTGATCTGATGCCTGTCACGCCACGCTCGTGATATCGAGCGAACACGATCGCCGGGCCTCCTACCATACCCGTTTGTAGCAGCTCGTAGGCCTCGTTCTCCGTACATTCCGTACAGGCTTTCTGCACCTCTTTACAATCTATACAGGTCTTGCGGAAGCAGGAGTCTTTACATTTGTGCTTGCATGGTTCCCCTGGAGCGTAGAGCTCTACCTTAGGGTTCAGTCTTAGAGCCTTGTTCAGCACATAGCGCATCGATACGCCAGGAATACTAACCGCCTCCTTCAAGATGTCTGTATCATCTTCGTAATATTGAAGTCTTGTCTTGTCAACCGCTTCGATGAAGGGTTCACCGTCTGCCATGTTGTACTCGCGCAACCAGTCCATCATCGTCACACAACCTCACTTATAGAACTCTCCGCGGAAGGCTTCGTACTCTTCGGATGATAGCGTATTTTTACCGCTTAATCAGCTATAGAAGTCATCGTGCGCAACAGGCCCGACGTGGTTCAGCTTGTCATAACTCGACAGCCACTCGTACGGGAACACGAGCTTCTCCAGCCTACATTCGAGAGACTTACACCATCTGTCGTAGCTCATACCAGGGGCGAGGAAATTCGTAATGTCGAGCAATTTGAACTTTGAGGTTGTCACGAACATGTAGTTGTTGGCCTTCTTTGCCACCTTGATCTTCTCGCCTTTCGTGTCGTCGTCCATTGCTGTAATTTGATCGACAAAGTATCGCTTGATCATGTTCAGATCATACTTCCCGCTGTTGAAGCCTATCACCGCTACCTGGTTCACCCATTCGTTCCACGCATCCCGGGTCTTGAGTGGGAGCATAGCGAAGTCAACAGGTCTCGGGTACATTCTCTCCACTTCTGCGACGATGAGAGCGTGTCTCTTTTCCGGGTCTTCCACAAAGCATTTCGCTAAGATCTTAGGATCTTCATGTTCTATGAACATGGGGTTGCCATTCAGACTATCGTGAATAGCGACACTTACCGGTATATGCTCAGATATATGCATCAGATCTGTCGTTTGTTTCCTATTCAGGGGCAGCAAGAGGGCCTCGAAATCGAACACGATGTAGTGAGGATATGGCGTAAACTCCTTCTTAAAGAAGCGCTTAACTTTGGGTGGTTTCTCGCATTCCCACATTGTAACGAGGTCATATCCGAGTTCCCGTAGCATAGCCTCCTTCTTCTTCGTCTGTTCAAAACGGTATGCGTTCGCTTGTGGCTGACAGGGGCTTCCGTGCCATTTGCATCCATAGTATTCGTAGACGGTCTTCGTGATAGGCTCATAACCGTCTACCTTCCACTCCTTCCCTTTTCCATCACATATAACACGCTCTCCGCCATGTCCGCAGAGCGCGTGGTGTATATGTCTTCCTGTTTTCATCGACATATGTTCCAACCATTGCGATGCAGCGTAGCTAAAACCCTCGCCGTAGAATACCTTCTCCGACTTGCTCGGCATACGCTTCACTTTCTCACCTTTGCAGATGATCGTCGTCTTGACCCCTTCGCATTCGTTCTTCTTGTGCTGCGAAAAATGGCAGGCTTTTGTGAAGAGCTGGCCACATACCTCGCACTCCAGCGTCTTTGTCAACACATCGATATCTTTGATGTAGAAGCAGTGGCCAACATTCCAAGAGTGATGTCATCTAGCCCTTTGTTGTGCTGGTTCTGGCCATAGACGAGTCGTCATGGTGCTTTCTCGTTGTTTGTTTTAGGCTCATACACCTTGAGGTTGATTTTGAAGTGCTTTGAGATACCTTCCATAACCACCAGCTTTAGCTTGGAGTCCTCGTAGTACTCTCGCACTAAGGCAAGAGCTTCCTTTGAAAGGCGTTCTGTTCCACGTTCTATGTTAGCCCCCTTTTCTACCGCTAAACATCTCCAGACACATAGATTGTCGGTTCTTTCCTTTTTACCATCCATAGCGTAGATACATCTTTTCTTCCGCAGTCAGTCTGGAAGAGGTCCGCATCCCAACAGAGGCTGATGCGTTCTTATGATCTTGATCTGCACATGGTTGAAGACGATTTTCCCTTCGTAGGCTCCTGGGGTCTCTATAGTTCTCACCGCAGGCAAGTAGGCTTTGCTCCAAAACTCAGCATCTTCCAGATCCAGACGCTTCATCTCGAATTCCTCTATGAAAGCTCCGATGTCCGCGATGCTTGATAGAGACATGGAGCCTTTGCTCTTCCAGTAGGGAGATGTGTTTGAGGTCTTCGATCCCCTGATATTCGTCTTGTATATCCTCCGTGTCGTAGTAGTTCTCTTGTGCTTCTTCCTCGACATCATCGTGAAGCGTTGTCCCTCTCGAAATTTGTTCCTTTGCCCTGTTGTAATAAAGAATAACAGTATCTCGCACGTTCTTCAGTTGATCGGCAAGAGCGTCACGAGTGGCTGCTACAGGCGCCGATACAGCGCTGTATAGTTTGCTGATTGCATTCTTGAACCAGCTCTTTATTATATACACATTTTGGACTTTCGGATCTTTTCTGAAGTGGACAGAACTTTTGAGTAGGGACTTTTCCTTTCTACTCAAGTTGATCGCGAAGCTCAGCATGATAACATGCATGAGTGAACAAGGTCAGTTACTTTTACTCATTTGAGATATAATAGAGCTGTGACGTCACAGGATTTTTGAGGGGTAGCTGCGCTGATACTCGAAAGCGAGGATTTTGCGCTTAAAATAAAAAATGTGTATTGAGTGACCCCCTACTTCTACTAAAATGGTTTGTTGGTAAAAAAACATCGGTGAAAATGGTTTGTTGGTAAAAAACATCGGTGAAAATGGTTTGTTGGTAAAAAACATCGGTGAGAATGGTTTGTTGGTAAAAAACATCGGTGAAAATGGTTTGTTGGTAAAAAACATCCTTGAAAACTTTGATGGGTACAAAGTATTAGTCCCAGAGCTAAAACCTGGTCACTTGAGAATCGTATTCTCAAAAAAAATGAATTAGAGCTTCAAATTCTTAAAGTTTGCCGCGTTTTTTATAAAGAAGCTAGCATATTTTTTTTATTTTTTTTGCATAATTAATGTCTCTCCTGGTGCGTAACTAATGTATTTGGCCTAAAATTCAAAATGCTACATAAAGCTGTTAGCTGGCTACAATGTGCTAGCGAAATAGAAAATTTTGGTTTGTTGAACTAACTGCAAATGTAAGCATAAATAGCTAGCTGGCTATATGCGTCTTCCCAGTTTAACTATATTTAATGTTACCTTCAAGCTCCATAGCTAAACCTAGCTAGCTAACTGATGATTAATGTTGTTATTCCTCTTTTAGCTATTTATAACCTTAGTAGTCAAACTTAGGTATCTTATTTGAGCACGAATTATGATGTAACAAGCCACAAAATCGTTCAAAGACTTATTGAACTTTTAGGGTAGTGTGAGGAATAATTTTTCTCACGTTTTCTGCAAACTTTACTTTAAGAGGAATGATTTTGTAAAACTAAAGTGTGTGCGTTAATTGGAGTAAGTTTTATTGTTTTGTTGTTGACATCCTGTTAAACTTCTGTGAGCCCAGATGTAAATTACCAGGTTATATATTTTTACAAGGGTGGTGGTTGATATTTTTACGGAGGTTGTTGACATTTTTTGGGAAATTTACTTAGGTTTTTGACATTTGTGGTTAAAATTTCTCAGCAGAGAATAGTATGGTTGGCGTTTATATTTTTTGTGTTGAAAACTGCTGTTTTTTAAATGCTCTGTAAACGTTTGTGGAAAAAGACCACATGCAAAATACTGAAAGAACAAATTTTTGTACAATTAGACTGTGAGCTATTGTGTAAGTTGATTTTTTTTATATTTTGTGTTATAAACTTTTTTTAAACTTTAAACTAACTGTAAGTAATGTCAGTTTTGCTGGAAGAAAAGTCCACGGTTTCACGTTTTTGTTTTTGTTAAGAATTTCACAAAATTTTGCAGGAATAAATATTTGGTGATGATAAAAAATTACTGAATGTTCAGACTGAAACTGCTTAACTGTTGTGAGGGAAGACCATATGCAAGTATATATACTAAAAAAAATAATTTGATATTCTACACTTTCCAAGTTGTATTTTTGTATTCACTGAAATGACTGCCTTTTCTGAGTTGAATTTGATGGGTTTCATATCCTTTTTGTGGAAGATTTTATGGATGAAGACAATATAGAACATGCAAGTTTAACTTTTTGTTTTTTGGTGTTTTGTGTTTGTTTAAGTTTGGCTTTTTGATATTGTTCAGGTTGTATTGTTGTATAAGCATTTAGGGAAAAGACAATGTTTAAAATGCGTAAACAACTTATATTCATAGATCTGTGCTTACTGTTGCAAGCCTTTCTTTTCGACACTTCAGATTAAAATGTTGAAAGTTTTCAACATAATCACATAATAAGATGTATACATATTTGAGATGTGTTATTTCTGACATTATTATTATTGTTGTCGTAACTGTCTGGGTTGTGACTGTCAATGTTGTCACTTTCTACCAACTAGATTTTACACCTTGCACGCCGTTGTTTTTCATATTTTGTCTGAGGTTTTGTTGGGAGGATTTCATGCGATTTGACATTTGATATTTTGTGTTAGATTTTAAGAACTTTTTTGTTAAATTATGACTCACTTTCTTTTTATGCATTTTCAGATTATTTTTTTTGGTAAAAGGCAGTATTCAATATACTGAAATATTTGCTGATGTCATCAACATTCAAATGAAAGAACTTTTCAATCGTTTTTCTGCCTAAGTGGATTTTACCACGGGCCTAATCTACTATCTATATAATAATACGTCTCTATAATAATACGCCAGTTTCGTCTGTCTGTCTGTCACTTTTGCAAAGTGGATTATATTCTTCACAATTTTCTTTGATAAAGTCTATAAAACATCACCTATAAATTTGTTCTGTAATTTACCAAACTTTGATGTTAAAATAATATTGACGTTAATCAAAGTATATTAAATTAATGAAGCTATTACAGTGCACTTAAAACTTTGAGGCCAAATAACTTGGAAACGAGGTGGTGACGTCAATGATTTTTCACCACGTGGGTAACTAGGGACCATACCTGGTAACATATGGTTAGAGTTTTTCTCGCACTGTGATTGGCTAATCTGCTCGAAATAGTTGCTTTATTTTTATTTTCTACCGAAAGACAAGTGCAATTTTTGCTTATTTTTCAATTCTACAGTGCAAAAAGCTGATACAAACTAACAATCAATCATAAATATTCACAGTTCAATTATTCTTTTGTTACGACATAGTCATGAAAGAGAAGTGCTCCAGTGCTCTCCACCGTAGAGATTTTGAGTTTAACTGTAACTTTAGGTTAGTGAGATTATATCTATAGCGCGTTGAAGAAGTTTTTTGTTTAATTCGATTGTTTAACTAAACTTTTTATACATCAGCGATACTTATTAAGCATACGTAGATATTTTTGCGAGATCAACGCAATATGGAACGATTACTACAATTGAACAATCATCAGCCGAGCATGTCAAATGACAAAAAGACAGACATTCGTCTTGAACCATCTGCGACGACTTCAAACAAATTATGAGACACCTATTTTATGATGAAAGACAAAAGAAATCAAACTCGTCCTTAGCGCCTCTTAGGGTTTTTTACCAGGATGATTTGCTGGGCATAACTAAAGTGCCTTCTGCGTTAAAAATTTTGACCATGCGATCTAGCGCAATGATTTGCAGGAGAAGAATCTACAATGGCGGGATGATGCTGTATCGCATCTTCTTCCCATTACCTTATCGTTAAAAAAGGGTTCGTAATAAGTGACCAGGTTTTAGCTCTGGGACTAATACTTTGTACCCATCAAAGTTTTCAAGGATGTTTTTTACCAACAAACCATTTTCACCGATGTTTTTTACCAACAAACCATTCTCACCGATGTTTTTTACCAACAAACCATTTTCACCGATGTTTTTTACCAACAAACCATTTTCACCGATGCTTTTTTACCAACAAACCATTTTAGTAGAAGTAGGGGGTCACTCAATACACATTTTTTATTTTAAGCGCAAAATCCTCGCTTTCGAGTATCAGCGCAGCTACCCCTCAAAAATCCTGTGACGTCACAGCTCTATTATATCTCAAATGAGTAAAAGTAACTGACCTTGTTCACTCATGCATGTTATCATGCTGAGCTTCGCGATCAACTTGAGTAGAAAGGAAAAGTCCCTACTCAAAAGTTCTGTCCACTTCAGAAAAGATCCGAAAGTCCAAAATGTGTATATAATAAAGAGCTGGTTCAAGAATGCAATCAGCAAACTATACAGCGCTGTATCGGCGCCTGTAGCAGCCACTCGTGACGCTCTTGCCGATCAACTGAAGAACGTGCGAGATACTGTTATTCTTTATTACAACAGGGCAAAGGAACAAATTTCGAGAGGGACAACGCTTCACGATGATGTCGAGGAAGAAGCACAAGAGAACTACTACGACACGGAGGATATACAAGACGAATATCAGGGGATCGAAGACCTCAAACACATCTCCCTACTGGAAGAGCAAAGGCTCCATGTCTCTATCAAGCATCGCGGACATCGGAGCTTTCATAGAGGAATTCGAGATGAAGCGTCTGGATCTGGAAGATGCTGAGTTTTGGAGCAAAGCCTACTTGCCTGCGGTGAGAACTATAGAGACCCCAGGAGCCTACGAAGGGAAAATCGTCTTCAACCATGTGCAGATCAAGATCATAAGAACGCATCAGCCTCTGTTGGGATGCGGACCTCTTCCAGACTGACTGCGGAAGAAAAGATGTATCTACGCTATGGATGGTAAAAAGGAAAGAACCGACAATCTATGTGTCTGGAGATGTTTAGCGGTAGAAAAGGGGGCTAACATAGAACGTGGAACAGAACGCCTTTCAAAGGAAGCTCTTGCCTTAGTGCGAGAGTACTACGAGGACTCCAAGCTAAAGCTGGTGGTTATGGAAGGTATCTCAAAGCACTTCAAAATCAACCTCAAGGTGTATGAGCCTAAAACAAACAACGAGAAAGCACCATGACGACTCGTCTATGGCCAGAACCAGCACAACAAAGGGCTAGATGACATCACTCTTGGAATGTTGGCCACTGCTTCTACATCAAAGATATCGATGTGTTGACAAAGACGCTGGAGTGCGAGGTATGTGGCCAGCTCTTCACAAAAGCCTGCCATTTTTCGCAGCACAAGAAGAACGAATGCGAAGGGGTCAAGACGACGATCATCTGCAAAGGTGAGAAAGTGAAGCGTATGCCGAGCAAGTCGGAGAAGGTATTCTACGGCGAGGGTTTTAGCTACGCTGCATCGCAATGGTTGGAACATATGTCGATGAAAACAGGAAGACATATACACCACGCGCTCTGCGGACATGGCGGAGAGCGTGTTATATGTGATGGAAAAGGGAAGGAGTGGAAGGTAGACGGTTATGAGCCTATCACGAAGACCGTCTACGAATACTATGGATGCAAATGGCACGGAAGCCCCTGTCAGCCACAAGCGAACGCATACCGTTTTGAACAGACGAAGAAGAAGGAGGCTATGCTACGGGAACTCGGATATGACCTCGTTACAATGTGGGAATGCGAGAAACCACCCAAAGTTAAGCGCTTCTTTAAGAAGGAGTTTACGCCATATCCTCACTACATCGTGTTCGAGGCCCTCTTGCTGCCCCTGAATAGGAAACAAACGACAGATCTGATGCATATATCTGAGCATATACCGGTAAGTGTCGCTATTCACGATAGTCTGAATGGCAACCCCATGTTCATAGAACATGAAGATCCTAAGATCTTAGCGAAATGCTTTGTGGAAGACCCGGAAAAGAGACACGCTCTCATCGTCGCAGAAGTGGAGAGAATGTACCCGAGACCTGTTGACTTCGCTATGCTCCCACTCAAGACCCGGGATGCGTGGAACGAATGGGTGAACCAGGTAGCGGTGATAGGCTTCAACAGCGGGAAGTATGATCTGAACATGATCAAGCGATACTTTGTCGATCAAATTACAGCAATGGACGACGACACGAAAGGCGAGAAGATCAAGGTGGCAAAGAAGGCCAACAACTACATGTTCGTGACAACCTCAAAGTTCAAATTGCTCGACATTACGAATTTCCTCGCCCCTGGTATGAGCTACGACAGATGGTGTAAGTCTCTCGAATGTAGGCTGGAGAAGCTCGTGTTCCCGTACGAGTGGCTGTCGAGTTATGACAAGCTGAACCACGTCGGGCCTGTTGCGCACGATGACTTCTATAGCTGATTAAGCGGTAAAAATACGCTATCATCCGAAGAGTACGAAGCCTTCCGCGGAGAGTTCTATAAGTGAGGTTGTGTGACGCTGATGGACTGGTTGCGCGAGTACAACATGGCAGACGGTGAACCCTTCATCGAAGCGGTTGACAAGACAAGACTTCAATATTACGAAGATGATACAGACATCTTGAAGGAGGCGGTTAGTATTCCTGGCGTATCGATGCGCTATGTGCTGAACAAGGCTCTAAGACTGAACCCTAAGGTAGAGCTCTACGCTCCAGGGGAACCATGCAAGCACAAATGTAAAGACTCCTGCTTCCGCAAGACCTGTATAGATTGTAAAGAGGTGCAGAAAGCCTGTACGGAATGTACGGAGAACGAGGCCTACGAGCTGCTACAAACGGGTATGGTAGGAGGCCCGGCGATCGTGTTCGCTCGATATCACGAGCGTGGCGTGACAGGCATCAGATCACATGTATACAAGGACGCCAAAACGTGCATGACCGTCATGTGACTAGATGCCAACATGTTGTATCCGAGCACCTTGAAATACGACTTACCTTGTGGTAAGGAAAAATTGATCAAGGTGCCTACACCAAAATCGACCTATAACCTCCAGATACTAACACGAGGTGTGCAAGCGGGCTCCTTGTTTGGGTATGCACAGGTTGACATTGAAGTACCCGCGGAGCTGCATGAGAAATTCGGGGAAATGTCGCCTCTGTTTGTGGTAAAAGAGATACCAGATGAAGCAATTCCGGAGCATGTGCACGCGTACCTGACATCGACAGGGCGCAAGCGAGTTCCTGCTATATACGCCTGTTCTAAAATGGTACCTGGATCATGTGTTGAAAGTGACAGCCTTTCACAAATTCCTCCAGTACAAGCGAGGTAAGCCATTTGTTTGGTTTCCCGAGGAGATTGCCGATGCTCGCAAAGAAGCTGATGCGGAATCTGCCAAGCGGATAACTGGAGATACAGCCAAGCTGAAGGGTAACTCGTTCTACGGGAAGATGATCAAAGATGTCGCAAGGCATGCAAATACAACGTTCATGAGAGACGAAAAGAAGGTTGATCAAGCGCTGAGATCGCCATATCTTGAATACTTGGAGCCGATAGGCGATGCTTATGAGATCAGAGAAGGTAAGCACAAGTGCAGCATTGACAGAGCCTACTAATGTGGCATCGCAGCGTACCAGCTAGCCAAGCTACGTATGCTGGAATTCTACTACGATTTCCTGGACAAGTATGTAGATCGTCGAGACTTTGAGTATATCTACATGGATACAGATAGCGCGTATTTTGCAATCTCTGGGGAAGAGTTGCGAGATGTCGTACGTTCTGAGTTGCTCGAGGAGTACGACAAAGAGGTGACAAACTGGCTTGTGGCGGACGAGTATTCGGCACGAACCGGAGGGTTATTCAAAGCGGAATTTATAGAGTCCAGGATGATTGCTCTGACAGCCAAGTGCTGCTTCGTCGAAGGGAAAGAGGGCACGAAGTTCTCGTGTAAAGGGATGTCGAAAAGGCAGAATGCCATGACTTGGTCTAGGTACACGAACGGCTTGAAAGGTGGCTTAGACACTGCGAAAAACACAGGTTTCCGGGTCCACAATCAGGGGATGATAACCTATGAGCAGAGAAAGCTAGGGCTTTCAGCGTTCTACGACAAACGTCGCGTTCTAGAGGATGGTGTGCACACGGTGTCTTTGGAGTTGTAAGCGCGTCCAATAGATTTTCTGTCTGCCTACTAGGCATACACAAAAGACATGGAAAGTAAGAAATGCACGCAATGTAAACACTCTTTATATTTAGACAATTTCAGGATCAAGCAAGGCGGACAACCCATTAAAATGTGCATCAAGTGCTTGGATGTAGCAAAAGCGTTTATAATGCGCAAAAAATGGCCGCACAAAAAAAAAGACGACATTGCCCCATATGCGATTACCCAGGTTATCAACATATAGGGTGCGACATTGTTACATTCATGAAGCACATACAGTCCCAATTTAAAGGCGGTATGAACTGGGGAAACCGAGGGGAGTGGCAGTTCGATCACAAGGTGCCAGTAAAGTATAGGGACAACGGGGTATATCCTAGCGAAGAAGAACAAATCGCAAGACTGCACTACACCAACATGCAGCCCATGTGGATTGAGGATAATCAGACGAAAGGTCATCGATATATCTCTAAGTAGTGGTAGAGTGTGGCAAAGCGCGAAGCAGTCTAGTGTGCTTGATCAAGCACACTGGACAATAAATGAAAGTTTGTTTAGATATTGCTATAGCGACAGCTTACGCATGCGCAGTTGCTCTACCTTACGTGTTGCTGCTTATGCTGAGCTTCGCGATCTTACTCTGTTTTCTAAAATACAGACATGTAATAAATAGAATGAGCGAGATTGCTAAGATATTTGATGACCTTACCGAAAAGGTGTACTCAAGGCTTCGTAGACAAGGCATATGCGGAATATGTTCAACGTGAGATCCACGAAAAGGGAGAAAAAACCGCCAAGGCACTCTCGTCGCATGCAATCAATATGTACGCAAACGTTGTAGGGAATGTTGTTCAGCTCGACAGTGCTGAGGCTTTAAAGCGAGATATCGAGGAAGACCCGATTATCAAGGACAGTATGGCTGATTTGGAAATCCTCGTCTACTCTGCCTTTGGTAAATTCCTAGCTCCTCTGTTGGTGGCTGCGCACACCGTGAACCACACTCAGCTCTCCAAGAGGAAGGAAGATCCAAACGGAGAAGATCGAGAAGGAAGAAGTCAGGTGAATGATGATATGCAGCAACGCAATAATAAATGAGCGAGGACAAGCAAGAACCAAAACAAGTTATCACAAAGAAAATTGTCGAGTTGCTGCTGGCAAGAGACTTGCCGAATGGAACCGCAAGAACAAGGAGCACTTGCGCAAGAACCAGAGCGAAAGTGGTCAAGTACCTGAGGCTAGTACTTCACCCAAGTACATCAGCAAGTTCTAGCGCCATGTTAGGAGCGGCAGCAGTAGTGGCAGCTATCGTAGCTGGCGGCGTTTGGTACGCGCGGGGAACGCGAGCATCGAATGGAGAAACGACAGCACACGCAATAGCAACGAGGAACGAAGGCAACCCAGCTCCTGATCGACTGACCAAAACAGCTCCTCGGTGTAAGCAACCTGACGATTTAAGCCTGTTTCGGATGATGTGAGTTACTATAATAAATGAGTAAGGAGTATCAGAAAGAAGTTGTAGACTCTCCATGGGAATCTGCTCGCTTAGTATCGTACACTATACTTTTAGCGTTGGGAGCAAAAAAGATGCTAGGAGTTTCTAGACCGGGAGCCAAGATGGATCTGGAAGACGGTCTGAAGCTTGGTGGATATATGACGGGGGCGATATTGTTTGACGACTATGCAATAAAACAAGGATGTTATAAGTATTCCCTGATGCCCCCTAAATAAACATGGCAACTATCGGAGTTCTTGTGGCTGGTGCAGCCATAAATGCACTGGTATTTTCTGGAAGTAACTATATATTCAGCAAACTCTCAGGGCATGGGGAAGAGGAGCGGAAAAGGCACGAACAAAGCTATAGAACGACTACAAGATGCGCAAACACAATGGGTACGCGATCGACAAGCAAAAATCGACTGGTACAATCATCAAAGAGAGCTGCAGAAGCAGACAATGGTGAAATGAGTGAAATGAGGGTAGTCTATCTTTTTTGGGCCTCGAATGTGTCGAAGCCACATGAGCTGTCGAGATAGCCAGTGTACGACTTTCTGTCGCGATATTCCACTCTCCTCAGTGAGCAGTTTGATGGCTTTTCGTCCAACTCAAAGATGCTCTGGGTTGTAGTAGATCTTGCTCAGTTTTTCGATCTCTTCTTCAGATACAGAGTGATGTACTTGTGGTTTTGTCATCTTTATTACATGACAAAACGATGTGTTTACATGTCTGTGTTGGCTACGTAGCCTTTCTGCAGTCTTCACACTCCTCATATCCATCATATTCTTCCTTCTGGTCATAGTACTTCGTGCAGAAGCACACATGGCAAATGTCATCGCCCAGCTTTTCTCTACAAGAACCGCACCTCGTGTAGCCATCTTCGTCTACTCTCCACTTTCTTTCGTTGTAGTAATACCTATCTACCTCGTCTTGGCAAAGTTCGCAAGAGTTGTCGCACTGAATTATCATTATCTGCCCATCAGCACTCTGATCGCATTTGTGCTTATACGAAACGATGCTTCCGCACACACAGGTAATGCTCTTCACTTCTCTATGCAGCGTCAGAAATAGCGAGAGCTTACGCTTTTGAGAGTTTGTTTCTGGTCTTGCCATCTTTTTTCTGTGCATATTTGTAGGCTGCAAATCCCAGGAGAGCTAGGGACCCCACGATGAAGGTGAGCTCACCCATCGCTAACCTGGGAAGAAAGTATCGATAACCTGATAGAAGCCACAAGTTTACATGAATACATCAAGCCATTCTCATGGAAGCTCATTTTTGAACTCGCAGAGTTCCTTCAAAATGTTACATCAGTTTCAGAGGAATTTTTGACAAAAGAGTTCTCCATTGCTGATGATAGACACGCCCTATTAAGAAAACACATGCTTAGCTTTTTTCCAGTGTTGTATATTAAATTTGCAAAGTCCGCAGCTTATGTCAATATTTGGCAAATAGGCTTGGACACAAACATTGAGCATCTGGAAGAAAAAGAAGAAACAAGCTCAACAAATGATATCAAAAACAATATGCGATCAGGACAGAATCAAACGGATGAGCCACACAAAAAAGTTGGCAGACCTCCGTTAATTATTCAATATCCTGACATTATTCCCATTGTCACAACCTTTGTGAAATCACATGGTTATGCCGCACAAGAGCGACGACGTAACGACACTTCCCAGTCTGCAGGCGTAAGTGTCAAGGACGTGCGGAACCACTTACTTCAGGAGATACCGGAACTAGGTGAACGTGGAATTTCACTCAATGCTGTTAGATATCTCTTTAGTCCACCCAACAAAACAGCTAATAGCTCCACGCTATACAAAGGTTATGTTGCGGCTAAGGTACCACATAAGAAAAACAATATTTAAAGAAAAACAAAAACGCGCATTTTCTTTTTGCTAGAGTAAAATACAGACGTGAATTAGCAGCTATGTTTTCCAACGATTTTAGTGTAATGTCTGCAGATTGCATGAATCAGTTGCGGTGCTCTTCAAACACCAAGGCTTCACGTTATCACCAAATCAGTCATCGATTCATGGAAGATGATGGACCAAACGTATTCGACCATGATTTTCCAGTTCCAAGATATTTGATAAAACCAAGTGGCATAATGGAACTGTGCAGCAAAAGAAATTCGGACCCTATCCTTTCATACCATTGTAACAACAATGACACTTCTGACAACGTGGAAAATATATTAGCTGATATAGTTTCTGCTGTATCTGAATCGGTGAGTGAAAATGCTAACAAAGATTTTGTTGTCGATTCACATGGTAGGAAACATATTAAAACTCCACACAGTGGTCCCAGCTTTGTTTACTTGAGATCGTCAAAGCTCTTAAGTGTAAATATGGAAACCCACAATAGGGATATTAGGCCACTTATGGAAAAAATCAAAAGTGAGAACAAAAAAGCTGTCCTTCTTTTAACTGATAGAGGTCCTGACCGAAGCCAGGAATCATACGCTAATTTGTATTTTTACTACAAGTTGTGGAAAGAACATGACTTGGATATGATAATTGTATCGTCTTTCGCACCAGGCTATTCTGCTTATAATCCCATAGAACATTTGTGGTCGCCACTTTCTCGAGCTCTAACTGGCGTGCTGGGAAACCCCATTGCAGACGGCGATGAAAGACCTGCTGCATACCTGTCACTTCCGCCAGCAGATAAATTGCAGAAAGAAATTTCTGTTTTTGATCGGGAAATGCAAAAGGTAAAGCTGCATTGGGATGGCAAAGAGTTCGATGGTTGGCTGATTTTAACACACGTCGTAGAATCAAAGGAATGTCTTGACATTGCTGAAACGGAATATAATTTGGTCCATGAATATTGTAAGTTAACTTCAGCATTCAACTTACCCGCCAAATTTAAAGAAATTCAAACAACCTTCAAAGAAATCATCCAACATACTGATCGACGCAGCTGCGAAATAATGATTAAAAAGTGTGGTTCTTGCGAGTATTGTACAGAAAACCCTATTAACAGTATGACTTTATTCAATTTTATCGATACACACACCATCTTCGACCCACAGCCCTCACATGCAATAGAAGGTTCTTTTAGGACTTTTTTAGAAATGACTGAAATGGAAAAAAAGGACCTCGAATTTCCAAAACAACAACAAAAAGGAACTTGGGCGGTGTAATATTTGTTCTGCGTGGGTGTTTTCTTCAGAGACAGAAATGAAAAGGCACTTCAAATTGAACCACCCAAAGCATAAAATGCTACAATCCAAATCTTTAGTCGATGCTGACAAAAGCGTAGTGCCAGCTAGAAAATGGAAATGTCCAGATAAGACCTGCGTTTCTTCTTTCAAAACGTACCACCAGTTGCTGAAGCATAAAGAAACTACCGGACATGTAGCTTATAAGAAAAGAAGCTCTGATAATTGCAAAGCAGGAGTAAAGTCTAAGCAATTAAAGCTGATGGCGTCTTTTGTCAAGTCTTCTTTTAACAAGAAAAATGTTAGCATTTCATCAGCCACCAATCAAACGGACGACGACAACTTTGAAGGTTCGAGTCACGAGGAAAATGTTTGCGCTGTATGCCAAGAAGAGGAACCACCCAACATGAAAAAAAGTACAAACACAATCGATTGGGTGTGTTGTAATATCTGCGATCAATGGTATCATAACGTTTGTGTTGGAATTGAAATAGCCTCCGGTTTCGATGTGTTTACCTGTATGGACCACGAGAAATGACTTCCGAATGTACATTTTTTACACTTAGATATTTTTTACTAACCGCGTTGTTACGATTATATCCTTTTGTTTCGTTTTTTTTATAAAGACCATTGACCAACCTCAACCCCAGGCACTCTTTTTTTTTACATAATATGGAGTCGGAGGTATATACCACAGAGTCTATCGTGCTTCAAAGTATATTCTGCAAATTATCTACTTCGTAGTGCCGACCTAGTAGGCTGTATTGTGAGCAGTTTGTTTATGTAGCTATATCTAGCTATTTTATAATGCTGATTGTATATGTTCCAAAAAACAAGTGTTTTATTGATATTTGTTTACTTCTTTTTGAAAAGAAAAATCGATATTTTAATAAACGTCATGGTCAAAACCCCCTCCCCGCAAAAAAATCGATTTTTGACTCTTCCCTTAGCTACATAACACGATGCAAACTGCAAAACTGTAGGATCAAAAAATAGCTACTCTTTAAAGAAAAATATAAAACAGGAGAAACAAGAATAAAAAAGATAACAATTAGCCACGCTTAAAGTTTTCCAACCTATAAAACAATTTCTCACAATCAAGGGTTCTTAATAACAAAAAAAAATCTCAAAATCCCTGCAAAATAAACTAATTTACTGTTTTTTACTGTTTTGTGCCAACCTTTAGCCAGCTTCAAAATTGCTAAGACACTGTTGTCTCGCTTATTCCAACATTTTTGACAAATTCCGGTTTCGAACTAGGATTCCCGGGTCGAGCAATCAAGTCCAAAGTAAACACCAGGCCGCCGTAATTTTTTGGGAAAGAACCATACCTAACAAAACATTTAATGCCATCGCTGTGACTAGCTTAGAAGTTTAGATACTTATTTTATGGAACAGAAAAGGGATCATACCACATCAAATTGCAGTGTACCACTTTGGCAACTTTTCTCCTCTTTTTTAGCGCTTAAAGAAGACTTTAACTTAAAATTTAAGTAGTTTATAGTTTGAGAGACAAACTGTACGCGGCACTGGCGATAGCACAAGGTTGGAAAGATGGGATACTTTCGCCAAAAATAATGTTTTTTTTTCTAATTTTGTGTGTTTTATTGGACGAAATAACTTGAAATCCATAACACATGTATAACATATTTATATATTTAAAAAGAAGAAAAGTAGATCGTTTTATACTTTCTATTTCAGTAAAATTAAAATGATACAAAAAAAGTTCCAAAAACACAAAATTTCAAAAAAAATTGTGGAAGCCATTTTAATTTTGTCCACTGTTTTACCGTAGCGAAACAGCCGTGTTTGACCAATAGACGTATTTCTCTGTGACGCTGTATGAGTAGTTTCCAGACTTCTGCGCATATAATATAAGTATCACTCACAAAACTGTAAAAAGGAAGGCTTTTATTACTTAGCGATCGAAGCTCTCGGTACCATCTTAGAATGTCTGCTTGCTCAACAAAAAATTCTTTACCCATGGGGTATTTCCTCGTTTATTATACAACCCCTCCTCCAAGTGTATGAAAATCATGTGCGAGAAAGCGAGAATAGCTGTCAATCATATTTTTTGACATGGCTGTTTGGTAGCAGACAAAAATGTTACAAAAAAATAATTTGATATACCCTCTCAGTTAAAACAGGATATCTGAAGAACGAAATTAGATTTTTATATTCTGTAAAAAGAATATTAATCGAGATAAACTTTACATATTATTAACAGAAAAATGTTTTGGACACCTGTCCGAAATTGGTAAATTTAGGTCAAAGTGGTAAATGTCCTAAAATTATCGTTCAGATGAATGTTTTCCACAATATCTCTGGAATGAAGTTAATAAAACACCTTTTTTATGGTCCACAGGTTAGTAAAAATATCTGGAATAAAAAGAACTTAATATTATTGCTGTCCGAATTCTCCAAAGGGGGATTACCGGCCATTTCGTAAGATTTTAGGTAGGCGTGAAATGAATCGCACGCCCCAATAATTCCGCGCATGCGATCTTAAAAAATTAAATTTTCAAGAAGCAAAAGTAAGTACAAAATTCCTTTACCTCTTTACACCGCACAGGGGCTATTGTTTTGGCGTGGGATGCAGCAGGAAATTTAAACCCATGGTACGAAAAATTGTGAGTAAAGTCATTAATTAAACTTTGTAATAGAGCTGCAGTGTCCAGGACTAAATTGATAAATGCTGTTAAAAACAGTAAAAAATGTTACAATTAAGTTTGAATGACATTCTTCATTCTTTTCTTTTTGTTTATTCCTACTTTCAAACAACAGGTGGCCACAAAAAATAAGAAAAAAATTTAAAAATTACAATTCCATGAAACTTTGTCCTCCCCATTACTGCCACTCATTTTATTATGCACACTATGATTGGTAAGATGAAAATGGATAATAAAATTATAAAAACATGAGAAAAGAATCTTCCGTACATAGTTGTGACAGACAATCTGTATTCATTATTTTGTTTCTTTTTATGCCAAGAAAACTTTACGTATAAAAGATGTAAAAATAAATTTAGATAAAATTATTATATATTGCTTTATCAATTTATTTATTTTTCTATTTTAACTTCGTTAGATCTCTTTAAATTAAAAGAATTAGCAAATTTATAAAAATATGCATTTTAACTATGCGTTTTCTACGTACATGAAAAAGACTTCTACAGGCGAAGTCTTTAAGTTAACCATAAGGGTTGCAAAGCCTTTTCAAATCATTCTCTGACTTCATATTTGCTTTTTTTCGTAATTTCGATAATTTTAAAAAGCTATCGCAGACATAAAGAAAACAAAGATTTGCACGTGCGATTAATCGCACGCCCAAACAAGTCTGCGCTGTTAAATGATTCTTACCTTGATGAGGTAACTTGAAGGCTTCACCAGTCTTAATACTATTGTATTGGGCAAGCGTTGCAAAGGTGAAATTATAGAGAATGAAGTATTTCCAGCTTTAATGATGTACAACAGTGGCTCGTTAGAGATAGTTGAGAACTTCTGTTACTTAGGTGATATGTTGGGCAGTGAAGGGGGTGTTGGAAGAAGTGTTACTTGCAGGATAGGTTCTGCTTGGAAAATGTTCAGAGAGTTACTTCCTTTGTTGACTAGCAGAGTCTTGTCAATTGAGGTAAAAGGTAGGTTGTATGAGGCCTGTGTAAGAAGTGTTATGTTGTACGGTAGTGAGACATGGGCAGTGAAGCAGGAAGATCTTGACCGTTTAGAAAGGAATGATATGAGAATGGTTAGGTGGATGTGTAACGCCAGTCTGAGAGACAGAAAGAGTTCAGATGAGCTAAGAAGCAGGCTAAGTATCCGGAGAATTAAAGATGTTATCCAGATAAGAATATTGAATTGGCTGGGGCACTTGGAAAGAATGGAGGAGGATAATTGGGTAAGAAAGTGTAGAGACTTGATAGTTCCTGGGGCAAAGCCCAGAGGCAGACCGAGAAAGACTTGGCAGGAGGTTATAAGGACAGACTTGATACAGAGGAAGTTGAGTTTAGATCTAACACAGTCTAGATCAGATTGGAAGAGGGTCATTAATATACCCCGTCCAACCCATGCTAGCATGGAAAACGGACGTTAAGCCGAGAATGATGATGATGATGACTGAAAGATAACAACAGAATTAACACAAATTGCAATATCAACATTGCCACAAGTAACACAATTTTAAAGCCAACACAAGTAGAATATCAAATTGCATGCTGCAACTGTTTGTCACAGTCAACATGACAAACAAATTAAAATCATCAAAAAAACACAACGGTAATCACTACAATCAATTATTGTAGAGATATTTTGGATGTCTCCAAAACCTCAAGCAACTTGTTTGGAGACGCTCCATGTTTTGTCAAGCAGTCGGCTAATTGGTGTTTTCCTTCAACCCACTTGACAGTAATCTCATCTTGTTCCACCATCTGCCTCAATCTGGCTATATCAACTCGCAGTCTCAAATCCTTTGTGACATTTGTAGTTTTCAAGGTTTCAAATAATGACTTATTGTCGATAATACAAGTGATCTTTGGAACCTTCGTCAATTTGCAGATTCGCTGTATGACATTGGCCAAATAAAAACTAGCATCAGCTCCTTCACTCAGAGCAAGTGTTTCCGAAGCAATTGGGCTTTTGGTTACCCTTTGTAGTTTCTTTGATTGCCAGCAGATTGGTATAACTTCGCTTAGGTGTTTCACAAATATGATGAATGCACCTTGTGATGATCCACACTTCAAACTGGCATGAGTTGCATATGTGTAGCAAATAATTTCACAATTTTCCATATTTGCAATTTTGGCAATGGTTATTGCAACATGCTTGCTCTTAATTTTTCGAATAATCTTGTTGGCATCTTTCAAATTTTGAACTGTAGGTTCCTTGCCATAATTAGACGTTTGGTAACTATCATAAGCCACAGCAGGGCGGGTTTGTCCGGCCACCCAAGCAATTTGCCCACTCAACGATCTCAGCATGGTCTTTTCCTTGCTAGTCAATTTTCGTTCATTGTTAACATCATTTTCAATATTAACAGTTATCAAAGACTCTATATAGCTCACTTGATTAATCTTAATTTTGCTTTTAAATTGATCCACATCTAATCCTAGATACTTGAAGGTTGAGCTTGATTGCGTACTGATTTTGAACGTTTCGAAAAGTTTAGCAATCACATCTTTGTGGAAAGCTGGACTACCACCATACACAAAGTCATCAACATGGCAAACAAGAATTCCAGTGATTTGCTTGCCTCTATACCAGTAAAACACAGCAGGGTCGTAGGTACACATTTCACCACCAAGTTTCAACATTTCACTTCTCACTCGTTTGTACCATGCTCTAGATGCATCGTTTAACCCATACAAACATCTCTTTAGTTTCCACACTATTCCCAATGACAATGTGTCTTTTGGTGGTTGTAGAAACAGTTCTCTTTCAATATCATCTCCCTGAAGAAAGGCTGCAGTGATATCAAGTGAATTGATCTGCCAATCATTGATAACTATGATAGCCATAGCAAGTCGAAGACTTTGTTTGCCACAAGTTGGAGAATCTATTCTCAACGATTGTGAATTTTCTTCAAATCCTCTAACCACCAATCTAGCTTTCACAAACCTTTTTTCACCTTTGAACTTCTCAGTTATGACCCATTTGCTTGATACAGTTGTTTGACCAGTGTCTGGAACTTCTTCGAAGACATCATTTTCTTTTAAATTCTGCAATTCTCTCTCCTTCGCATCAACTACTTCCTGTGAAAACATATCGACATCACACATATAGACGGGGAATTCCGGATTTTCCAGCTCGACCCATTTGGACACATCATTCCAATTGATGCTTTTTGGCTTTCTATCACCATCATTAGACACATTAACCCAATTTTTATAAGTGCCACTTCTTTTGGGTTGTGCTGAGAGAACTCTTGCACGATACCATCTTCCATTTAGATTGTATTTGATGTATGATTTTGCTTTTGGTTTCGATTCAACTTTCTTGGATTCTGTAGATGGTCTTCTGAAAATGTCACTTGTACAACCACTACCTTCGTCTTCTTCAGTTTCATTATTTTTATGAGCATCCCTGTTTTCCTCAACTTCATTTTCACTTGTGCCAGAATCTTCTTGGTCACTTTCGTCTACATTTCTAGCTTGTTCTTGATGATATTGCTCTACATCTTCAGAATCATCATAAACATCTATCATATTCTTATCGGCTGTGTCATCATCATCATCATCATCATCATCATCATCATCATCATCATCATCGTGGCGCCGTAGATTAGTGGTTATGTGGCGCCGTAGATTAGTGGTTATAGCTCTCGTACTCTGTGCGGGAGACCGGGGTTCGATTCCTCTTGACGGCGATTCAACATGGGCGAATAAATTTTACCATAGCCCCGGGTTAACCCAAGCCATGTGAGGGAAATTGGGGAGATGGCACACTGTGTGGGCCGTTGGATGTTGTCGGGAGTTGTCTAGTAGAGTATAGGCCCTAATTGGGTTTGCGTAGCTCAAAACGAGCATTAAATACTCTAGGACTCTCCATCTAAGCTATGGCCCCTCCTGGAAATAATAGACAGGGTATATCCCTCGATATTTGTGAGGCTAGCCATGTAAAATATGCACATCTATCTATCTATCTACCATCACCATCATCATCATCATCATTATCAAAATCATTGACGCTATCGTTCATATCACGCAACTTATTCAAATAGCCTTCCTTCCTCTTGACATGATCTGACTTGAATTCACTAACTTTATAATTTTGGCTATGTTTCATCAACTGACAGGGATGCACTCGGTAAAAGTTACCACCATGTCTGACAAGCACCATTTGACCATCTTGTCCCAAAACCACACCTGGACCTTTCCAACCCTTGGTGTTTTTGCGCTTGTAGAAGACTTTTTCCCCATTCAAATACGTCTCATCAGAATATGTTCTAACATTATGTCTCAACGCTCTTTTAATTCTCTCACTGGATTCTGCTTTAATGAAATTCTCCCTTGCCTTATGCAGAGCAGATAGATTTTTTCTCACTATTTCACTTGACGTAGTTGGTTCCAATGCTGGTAAATGGTCTGTCAGAATAGTGGGTGTGTTCACATTATGGCCAAATACCAATTGGTTTGGGCTGTAGCCACCATGATTCTGTAAAGAATTCTTTGCGCTGAGGGCCCATGCTAGTGCTACGTCTGGAAAGCTACAGTTCCACATGTGGTCATATTAATTGCTTCTTCACATTCCTTTACATTATATATGCCGGATGTGATGTCACTCTCTGGTAAAACTAACCTCCCCTGATAATCTCGTAGTTCAAAATTTTCTGGGCGTAAAGCCAGGCTCCCAATCCAATCGTACACAATTGACATCCGCACTGATGATGGAAACAAACGAGAAACGTTTCCATGTAGACATCGGACAGATATTGGAACATGGTCATCTGCTACGGATACCTCTGGTGGTACTCTTGTTTTACGGCTCATTTGAATTTTTTTCTACCGTTCTTCTTCATCTTCCTCTGCTTTTTGTTCCCTGTGTTTTTCCTGATCCAATCTTAACGATCTTGGTACGAAACGTCAATCTCTCTACAAAGATTTTCCCTATTCTGTTGATCGCCTATAAGCTGAGATGATTGTTGTAAACTTGGTAACACAGGGGATAAACTTGGTAAAACAGGGGATCAACTTGGTAAAACAGGGGATAAACTTGGTAACACAGGGGATAAACTTGGAGACATAAGGGGATAAACTTGGAGACATAAGGGGATAAACTGTCAGACGATTGGTGTGAGTGTCGATGTGGTGTGGAACGACTGATTGGTTCATCATCATCAATAAAAATTGGTTCACTTAATGCTTCTAACAGTTGATCAGTCTTACTTTTTGTCTGAAATATAATTTTATTTCGTACCATTCTAAACTTTTCACAATATACTCCTATTGTAAACGGTATCTGTTTGTCATTGAAGTTTACAAATTGGTTGATTGGTTCTCTTTGAAAATCTACTAAATAAAAATTCATATCATTGGTAGTTCCAAATGCATACTCTTTTCGATTTTCCCAGAACAATTCCTTGCACTTTTTTAGCATTTCATTATAATCACATTCCATAGAAATTTTCTCATTACGTGACCCACCAACTTTATCGGCTTTAACAACATAAAACCGTCCTTTTTTACGGTTAAAATGTTCCCAACTTAAATACACCACTACTTCTAGTGGTAGGTCTCTTTTTAAAAACATTTGAAGAGGTTGACCTTGTTCTGGTAGCAGCACCAGTCTCTATAATACTTTTGAGCTCTGGTTTTCTCGAGCTATGATTGCACTCTTGACAGGAAAGTTTCAATCTTATAATATCACCGTCTGCTGAAACTCCATTCCTTTTTAATATAGCCTCTGATGCATGTTGAATAGCAACTTCATCTAACTAAAAAAAACAGTGTAAGAAAAATAAATACAATATATATACAACAACAAGAAACAACATAATTTGAATCTTCCAGACCAATTGACCAAGAAATAATCCACTAACATCTCTTTGTGATTTTATGGGCTAGCCACTTAATATTTACTATTATTATTATTATTATTATGTAGATCTTACCTTTTCACGAACAAAATTATTGATTGTTTCCTCTGATTGACTTAACTCCCTAAGGTACGTCACAACCTACAAAATAATATTTGAAAGTAAATAACTTAAATATAAAAACCAAAACCTGCTGAGCTAGCGATATAGCAATACATTTTATGACATTTCCCAGTATCTTTTACATCTACTTTTTTGTATACAAGTAATGTTATCATTATCAAAACAATCAGGCATATTACCTTATCCATCCTTTCATTTGCCTGAAAATCCATTACCCAACGTGGTGGTGGAGATACGCTTTTGTTTGATCAAAGGGTCACAACAAAGCAAAGCTTTTAAAATCACACTGTAGCTATACTGTCTTCAACATCATGATAACCTGGTAAAAAACAAATATCTAGATAGTGGTAGCTCGCTAGCTAGCCATTAAGTTAAAAAAAATCAACACTAGCTAGCTTGCTATAGCTTCTTATATCTGGGTCAACAATTCTTGCTGGGAAAGTAAGAAGAAGAAAAAAGAGGACTTAACAACAACTATCTTTCCAGGAATATAAAACCAAAGTTATATTATATACCTAGCTAGCTAAGAAGATTCAACAGACAAGCTGTGCACTAACCAATCGCCACTTCTACACTACCATATTTGTTGTTTGGAGAGTCCGACTAGAATTCTCTCAGCGATGGAGAGCGGAAAACAATAGCGCACAGCCTGGGAACTAAGTTTCATGAAAATCAATTTCTTGCAACACAGATAGGACGTTATGTGCGTGATTTGCAAGATAGATCGTTCTATGTGCGTGATTTGCAAGATAGAACGTTCTAAGTGTGTGATTTGCAAGATAGAACGTTCTAAGTGTGTGATTTGCAAGATAGAATGTTCTAAGTGTGTGATTTGCAAGATAGAATGTTCTAAGTGTGTGATTTGCAAGATAGAATGTTCTAAGTGTGTGATTTGCAAGATAGAGCGTGTTATGTGCGTGATTTGCAAGATAGAGCGTGTTATGTGAGTGATTTGCAACTTGGAAGATCTAAGTGCGTGATTTGCAAGATAGATCGTGCTATGTGCATGATTTGCAAGATAGTTCTAAGTGCGTGATTTGCAAGATAGAGCGTGCTATGTGCGTGATTTACAAGATAGAATGTTCTAAGTGTGTGATTTGCAAGATAGAATGTTCTAAGTGTGTGATTTGCAAGATAGAATGTTAAGTGCGTGATTTGCAAGATAGAATGTTTAAGTGTGTGATTTGCAAGATAGAATGTTCTAAGTGTGTGATTTGCAAGATAGAGCGTGTTATGTGCGTGATTTGCAAGATAGTTCTAAGTGCTGATGTTTGCAAGGTAGAACGTTCTAAGTGTGTGATTTGCAAGATAGAGAGTTCTATGTATGTTTTCCAATTTGATCTTTAAGATAGGACCTGCTCTTTTGGTTGTGACTACTACTGTGTACTTATTTCGTGCTGTCGACACTTCAGTTTTTGTATGTGTTGCACAATCCTGATGGCAGATAGGAACCACCGTACATATTAGATATTTTAGCAAGCGTAATTTTGAACATATAATAATCATTTTTCACTAGATGGGATAAGAAAAAGTTTGTTTTTCTTTTTTTTTCTTTAAAACGTTTTTGCTTGATATTATTATTTTTTTGTTTTTGTGAAAATTAGGGTCGGTCGGACCCGTAGAACAACTAATTACTTTGGAGTCGTCTGAACAAGAAAGAAGCTTACGACGACGAAAATATTTTTGATTTAAAAAACAACAAAAAAACAATTATTTAAATTTAATGGCTTTATTCTCTCATGACATTAATTAAGTGATTATTATAATGTTTAAAGATGTATCATGACGGTCGCGATGTGGATCGATCATTTACGGTGTTCATGAAAACTAAGAAATTAAAAATGTTTTTTTAACCAACGACCTCAGGCTTTGTTTCCTATAAAACTTATTCTTTAATTTCGCATTGTTTCCTTAGACAATTATTCTTTAATTTTGCACTTTTCCTCAGACAATATCCTTCAATTTCGAATTGTATCCTTAAAAAAATTTCTTCCTTAATCTTGCTGTTTCCTCAGAAATTTTTGTTTTAAATTATTCTTTCTTACCTGACGTTAATTTGGTTAACACAGGGTAAGAACTAAAATGAATACATCAACATTTCTATTTCATATTATTATGTAAAGTAAAATGCAAACAACTAACAAAAAGAAAATGACTAAAGCATTCTGAAAGAAAAATTCCTTACAAAAAATCCTTTTTAACTAGGGATGTAAATACTCTCCTTATGATTATATTATTTATAGTTAACAACAACAACAGTGAAACAAGTTTACATCTTAATGCTCATACACCATTATCAAACATGAGAATAAACAATGAAAGTTTTAAACAAACATGAAAACCTTGTTTACGGTTAATTTGGGGTGGTAGCATATTTTTTGTCAAACATGAAATCAACTGAAATTTGTAAATAATCATCTGTTCTCAGGTCATAAATCATCAATAAAAAGAAACCAAACAGTTTTAAGAAAATGTGAAAAACTATATTTTTAGCTAATTTTGAAACCAGAGGCTGCATGTGGGACCAAATAAAATTTGTAGATAATGATCTGCAATAATATTTTAAACCATTTATAGAAAGAAGTAATGGTAATCTTGCAAACATCAGCACTTAGAACTATCTTGCAAATCACGCACATAACACGCTCTATCTTGCAAATCACACACTTAGAACATTCTATCTTGCAAATCACACACTTAAACATTCTATCTTGCAAATCACGCACTTAACATTCTATCTTGCAAATCACACACTTAGAACATTCTATCTTGCAAATCACACACTTAGAACATTCTATCTTGTAAATCACGCACATAGCACGCTCTATCTTGCAAATCACGCACTTAGAACTATCTTGCAAATCATGCACATAGCACGATCTATCTTGCAAATCACGCACTTAGATCTTCCAAGTTGCAAATCACTCACATAACACGCTCTATCTTGCAAATCACGCACATAACACGCTCTATCTTGCAAATCACACACTTAGAACATTCTATCTTGCAAATCACACACTTAGAACATTCTATCTTGCAAATCACACACTTAGAACATTCTATCTTGCAAATCACACACTTAGAACGTTCTATCTTGCAAATCACACACTTAGAACGTTCTATCTTGCAAATCACGCACATAGAACGATCTATCTTGCAAATCACGCACATAACGTCCTATCTGTGTTGCAAGAAATTGATTTTCATGAAACTTAGTTCCCAGGCTGTGCGCTATTGTTTTCCGCTCTCCATCGCTGAGAGAATTCTAGTCGGACTCTCCAAACAACAAATATGGTAGTGTAGAAGTGGCGATTGGTTAGTGCACAGCTTGTCTGTTGAATCTTCTTAGCTAGCTAGGTATATAATATAACTTTGGTTTTATATTCCTGGAAAGATAGTTGTTGTTAAGTCCTCTTTTTTCTTCTTCTTACTTTCCCAGCAAGAATTGTTGACCCAGATATAAGAAGCTATAGCAAGCTAGCTAGTGTTGATTTTTTTTAACTTAATGGCTAGCTAGCGAGCTACCACTATCTAGATATTTGTTTTTTACCAGGTTATCATGATGTTGAAGACAGTATAGCTACAGTGTGATTTTAAAAGCTTTGCTTTGTTGTGACCCTTTGATCAAACAAAAGCGTATCTCCACCACCACGTTGGGTAATGGATTTTCAGGCAAATGAAAGGATGGATAAGGTAATATGCCTGATTGTTTTGATAATGATAACATTACTTGTATACAAAAAAGTAGATGTAAAAGATACTGGGAAATGTCATAAAATGTATTGCTATATCGCTAGCTCAGCAGGTTTTGGTTTTTATATTTAAGTTATTTACTTTCAAATATTATTTTGTAGGTTGTGACGTACCTTAGGGAGTTAAGTCAATCAGAGGAAACAATCAATAATTTTGTTCGTGAAAAGGTAAGATCTACATAATAATAATAATAATAATAGTAAATATTAAGTGGCTAGCCCATAAAATCACAAAGAGATGTTAGTGGATTATTTCTTGGTCAATTGGTCTGGAAGATTCAAATTATGTTGTTTCTTGCTGTTGTATATATATTGTATTTATTTTTCTTACACTGTTTTTTTTAGTTAGATGAAGTTGCTATTCAACATGCATCAGAGGCTATATTAAAAAGGAATGGAGTTTCAGCAGACGGTGATATTATAAGATTGAAACTTTCCTGTCAAGAGTGCAATCATAGCTCGAGAAAACCAGAGCTCAAAAGTATTATAGAGACTGGTGCTGCTACCAGAACAAGGTCAACCTCTTCAAATGTTTTTAAAAAGAGACCTATCACTAGAAGTAGTGGTGTATTTAAGTTGGGAACATTTTAACCGTAAAAAAGGACGGTTTTATGTTGTTAAAGCCGATAAAGTTGGTGGGTCACGTAATGAGAAAATTTCTATGGAATGTGATTATAATGAAATGCTAAAAAAGTGCAAGGAATTGTTCTGGGAAAATCGAAAAGAGTATGCATTTGGAACTACCAATGATATGAATTTTTATTTAGTAGATTTTCAAAGAGAACCAATCAACCAATTTGTAAACTTCAATGACAAACAGATACCATTTACAATAGGAGTATATTGTGAAAAGTTTAGAATGGTACGAAATAAAATTATATTTCAGACAAAAAGTAAGACTGATCAACTGTTAGAAGCATTAAGTGAACCAATTTTTATTGATGATGATGAACCAATCAGTCGTTCCACACCACATCGACACTCACACCAATCGTCTGACAGTTTATCCCCTTATGTCTCCAAGTTTATCCCCTTATGTCTCCAAGTTTATCCCCTGTGTTACCAAGTTTATCCCCTGTTTTACCAAGTTTATCCCCTGTTTTACCAAGTTTATCCCCTGTGTTACCAAGTTTACAACAATCATCTCAGCTTATAGGCGATCAACAGAATAGGGAAAATCTTTGTAGAGAGATTGACGTTTCGTACCAAGATCGTTAAGATTGGATCAGGAAAAACACAGGGAACAAAAAGCAGAGGAAGATGAAGAAGAACGGTAGAAAAAAATTCAAATGAGCCGTAAAACAAGAGTACCACCAGAGGTATCCGTAGCAGATGACCATGTTCCAATATCTGTCCGATGTCTACATGGAAACGTTTCTCGTTTGTTTCCATCATCAGTGCGGATGTCAATTGTGTACGATTGGATTGGGAGCCTGGCTTTACGCCCAGAAAATTTTGAACTACGAGATTATCAGGGGAGGTTAGTTTTACCAGAGAGTGACATCACATCCGGCATATATAATGTAAAGGAATGTGAAGAAGCAATTAATATGACCACATGTGGAACTGTAGCTTTCCAGACGTAGCACTAGCATGGGCCCTCAGCGCAAAGAATTCTTTACAGAATCATGGTGGCTACAGCCCAAACCAATTGGTATTTGGCCATAATGTGAACACACCCACTATTCTGACAGACCATTTACCAGCATTGGAACCAACTACGTCAAGTGAAATAGTGAGAAAAAATCTATCTGCTCTGCATAAGGCAAGGGAGAATTTCATTAAAGCAGAATCCAGTGAGAGAATTAAAAGAGCGTTGAGACATAATGTTAGAACATATTCTGATGAGACGTATTTGAATGGGGAAAAAGTCTTCTACAAGCGCAAAAACACCAAGGGTTGGAAAGGTCCAGGTGTGGTTTTGGGACAAGATGGTCAAATGGTGCTTGTCAGACATGGTGGTAACTTTTACCGAGTGCATCCCTGTCAGTTGATGAAACATAGCCAAAATTATAAAGTTAGTGAATTCAAGTCAGATCATGTCAAGAGGAAGGAAGGCTATTTGAATAAGTTGCGTGATATGAACGATAGCGTCAATGATTTTGATAATGATGATGATGATGATGGTGATGGTAGATAGATAGATAGATGTGCATATTTTACATGGCTAGCCTCACAAATATCGAGGGATATACCCTGTCTATTATTTCCAGGAGGGGCCATAGCTTAGATGGAGAGTCCTAGAGTATTTAATGCTCGTTTTGAGCTACGCAAACCCAATTAGGGCCTATACTCTACTAGACAACTCCCGACAACATCCAACGGCCCACACAGTGTGCCATCTCCCCAATTTCCCTCACATGGCTTGGGTTAACCCGGGGCTATGGTAAAATTTATTCGCCCATGTTGAATCGCCGTCAAGAGGAATCGAACCCCGGTCTCCCGCACAGAGTACGAGAGCTATAACCACTAATCTACGGCGCCACATAACCACTAATCTACGGCGCCACGATGATGATGATGATGATGATGATGATGATGATGATGATGATGATGATGATGACACAGCCGATAAGAATATGATAGATGTTTATGATGATTCTGAAGATGTAGAGCAATATCATCAAGAACAAGCTAGAAATGTAGACGAAAGTGACCAAGAAGATTCTGGCACAAGTGAAAATGAAGTTGAGGAAAACAGGGATACTCATAAAAATAATGAAACTGAAGAAGACGAAGGTAGTGGTTGTACAAGTGACATTTTCAGAAGACCATCTACAGAATCCAAGAAAGTTGAATCGAAACCAAAAGCAAAATCATACATCAAATACAATCTAAATGGAAGATGGTATCGTGCAAGAGTTCTCTCAGCACAACCCAAAAGAAGTGGCACTTATAAAAATTGGGTTAATGTGTCTAATGATGGTGATAGAAAGCCAAAAAGCATCAATTGGAATGATGTGTCCAAATGGGTCGAGCTGGAAAATCCGGAATTCCCCGTCTATATGTGTGATGTCGATATGTTTTCACAGGAAGTAGTTGATGCGAAGGAGAGAGAATTGCAGAATTTAAAAGAAAATGATGTCTTCGAAGAAGTTCCAGACACTGGTCAAACAACTGTATCAAGCAAATGGGTCATAACTGAGAAGTTCAAAGGTGAAAAAAGGTTTGTGAAAGCTAGATTGGTGGTTAGAGGATTTGAAGAAAATTCACAATCGTTGAGAATAGATTCTCCAACTTGTGGCAAACAAAGTCTTCGACTTGCTATGGCTATCATAGTTATCAATGATTGGCAGATCAATTCACTTGATATCACTGCAGCCTTTCTTCAGGGAGATGCTATTGAAAGAGAACTGTTTCTACAACCACCAAAAGACACATTGTCATTGGGAATAGTGTGGAAACTAAAGAGATGTTTGTATGGGTTAAACGATGCATCTAGAGCATGGTACAAACGAGTGAGAAGTGAAATGTTGAAACTTGGTGGTGAAATGTGTACCTACGACCCTGCTGTGTTTTACTGGTATAGAGGCAAGCAAATCACTGGAATTCTTGTTTGCCATGTTGATGACTTTGTGTATGGTGGTAGTCCAGCTTTCCACAAAGATGTGATTGCTAAACTTTTCGAAACGTTCAAAATCAGTACGCAATCAAGCTCAACCTTCAAGTATCTAGGATTAGATGTGGATCAATTTAAAAGCAAAATTAAGATTAATCAAGTGAGCTATATAGAGTCTTTGATAACTGTTAATATTGAAAATGATGTTAACAATGAACGAAAATTGACTAGCAAGGAAAAGACCATGCTGAGATCGTTGAGTGGGCAAATTGCTTGGGTGGCCGGACAAACCCGCCCTGCTGTGGCTTATGATAGTTACCAAACGTCTAATTATGGCAAGGAACCTACAGTTCAAAATTTGAAAGATGCCAACAAGATTATTCGAAAAATTAAGAGCAAGCATGTTGCAATAACCATTGCCAAAATTGCAAATATGGAAAATTGTGAAATTATTTGCTACACATATGCAACTCATGCCAGTTTGAAGTGTGGATCATCACAAGGTGCATTCATCATATTTGTGAAACACCTAAGCGAAGTTATACCAATCTGCTGGCAATCAAAGAAACTACAAAGGGTAACCAAAAGCCCAATTGCTTCGGAAACACTTGCTCTGAGTGAAGGAGCTGATGCTAGTTTTTATTTGGCCAATGTCATACAGCGAATCTGCAAATTGACGAAGGTTCCAAAGATCACTTGTATTATCGACAATAAGTCATTATTTGAAACCTTGAAAACTACAAATGTCACAAAGGATTTGAGACTGCGAGTTGATATAGCCAGATTGAGGCAGATGGTGGAACAAGATGAGATTACTGTCAAGTGGGTTGAAGGAAAACACCAATTAGCCGACTGCTTGACAAAACATGGAGCGTCTCCAAACAAGTTGCTTGAGGTTTTGGAGACATCCAAAATATCTCTACAATAATTGATTGTAGTGATTACCGTTGTGTTTTTTTGATGATTTTAATTTGTTTGTCATGTTGACTGTGACAAACAGTTGCAGCATGCAATTTGATATTCTACTTGTGTTGGCTTTAAAATTGTGTTACTTGTGGCAATGTTGATATTGCAATTTGTGTTAATTCTGTTGTTATCTTTCAGTCATCATCATCATCATTCTCGGCTTAACGTCCGTTTTCCATGCTAGCATGGGTTGGACGGGGTATATTAATGACCCTCTTCCAATCTGATCTAGACTGTGTTAGATCTAAACTCAACTTCCTCTGTATCAAGTCTGTCCTTATAACCTCCTGCCAAGTCTTTCTCGGTCTGCCTCTGGGCTTTGCCCCAGGAACTATCAAGTCTCTACACTTTCTTACCCAATTATCCTCCTCCATTCTTTCCAAGTGCCCCAGCCAATTCAATATTCTTATCTGGATAACATCTTTAATTCTCCGGATACTTAGCCTGCTTCTTAGCTCATCTGAACTCTTTCTGTCTCTCAGACTGGCGTTACACATCCACCTAACCATTCTCATATCATTCCTTTCTAAACGGTCAAGATCTTCCTGCTTCACTGCCCATGTCTCACTACCGTACAACATAACACTTCTTACACAGGCCTCATACAACCTACCTTTTACCTCAATTGACAAGACTCTGCTAGTCAACAAAGGAAGTAACTCTCTGAACATTTTCCAAGCAGAACCTATCCTGCAAGTAACACTTCTTCCAACACCCCCTTCACTGCCCAACATATCACCTAAGTAACAGAAGTTCTCAACTATCTCTAACGAGCCACTGTTGTACATCATTAAAGCTGGAAATACTTCATTCTCTATAATTTCACCTTTGCAACGCTTGCCCAATACAATAGTATTAAGACTGGTGAAGCCTTCAAGTTACCTCATCAAGGTAAGAATCATTTAACAGCGCAGACTTGTTTGGGCGTGCGATTAATCGCACGTGCAAATCTTTGTTTTCTTTATGTCTGCGATAGCTTTTTAAAATTATCGAAATTACGAAAAAAGCAAATATGAAGTCAGAGAATGATTTGAAAAGGCTTTGCAACCCTTATGGTTAACTTAAAGACTTCGCCTGTAGAAGTCTTTTTCATGTACGTAGAAAACGCATAGTTAAAATGCATATTTTTATAAATTTGCTAATTCTTTTAATTTAAAGAGATCTAACGAAGTTAAAATAGAAAAATAAATAAATTGATAAAGCAATATATAATAATTTTATCTAAATTTATTTTTACATCTTTTATACGTAAAGTTTTCTTGGCATAAAAAGAAACAAAATAATGAATACAGATTGTCTGTCACAACTATGTACGGAAGATTCTTTTCTCATGTTTTTATAATTTTATTATCCATTTTCATCTTACCAATCATAGTGTGCATAATAAAATGAGTGGCAGTAATGGGGAGGACAAAGTTTCATGGAATTGTAATTTTTAAATTTTTTTCTTATTTTTTGTGGCCACCTGTTGTTTGAAAGTAGGAATAAACAAAAAGAAAAGAATGAAGAATGTCATTCAAACTTAATTGTAACATTTTTTACTGTTTTTAACAGCATTTATCAATTTAGTCCTGGACACTGCAGCTCTATTACAAAGTTTAATTAATGACTTTACTCACAATTTTTCGTACCATGGGTTTAAATTTCCTGCTGCATCCCACGCCAAAACAATAGCCCCTGTGCGGTGTAAAGAGGTAAAGGAATTTTGTACTTACTTTTGCTTCTTGAAAATTTAATTTTTTAAGATCGCATGCGCGGAATTATTGGGGCGTGCGATTCATTTCACGCCTACCTAAAATCTTACGAAATGGCCGGTAATCCCCCTTTGGAGAATTCGGACAGCAATAATATTAAGTTCTTTTTATTCCAGATATTTTTACTAACCTGTGGACCATAAAAAAGGTGTTTTATTAACTTCATTCCAGAGATATTGTGGAAAACATTCATCTGAACGATAATTTTAGGACATTTACCACTTTGACCTAAATTTACCAATTTCGGACAGGTGTCCAAAACATTTTTCTGTTAATAATATGTAAAGTTTATCTCGATTAATATTCTTTTTACAGAATATAAAAATCTAATTTCGTTCTTCAGATATCCTGTTTTAACTGAGAGGGTATATCAAATTATTTTTTTGTAACATTTTTGTCTGCTACCAAACAGCCATGTCAAAAAATATGATTGACAGCTATTCTCGCTTTCTCGCACATGATTTTCATACACTTGGAGGAGGGGTTGTATAATAAACGAGGAAATACCCCATGGGTAAAGAATTTTTTGTTGAGCAAGCAGACATTCTAAGATGGTACCGAGAGCTTCGATCGCTAAGTAATAAAAGCCTTCCTTTTTACAGTTTTGTGAGTGATACTTATATTATATGCGCAGAAGTCTGGAAACTACTCATACAGCGTCACAGAGAAATACGTCTATTGGTCAAACACGGCTGTTTCGCTACGGTAAAACAGTGGACAAAATTAAAATGGCTTCCACAATTTTTTTTGAAATTTTGTGTTTTTGGAACTTTTTTTGTATCATTTTAATTTTACTGAAATAGAAAGTATAAAACGATCTACTTTTCTTCTTTTTAAATATATAAATATGTTATACATGTGTTATGGATTTCAAGTTATTTCGTCCAATAAAACACACAAAATTAGAAAAAAAAACATTATTTTTGGCGAAAGTATCCCATCTTTCCAACCTTGTGCTATCGCCAGTGCCGCGTACAGTTTGTCTCTCAAACTATAAACTACTTAAATTTTAAGTTAAAGTCTTCTTTAAGCGCTAAAAAAGAGGAGAAAAGTTGCCAAAGTGGTACACTGCAATTTGATGTGGTATGATCCCTTTTCTGTTCCATAAAATAAGTATCTAAACTTCTAAGCTAGTCACAGCGATGGCATTAAATGTTTTGTTAGGTATGGTTCTTTCCCAAAAAATTACGGCGGCCTGGTGTTTACTTTGGACTTGATTGCTCGACCCGGGAATCCTAGTTCGAAACCGGAATTTGTCAAAAATGTTGGAATAAGCGAGACAACAGTGTCTTAGCAATTTTGAAGCTGGCTAAAGGTTGGCACAAAACAGTAAAAATCAGTAAATTAGTTTATTTTGCAGGGATTTTGAGATTATTTTTTTGTTATTAAGAACCCTTGATTGTGAGAAATTGTTTTATAGGTTGGAAAACTTTAAGCGTGGCTAATTGTTATCTTTTTTATTCTTGTTTCTCCTGTTTTATATTATTCTTTAAAGAGTAGCTATTTTTTGATCCTACAGTTTTGCAGTTTGCATCGTGTTATGTAGCTAAGGGAAGAGTCAAAAATCGATTTTTTTTGGGGGAGGGGGTTTTGACCATGACGTTTATTAAAATATCGATTTTTCTTTTCAAAAAGAAGTAAACAAATATCAATAAAACACTTGTTTTTTGGAACATATACAATCAGCATTATAAAATAGCTAGATATAGCTACATAAACAAACTGCTCACAATACAGCCTACTAGGTCGGCACTACGAAGTAGATAATTTGCAGAATATACTTTGAAGCACGATAGACTCTGTGGTATATACCTCCGACTCCATATTATGTAAAAAAAAAGAGTGCCTGGGGTTGAGGTTGGTCAATGGTCTTTATAAAAAAAACGAAACAAAAGGATATAATCGTAACAACGCGGTTAGTAAAAAATATCTAAGTGTAAAAAATGTACATTCGGAAGTCATTTCTTGTGGTCCATACAGGTAAACACATCGAAACCGGAAGCTATTTCAATTCCAACACAAACGTTATGATACCATTGATCGCAGATATTACAACACACCCAATCGATTGTGTTTGTACTTTTTTTCATGTGGTGTGGTTCCTCTTCTTGGCATACAGCGCAAACATTTTCCTCGTGACTCGAACCTTCAAAGTTGTCGTCGTCCGTTTGATTGGTGGCTGATGAAATGCTAACATTTTTCTTGTTAAAAGAAGACTTGACAAAAGACGCCATCAGCTTTAATTGCTTAGACTTTACTCCTGCTTTGCAATTATCAGAGCTTCTTTTCTTATAAGCTACATGTCCGGTAGTTTCTTTATGCTTCAGCAACTGGTGGTACGTTTTGAAAGAAGAAACGCAGATCTTATGTGGACATTTCCATTTTCTAGCTGGCACTACGCTTTTGTCCGCATCGACTAAAGATTTGGATTGTGGCATTTTATGCTTTGGGTGGTTCAATTTGAAGTGCCTTTTCATTTCTGTCTCTGAAGAAAACACCCACGCAGAACAAATATTACACCGCCCAAGTTCCTTTTTGTTGTTGTTTTGGAAATTCGAGGTCCTTTTTTTCCATTTCAGTCATTTCTAAAAAGGTCCTAAAAGAACCTTCTATTGCATGTGAGGGCTGTGGGTCGAAGATGGTGTGTGTATCGATAAAATTGAATAACGCCATACTGTTAATAGGGTTTTCTGTACAATACTCGCAAGAACCACACTTTTTAATCATTATTTCGCAGCTGCGTCGATCAGTATGTTGGATGATTTCTTTGAAGGTTGTATGAATTTCTTTAAATTTGGCGGGTAAGTTGAATGCTGAAGTTAACTTACAATATTCATGGACCAAATTATATTCCGTTTCAGCAATGTCAAGACATTCCTTTGATTCTACGACGTGTGTTAAAATCAGCCAACCATCGAACTCTTTGCCATCCCAATGCAGCTTTACCTTTTGCATTTCCCGATCAAAAACAGAAATTTCTTTCTGCAATTTATCTGCTGGCGGAAGTGACAGGTATGCAGCAGGTCTTTCATCGCCGTCTGCAATGGGGTTTCCCAGCACGCCAGTTAGAGCTCGAGAAAGTGGCGACCACAAATGTTCTATGGGATTATAAGCAGAATAGCCTGGTGCGAAAGACGATACAATTATCATATCCAAGTCATGTTCTTTCCACAACTTGTAGTAAAAATACAAATTAGCGTATGATTCCTGGCTTCGGTCAGGACCTCTATCAGTTAAAAGAAGGACAGCTTTTTTGTTCTCACTTTTGATTTTTTCCATAAGTGGCCTAATATCCCTATTGTGGGTTTCCATATTTACACTTAAGAGCTTTGACGATCTCAAGTAAACAAAGCTGGGACCACTGTGTGGAGTTTTAATATGTTTCCTACCATGTGAATCGACAACAAAATCTTTGTTAGCATTTTCACTCACCGATTCAGATACAGCAGAAACTATATCAGCTAATATATTTTCCACGTTGTCAGAAGTGTCATTGTTGTTACAATGGTATGAAAGGATAGGGTCCGAATTTCTTTTGCTGCACAGTTCCATTATGCCACTTGGTTTTATCAAATATCTTGGAACTGGAAAATCATGGTCGAATACGTTTGGTCCATCATCTTCCATGAATCGATGACTGATTTGGTGATAACGTGAAGCCTTGGTGTTTGAAGAGCACCGCAACTGATTCATGCAATCTGCAGACATTACACTAAAATCGTTGGAAAACATAGCTGCTAATTCACGTCTGTATTTTACTCTAGCAAAAAGAAAATGCGCGTTTTTGTTTTTCTTTCTAATATTGTTTTTCTTATGTGGTACCTTAGCCGCAACATAACCTTTGTATAGCGTGGAGCTATTAGCTGTTTTGTTGGGTGGACTAAAGAGATATCTAACAGCATTGAGTGAAATTCCACGTTCACCTAGTTCCGGTATCTCCTGAAGTAAGTGGTTCCGCACGTCCTTGACACTTACGCCTGCAGACTGGGAAGTGTCGTTACGTCGTCGCTCTTGTGCGGCATTACCATGTGATTTCACAAAGGTTGTGACAATGGGAATAATGTCAGGATATTGAATAATTAACGGAGGTCTGCCAACTTTTTTGTGTGGCTCATCCGTTTGATTCTCTCCTGATCGCATATTGTTTTTGATATCATTTGTTGAGCTTGTTTCTTCTTTTTCTTCCAGATGCTCAATGTTTGTGTCCAAGCCTATTTGCCAAATATTGACATAAGCTGCGGACTTTGCAAATTTAATATACAACACTGGAAAAAAGCTAAGCATGTGTTTTCTTAATAGGGCGTGTCTATCATCAGCAATGGAGAACTCTTTTGTCAAAAATTCCTCTGAAACTGATGTAACATTTTGAAAGAACTCTGCGAGTTCAAAAATGAGCTTCCATGAGAATGGCTTGATGTATTCATGTAAACTTGTGGCTTCTATCAGGTTATCGATACTTTCTTCCCAGGTTAGCGATGTATCATTTGTGCCGGCAATATGAAAGTCATCCGACGGATCTATCTTACTGATTCTTGTTGCCCTTATTTGTGTGATACGACGTTTCAAATTATTGAGAAACAAGCAATCACCAACATGTTTAATTAAATTCGACAGGAGAGGGATGGTCCGTCGTATAAAATTTTCTTTCTTTTGGATGTTAGCTATAAGATCTCGATACATTCCATTATTTGCGGTAATTTTGATACTTTTCATATTATTCAGTAATGTTAGAATTTTACTTGATATTTTTTCAACATCATCGATACGTTGTTTTAATTTAGAGTCTTTACGGAACCAACTACCGCTTAACGTATACAAATTACTCAAAACATAATACCTCAAGGGAATTAATTTTCGCGGTTTTGGCGGATTTTGGCCATTTCCGCGAAAATAAAATCCCGCGAAATTTGCAAAAAAAAATCAAAATCCTTAACGATAACGATGATGAATAATTGTAACTAAGAAATTTATTAAAAACGTTTTTCCAACATAAAAAACCTTTTAAAATTCATAAATTTTCTTCGATTTCCTTCTTTAGAAATGTATACCTAAACTTCGTATTCCCAGTGTTCGATTATATAGAAGTTTTAAAGTGAAAAAGACACGTATTCCCTGATTTTACATATCCGCGAAATTCTTTTAAAAGCTTCAACCGCGAAAATTAATTCCCGCGAAATTTTTCAAACTCTTTCAACCGCGAAAATTAATACCCGCGAAATTTCCTTTGCTGAGAGATCCGCGAAAATAAATTCCCTTTTTTTCCGCGAAATTTAAGAAAGGGTCGTGTCCGCGAAAATTAGTTCCCGCGAAAATTAATTCCCTTAACGTAGACATAAAGAAATGTTGTTTTAAAACATCCTCGGTAAGAATATCATCCACGCCCTCAGCACCAATATTTAAAAGAAATTTTTTTGCAGTTTCAAGCTTTCTCTCGTTTTTTACTGACGCAGGATTAGCGAACGAAGAACTGACACTCGTGGAAGTAGAAAAAGATGGAGTGCTTGATACACATTGAAAATCAATACTGGATTCGTCAGTTTTTTCTGAAACTGCATTTGATGCTTCTCCGATTCTTGAAGCCAAAGTTTTGAAAAATTTGCTTTTAGTTTTAGGAGTCTGATCTCTTCTCATAAAAACTTCTAATCCCTCCCTGTCATTCTTGTATTTCTAAAAAAATGATAGGGATATCCTAGAATATTTTTAACTTTCTTACGTGAAAATACAAAGAATAATAAAAACAAAGAAATACCTCTTTCCAAAGCTTATCAGCTGATTTTTTTAAAGCTTCTTTTGTTTTACCACTATCACTGTTCTTGGAGAAAAACATATTCACAAATTTTTGATACTCATTTTTTGGTTGTGAATAAAGTTTAATTTCCGTCGCAAATTCGCTGAATAAAGTTAACTGACGCTTTGCCATGTTTACATAAAAAGTGCGTCGACTATATTTTCAACACAGGAATTCGAACCGTGTGTTTTTTGATAAAAATAAATCAGTAGAATGTTCCAAAATAATTCCATTAGCAAATTCGTTGTAGTTTAAATTTAAAACCTTTTGATTAGTGCGGAACTTGCAGCATTTATACGGAAAAGAAGAAAACAAAAATGAAGCAGGTGTTTTTTTAGCAGGTTAAAAAACTGTTAAATAGAAATATACAGAAAAAACAATTCAGTTTTGCGAAGTGGCCAATACATGCCAACTTTGTATAGGATAGGGTATCTCATTTGCTTTGATTATTTTTACAGATAGTTAGTGCGGCCAGGCCGCATGGAGGGTTTACGCTTCGCACGGCGAAACATATGGAACGCAAAAGATGCTGGAAAATGGTATATTTGCATTTGGGAAATATCGAAAATTAGTGTGACGTTTCTGCTAGGGAGGGGGGGGTGTTGAAGATAGAACGTCGAAATGACGTTTTTTTTGAAAAAATCGATTTTTGACTCTTCCCTAAGTAACTTAATACTTCTTTTTTATATTTAGTTAACACTTTGGTGGGCTTTCTCAAGATCAAATTGTTGAAATCAAAGATGCTTATAGCTAGGTAGCTAGCTAATTTTAGCTTCATCACAAGATTGGGTGCTATTTTATACAATTTACAGTACTGTGAAAAGGTTTGTTAACATCGTGTTCGTGTAACGAGCGTGGTGCACACGAACCACGATAAAATCGTGGTCTTTATGTATAACAAACATTCAAACATTCTATCGTGGCCAACCACGCTAATATTATTATCTCCACGAAGGATCGTGTGTCCCACGATTATTTTCGCGAGCTCCACGATTTTTATAGCCAGTATAATTTAATTTTTTTTCTTTTCAAAAAAGTCTTTCATTAAAGTTAATTTGTTTGTTTCAGGTTTTATCAAGTTAGAAAAGCATATTCGTAGTTTTTGCTTGGTGTATACTTTTTCGTCATGGACGCGATTGTATTTTTACGAAATGTCATTTGTCTAGAAAAGTTAAATTTGTCTGCGCCGATAGAAATGTTTTTTAAGATCGCATTTTAAAAGTTTATAAACGAAAAGCGGCGATAGAAATGTTTTTTTTAGATCGCATTTTAAAAGTTTATAAACGAAAAGCGGCGATAGAAATGTTTTTTTAGATCGCATTTTAAAAGTTTAAAAACGAATAGCGGCGATAGAAATGCTCTTTTAGATCGCATTTTAAAAGTTTATAAGCGAAAAGCGACGATAGAAATGTTTTTTTAGATCGCATTTTAAAAGTTTATAAACAAAAAGCGGCGATAGAAATGTTTTTTTAGATCGCATTTTAAAAGTTTATAAACGAAAAGCGGCGATATAAATGTTTTTTTACATCGCATTTTGATTCACGAACGATTAAAATCTATTATGTAGCTAGCTTTATGACAACGAATTAAAGTGTTAATTTATTTTTTTGCCGTCGGTTTTTGATTTAATTGATAAACTAATACGGTCTTTGTTGTTTTACAATAGAAGTTTATCTATCGTGGACACCACGGTGTAATGTTTAATTTTTGTTCGTGTAGTCCACGAAACATGATCGTGAGGTCCACGATTGTTAAAAAATACGCATCGTGGGCTATCGTGGTTCGTGCGTAACATGAAATAAACACGAACCACGATGTTAACAAACCTTTTCACAGTACTGTATAAAGAAAAACAAAATGATTGCTTTGAATACATTTTAATGTATATAGCTATATAATTAATAAACTATTTATGCACAACTTGAGATATTTTCTACTGGAATGATAAACTAGAATGTTGTAACCGTTGTCTCTGAATGACGTTTTATTTAATAGATGTCACATATTTGGCCCAAAAAACCTTTTGTACTCTTCGGACAGATTAATATTTTATCTATATTATCTTTACTGGCCTGAGGATCTAAAGTAATGTTTTTAATTAGTTAATCAAATATGTTTGAGCTGACATTATGGCTCTTAAAGCCGCTTTTCTACATATTTGTCACATTAGGACCACGAGGGTGCCGAAAAGCCGCATACGCCGTAAAAAGGCCGGGCGTTTTGGGCGTTTTGAAAAAAAATCAAGTATTTGCCCGAAAAACCCCGCATAGACCCGAACAATGCCCGAAAAAGAAAAGAAAAACAGACAGTAATGATTCAAAAAACTATAAAAAATTAAAATAAACTTACTATGTAAAGGTAAGGTAGCAAAGTTCTTAAAAGAACTGTTTTTAATAGTTTATAATAAGATTTACTTGATAAATAACAACTTATATTAAACTTTATTAACTCCTTTCTCTTCAAGCGCCTTCTTCCAACTATCGTCCGCATGGTATGTTACAAGGAATTGCATTTCGGGAATGCTCCAGGCGAGTTCGGGAACGTGCGGGCGGTTTCGGACGACAACCACCATTTAATTCGAAAAGTCGCCTGAACTCGCCCTTATATATGCAGTCTAATCGATATCCGAAAATGGATATGTCAATTATATCCAAATGTGGATATATGTCCAAATTTCATGAAAAAAGCATAACTTACCTTCTTTTTCTGACAAATTCCTCTAATAATATGGCTCTTAAAGTCGCTTTTCTACATATTTGTCACATTAGGACCACGAGGGTGCCGATAAGCCACATATATATGCCGTAAAAAGTGCGGGCGTTTTCAAAAAAAATCAAGTATTTGCCCGAAAAACCCCGCATAGACCCGAACAATGCCCGAAAAAGAAAAGAAAAACAGACACTAATGATTCAAAAAACTATAAAAAATTAAAATAAACTTACTATGTAAAGGTAAGGTAGCGAAGTTCTTAAAAGAACTGTTTTTGATAGTTTATAATAAGATTTACTTGATAAATAACAACTTATATATAGGCTTTATTAACTCCTTTCTCTTCAAGCGCCTTCTTCCAACTATCGTCCGCATGGTATGTTACAAGGAATTGCATTTCGGGAATGCTCCAGGCGAGTTCGGGAACGTGCGGGCGGTTTCGGACGACAACCACCAATTTAATTCGAAAAGTCGCCCAAACTCGCCGTTATATATGCAGTCTAATCGATATCCGAAAATGGATATGTCAATTATATCCAAATGTGGATATATGTCCAAATTTCGTGAAAAAAGCATAACTTACCTTCTTTTTCTGACAAATTCCTCTAATATAATATGTTAAACTGGATAAAAATTGTTACAAAATATATCACCAAAAAGGATATTTTCCAACGCTTCTTTTCCAGTTTTCCGCGTGTTTGTAGCTTGTTTCAATCAAACAGAAATATATTTTCAAGTTGGTTAACAGCGAGCGTAATATTTTTCAAAAGTCGTCATTTTACTTGTATTTCATACAAATTAGATTGGTTCCGTGGTTTTGAAGGTATACTATCTATACTTTTCTTAAAGCCAAGAGTTTCTTCTTTAACATAGTGTAGGATTCGTATTAGGTACACTTTTTTTGCTCCCAGGTACGCTTTTAGAAAATCAAGTATAACAGATTTGTATTATCAAACCGCCCTAAACACCCGCCCATTTTCCCGTTTTTCCCCCGATTATGTTTTATCCTGTTTCGCCCGTTTTTTCCCGAACAATGGATGGCGGGTTAGCAGCGTGCCCATTATATCCGAAAGTGAATATATTCAAAACATATCCAGTTTTGGATATCGATAGACTGATATGCGGGCGTTTGCGGCTTATCGATCAGCACCCTCTTTTAGGACCAAAAGTGACCCTTTGGACAATTTTGGACAGTTTAATATTTCATGGCCTGAGAATCCTAGGTAATGTTTTTTATTCATTTAATAAACGAACTTTAAGCATGCATTAAGGCTCTAAAGGCCGTTTTCACATATTTCTCACATTTGGCCCCAAAATAACACTTTGGACAATTTCGGACAGCAATAAAATTATAAAATTAAGTTATTTTTATTCCAGATATTTAACCTAACCTGTGGACTATAAAAAAGATGTTTTTCTAACTTCAATCCAGAGATATTTTGGAAGAATTTCCGAATTGGTGGAAACCTGGAAGCATAGCTAGCTCTAGTAGCTAGCTCTAGCTCTATGCTTTTGCATGCTCTGATCGGAAAATCGGATATCTGACCGACCTATTTTCGCCATCACTTGACGCGAAGATAACATATTGTCGAGATGATGGCCTTCAATATAAAAATTAATCAAACTCATACCAAAAACAGATCTTGCCGACTTTTCTGCTGCTTCCTTTAATTGCTGATCCTTCACAGCTGAAATTTCTCGTATCTGCGTCGCCATATTGGACATGCGTATAACGCTGAGTTATACGCATGTCCAATGGAAATGGAAATAACGCTGAGTTATGCAGTTTTTCCTGAGGAGCTCGATTCAGGGTTAATTTTTTTTGCAGAAATTATTCTATTCGTAACCATGCATGTTTATACTTCTTTACTTGACAACGTTATTAATTAATGTATAAAAATACCTTACATGCTATAATTATATGATTTACTAGCGTAGTCGATATTGATATATAATAAATTATTTTTGTTCTGCACCCCCGGTATAAACAAACGTTCTAGAAGCTTTAACATTGTGACACATCAAATTTTAACCAATAGCTGCATAGTAGCAAATGTCATGTGACCATGACCTATATAAAATAAAATTTTCCACAACCTGAAAAACACGAAACGAAAAAAGTTGTTCTTATTGAGAGCAACGTAACTCAGTAAATCGAAGATGCAGATCTTTGTTAAAACTTTGACTGGAAAAACCATTACTTTAGAGGTTGAACCAAGCGATACTATCGAGAATGTGAAAGCCAAAATTCAAGACAAAGAAGGTATCCCACCAGACCAACAACGTCTTATCTTTGCAGGTAAACAACTTGAAGATGGTCGAACTCTCAGCGACTACAACATTCAAAAGGAATCAACCCTTCATCTTGTGCTTAGACTCCGTGGTGGTATGCAGATCTTTGTCAAAACTTTGACTGGAAAGACAATCACTTTGGAGGTTGAACCGAGCGATACTATCGAGAATGTGAAAGCCAAAATTCAAGACAAAGAAGGTATCCCACCAGACCAACAACGTCTTATCTTTGCTGGAAAGCAACTTGAGGATGGTCGAACTCTCAGCGACTACAACATTCAAAAGGAATCAACCCTTCATCTTGTGCTTCGACTCCGTGGTGGTATGCAGATCTTTGTCAAAACTTTGACTGGAAAGACAATCACTTTGGAGGTTGAACCGAGCGATACTATCGAGAATGTGAAAGCCAAAATTCAAGACAAAGAAGGTATCCCACCAGACCAACAACGTCTTATATTTGCTGGGAAACAACTTGAAGATGGTCGAACTCTCAGCGACTACAACATTCAAAAGGAATCAACCCTTCATCTTGTGCTTCGACTCCGTGGTGGTATGCAGATCTTTGTCAAAACTTTGACTGGAAAGACAATCACTTTGGAGGTTGAACCGAGCGATACTATCGAGAATGTGAAAGCCAAAATTCAAGACAAAGAAGGTATCCCACCAGACCAACAACGTCTTATATTTGCTGGGAAACAACTTGAAGATGGTCGAACTCTCAGCGACTACAACATTCAAAAGGAATCAACCCTTCATCTTGTGCTTCGACTCCGTGGTGGTATGCAGATCTTTGTCAAAACTTTGACTGGAAAGACAATCACTTTGGAGGTTGAACCGAGCGATACTATCGAGAATGTGAAAGCCAAAATTCAAGACAAAGAAGGTATCCCACCAGACCAACAACGTCTTATATTTGCTGGGAAACAACTTGAAGATGGTCGAACTTTCAGCGACTACAACATTCAAAAGGAATCAACCCTTCATCTTGTGCTTCGACTCCGTGGTGGTATGCAGATCTTTGTCAAAACTTTGACTGGAAAGACAATCACTTTGGAGGTTGAACCGAGCGATACTATCGAGAATGTGAAAGCCAAAATTCAAGACAAAGAAGGTATCCCACCAGACCAACAACGTCTTATATTTGCTGGGAAACAACTTGAAGATGGTCGAACTCTCAGCGACTACAACATTCAAAAGGAATCAACCCTTCATCTTGTGCTTCGTCTCCGTGGTGGACAATAGACTTCATAAATAAAGAATTTCACCTTTTTCTTTATAAACTGCGTCCAAATAAAGCACTTTTCTTTTTTATATGTAACCTCCTTTTTATTTACCAGACCTCAGCTACAAATTTTACCGTTAGCTTTTCAGCTAAAAATGGGACCTCCTACATTAAAATTTTTTTCTATGCATTTCTCATTGACCCCCAGGAATGTAGCTGAGGTCAGGTATTATATTTTATTATTTATGAAACTAGGGCATTAAATAGCTTTAACTAGACAAACTTGTGATTAATTGGCGAATTGATTACAATTAAATATTTATCTTTTTGGGCGTCATATGAAAGTAAATTTAAACTCTTCTTAACCCTATTCAGTCCGGGGGTTTTCGAACATATGACCGGGGGGGTCCGCCCCCTCAATAACTTTTCATAGGCTTGTTCAAATTGAATCAAACTTGGCACACTTATAGTACGTCACAAAAGGAACAAAATGGCGGCAATAAATTTTTGCTTGCGTCAGCACATTTTCTGTGACGTCATCAAAAGCTTGAAATTTGTTCAAAATGCCACTATCTGCTTAAAATTCAATTACTTTAGTTCTAGAGCGAATTTTACATTCTGTTTGAAGTTTCTGAAAGGTACATAAAAGTTATTTAACATATTTTGCGGTTTTTACATAGATAGCATGAAAAGTTGCCAAAAATTGCCCGAAAATCCGTTTTTTTCGATTTTCGGGTAAAATCCGAAAAACCCGGGAAATCGGATTAATCACGTGTCCAAAACATGGAAAAATGATTCTTCTTGATGAAACAGTTGTGTTGTAAGTTTCAAGCTCTAAGGATAATCCTAGTTATTATATTTTCCCCGTTATAAGGGATTCATAGAGATTTTTAGGGGTAGTTTCGAGTAATAGCCAATATCAAGGCCTCTGAAAGGCATGGGACCTAAAAATTTGGCATGCAGGTAGGTGTCTAATAGATAAATATTCAAACTCAGTAAGTATCATAGCCATGCAGCATAGCGTTAAGGAGTAATTAAAAAAAAACCGTCAGGGGGGGCGAATAGGGTTAGGGTGGCAGTAACCTTTTTTATAGCCGTTGGTTCAGACAGTGGATTTTTAAGGGTCCGTTAAGCTGGGTTTCCACTTAGCTGGATCGGACCGGACTGGATCGGCCTGGACCGAAATCCGATCCGGTCCTGGCGCCAAAATGATTTCCAATCAATTTTATGAGCGGCAAAAGTTTGTAAACAAATATGGCGGCTATAAACGTACGAGTATTGTTACTCCTTTTGCTTGCTAAAAGAAGAATTCGGCAAAGAAAGAGGAACAACAAATACAAAAAAAGATTTTGGGTTCGGAAAATCTTCCAAGAACGCAAACGAAAAGGAGAATATCATTTGCTTATTCATGATATGCGGTTGTTTGAATCATTTAAAGCTACTTCCTCTTGTTGTTGCTCTTGAATAGCAGTTTGTACAGGCTGTTCAAATTGGGAAGCTGAATATTCGATGAGACTGTTGTCACGTCCATTTAAAATTCTGTTCAAAATTTCTTCGTGGTTATCCATTACTTAACAAATAAATTTCCTTCTCTCAATATAGACGTTTTTTCGAATAAGCGCTATAGTGGCTGCCCTTATTAATTCAAAGTCACATGACCAGAAAAATACTCGTTCTTCATTGGCTTAAACATCGATCCAGCCGGATCGATCCAGATCGATCCGGGAAAAGTTGAATGTTTTTCAACTTTTTTCAGATCCATTTTGGATCGTTCTGGACCCAAAATGTGCGCAATTTTGCGCATGCGTGGACCAAAAATCCGGTCCGATCCAGTCCAATCCGGTCCGATCCAACTAAGTGGAAAGCAGCCTTTACACGTAGCAAAATTTGCAATAGTAAATAACATACAAGTACTTGTGCAAGTACTCGTGCAGTACAATATTATGTGTAACAGCTGCTATTATGCATTGCGCATGGGCCTGTACAAGAACTTGTGCAAGTTCTGATTTTTTTAAAATGATTTAAAAAAATCGACGTTTCCTATAGCAAATAAACAATAGTTTGCGATCAAGTTCGGAATGTTAACCGATCAATGATTTTTAGCTTTTGTTTTCATTGTTGTTTTCATTATAAATGAGCCATAGGATATCGAATTGATGAAAATAAAAAATTAAAGTGTGGTGTGAATAGTTTTGTGGCGTGTATGAAAATATTTCGTTGAAGATGGAGGCGATAAATAAAAAAAAGAAAGTTGATAGTTGGACAGACAATATGGTAGGACAACTAATTGCAGAGTGGCAACTACACGAGTGCTTTTTAACTCAAACCACGCAGAGTATCATAATGCAAGAAGAAGGAATATAGCGCTGGAGTTGATTTCAAACGAATTGGCAATGCCAGTCAAAGACATACAAAAGAAAATGGTCGGTTTGAGATCATATTACGGTCAATTAAAACAGAAAGTCCGAGCTTCAAAGAAAAGTGGAGCAGGTTCGGATGAGGTATTCACTCCCCAATGGCCTTTTTATGGGGAGATGGATAGCTTCTTATCTGATTATATTACTCCTCGCGCCACAGAATCCAACATTAATGTGGACGAAGATCCGAATGGTGATGATGAAACTCCTACGCCGGCGCTCAATCATAAACGAAAAAAGTCATCTAATGTCAAAAAAGATCAAGATGTATCTGTTTGCAGACAAGTTATGTTAAAAGCGTTAGAGCGATTGGATGAGCCTCGTCAGACGTCTTCCGCAGTTGCAAACCTAAACCTGAGTCCTAATGAAAGCGAAACCCAAGAACAATTGTTTGGTGGAATGATTTCGAAGAATTTGCTTGATATAGAAAATATGTACACCCGAGAAAAGTGTAAACTTCAAATACAACAGCTTCTGTTTGACGCAAAGTTTCAGAATGGACAACTGACGATCGTTCCTTCAACTTCGTCACCCTTCAACTACAATGGAGGCCACCAAACTGGTACTTTCCGCGTCCTGGGAGAATTCAAACTGGGAGAACAACAAATGCTATCAGCCCAGAATATCACCTAGTAACTCAGGAGATTCCGATATCTCACTTCCATCGCGTTTCAACTACTACGGTTCCCAGGTTTACAACAGTAATTACAACAACAATTAACTTTCACTTATGGTATAGACTTTATATAAAAAACGGTTTTGTTGTATTTATACAAACTTGTGTAGCTAGCTACCCGTAGTGTTTTCTGTAAAGATTTAAGGACAATTATACAAGCATATTCCATTGCCAAGATACTTGACCTGAGCCCATGAAATATCTTAAAGACATCACGTATTTCTTTTGCATTTGAACTAGCTTTTCTCTGGGCGCAAGTTTGTAAGTCATTTGAGACATCAGCCATTCCCCTCCATTGACCCAGGAACGATTCGATTCGTCAGTAAATCTTCTTGGTCGACAAGACCAACTGGTGCGTACGAGTCCTTTAGACTTCGTCATTAGCATATTGTGTAGCGCTACGATGGCCATAACGAGGCTCGTTGTTTTACTCGGAGAAAGATTAATTGTGCTGTTGATGATTCTAAATCTAGCGGATAAAATACCAAAGCGTTTCACTTATTCTTCGAAACATTGAAAGCCTGTAATTGAAAATTCGCTCGGCATCACAAAGCGTGTTTTTTGGAAAAAGGCTTCATTAAATTTTTTGATAATGCGAATGCGTCATCCCCAACGATAACGTAACGTATTTCTGGCAAATCAAGCTTATCCCACGCTGGATCTTCACTCAGTGGAAGTTGCTTCGGTGGTGGGAGGGCTAACCTATCATTGCTCAATAAATGATATAACTCTGTATTTTCTTAAAACTCCACCATCGCTAATACGGCCTTGGCATCCAGCGTCTACGTAGATAAATTTGTATTCACTATCGACAAGTGCTAATGGAACTATACTATAGAATCCTTTATAGTTGTAAAATGTAGATCCAGTGTTCGCGGTAACTTAATAGGAATATGTTTTCCGTCGAAAGCTCCTATGCAATTGGGAAACTGCCACTTCAAGTTTATTTTGTCTGACAGCGCTTTCCACTCTTCCTCCGTTTGCGGCAAACGTAAATAATCTTTCTTAAGAACTCGATAAATCGCCCTGGCAACTATAGGTACGAAAAGGGAAATGGTTTTATCCGACATGCGAAATTGGTACATCAGACTTTGATATGACTCTCCAGTAGCCAGAAATCGCAATGTTACTGACAGTTTCTCCTCTGCTGATATCGGTTTTCCGACAAGAGGTAGTTTGTTTGGTGATGTACGGGCGTACTTTCTCCAGTAGTTCCTAAAAGGAAAGAGACTTATTATGAGAGATGCGCTACCACTGTCCTACAAAATCTTTGATCAACCAAAAAAATTACTTACAACAAATGTTTCCGTATTCATTCGAAGATAATAAGGGAAATGTTCAGCGTCTTGTAATCTTAATTCACTAAGGATGCTATTGCAAGCCCCTTTCGTTTGTCTGTCTAATAACCATGGTCGCACCCAAAAACGTTTGCGTTGCTTTCTTTTTTTGCACTGACTTGTCTTTACTTTTACTGCCAGCGATAACGCCAGAATTAAAACAACGTCTTCTTGTTCGCAAACCATTTTTAAAATGAGCGCGCAAAAACTCACATTTGTTTTTTCAAATCGCGTATACGCGAGTTGTTTGGTATAGCAAGCGATCGTTGTGTCGACATTTTTGCATGTTTTTCCACGCATGCATTGCTTTCCATCATGCTTTGCGCGCAAATCCAAGTTTTTAAGTCCGACCTGACCCCGCGACCCAGCGCTACAGCTGTGTGCGTATCCATAGTCATATGACTATTGCGTATCTTGATATTCGTTTAATTGGGAAAAGAATAAAGACTGCGTTATGAATTTGATCACAAATATTGTTATAGACTGTTATTTTAATATTATTTGATGAGCTATGCTAGATACTCCTTCAAATTTTCGTTTCCAGTTATGTTTTTGACGAGGCGGATTTTGTTCAACTAAACCGAGCTCTAGGGTTAAGGTACGAGTCGTTTCTTTCGAGGGACCGAGTTCAAGGACGCCATACTCCAGCTTCTTTACCAAGCTGCGAATCGTTGGGTTGGTATAATTATTTAACTGCCTAAATTTCAGTTCTATCAACGTATAAGATATTCTCTTCATTGTGTCTATGTTTTCGCCTATTAAGATGAAAATATCATCACGTTTTCTAGTCATGTGTAAATCTGAAACAAACCAATTTCAAGATTTTAGCTAGCTAACGTAGATTTCAAGGCAGCATCCTCATCCTGAAGCCAGCTAGCTGGCTAGCCTTATTTATTCTTATTATTTTAAAGTTTGGTATATTATTATTTATTTTTATGTTGGGGTTGTGGCTCTCTTCTAGCTAGCTCTTTAGCTACTTCTGGGCTGAAGAGTAAAAGTAGCCAAATGCAGTTTGGGCTAGCTACAACAAAATTCTTAATCAATATTTGTTATGTTAAATGCAGTTAGTAGGTAGCGACACCTTTTATTAGTATCATGAAAACTTACTCCACAAAATAGAATTTCTGAGTGATTTTTTTTAGTTGGACAGGGTAACGACAGGCTGTTTTTCCCGTGTTCTTATTTAAACCGAAGTTGCAATAAAGTTTGAAAAAGGTATATTACGCCTAAACGCATTGACGACACAGTTTACCTGTACTAAGCGCTCAGTCCAATGTTAATGATGGCTCTTTCCTGAGTTTCTGTTTATCCGAAGTTACGATAATGTTTTTTTTCAAAAAAGGGTATTATGCCTATTTGGATATATGTCATTGTTTGCCTGTACTAATCCCTCAGCCCGGAGTAATATTCATTTTTGAACCTTTAGCGGAAACGCTCTCTGAAAAATAAAAAAGATTGGCCAATTGTTTTTGCTATAACAGGGTAGCAACGAGTTGTAAACTGTGTTTTTATTTCAGCTAAAGTTGTGAAAAGTTATTTTTTGAAAAATATATTACATCGGAAACACCATAATGTTCTGTGCCTATTTATGACATACTATACTAAAGCGCTTCATCTGAATGTGTGGCACAGTTTACACTTCTTATTAATCGCTCTTCCAGTCGTTCAACGCCAGGTAACACAGTTACTTGTGGCTTAACCCGACGTTTCGACTCCGGGCTCCCCTGCTAGTCTAAATATTAATACCACGGAATCGCATTTTGGATTTAGTCTCTATTGTTAATTCTAAACCAATGAACCTTTTTGTTTCTTTCGCCTTCTTCTATTTCTTTTTTTGTTTTTAAACTTGTAGGATCCAACTTTATGGTCAAATCTTAGATATCTTAAAGTTGATAAAGATTTTAGTCATGTCACAGGTATAATAAAACATTTCCGAAATATCGCTACACCGCAAGCAATAATATTTAATAAATTGATATGCTAAAACGTCTTCGTTTCTTTCTTATTAATGATAAGTGTAGTGCAGTATTGTTAAAGTATTAATTTTCACAAATCATTTTTTGTATATTTGTACTACATGAAACATTTTGCAAGTTCAAGATAATACCACGGGATAATACCTATTTATTTCAAATAACGGAACAACATTGTGGAAGTTCTGTACAAAATAGGCTACTGGCGACCTAGGTATAGGGAACAAAATTACACACGAACAAGAATCCGAATTCTTTTAGCCTGCAAGAGCTTTTCGTTATTTTAAGCCTATCAGGACGCTTTTAGAAAACTATTTTATATTTATTTTGAAGGTATTTATTTTTTATTTTTCCGGCTGAAGTCAAAATGTACATAGTTTTTAGAAAATATCAAAACTGAAGAATTCATTGTTTGTCCTACGATAGCAGCATCAACTGTAAACCCGTAGGCTACTGTAAACCAACCTGTTATGCTTAATGAACGATTACAAGTCTGCCCTATTGTAAATGCTTACGCGTCCTTCCGTTATACCCACCTAGATAAAAAAAAATTTTTTTGCTGTTTATGTCGAAAATGTTTCAGTGCCAAGTAGGGACACATGTCGGCATGTTAATTAAATAATTCTAATCTATTATGATGGTCAAATAAAGCATGTACATGGTGTCAGTGACTTTGAAAACATGGTCGAAATGTTAGGAAAAACGTTCCCTTATCCAAATGTCAGGAAAGCTGAGTTTGATTATGTTTCTACACCTGATAATTTCAATGGTTGTAGGAAACAGTAAATAATGTCCAGGAAATTCAAGGCCAAATTTTGGCTCGAAACCCTGACTTGATATGAACTAACAGAATGTGTTTGCGTTCATACCGCCATCACGAATATGCTCAACGAGATCTCCATGGGCGGGAAAACCTTCATGAACAGAACAAAATTATAGTTCTTGTCTCTTATTATTCACGATACAACATAGGGAATAGGCAACAATAAAAACAAACTATTTCTCTGTTATAGCTTGGTATTCTGTATTACACGCGGAGGTATTCTGTATTACACGCGGATTGGTATTCTGTATTACACGCGGAGGTATTCTGTATTACACGCGGTTGGTATTCTGTATTACACGCGGATGTATTGTTGGTATTCTGTATTACACGCGGAGGTATTCTGTATTACACGCGGAGTATTCCGTATTACACGCGCGCGGACAAAATACGTAGTTCGTTATTTCAATATCAGCTCCGCATATGGTGAACAGTACTAACAACCATCTGGGCTAAAAAAACAGTTGTTCTCCATGAGCCAAATTGGAGTGCGTTTGCTATTTTCCAGCTGGAAAAACCGTGACGGTCGAAGTATCTGTTCTGCGTTCGTCGAAGATGCCGATTCTTCTCCACTTGTGGTTCTTTTGCTCCGGTGTTTGCATAAAGAGAAGAAAATAAGTTATAAATATTGTATATAAAGTCAGTTTAACGATGATGTGTCGTCGCTGTTGTGTAACACAGAAAAGAGACTGTGAACTATTATTTAGTTCTTTTTATAACCTTTGGAACCTAATGTTACGGACGACGAAGACGCTCATTGTATAGCCGTCAAGAAAATAATTATCTTTAGAGCAAGTCTCAAGATAATATTATTAACAGTTTCCCATCCGCCGAGACCTCGCCTAGAAACCTTTCTATCGAGTTACGTCACGGACAAATTGACGGCTGCCAGACAAGTCCACACTGGTACTTTGTCCGTGATATAACGTCATACTTTTCTCTTTGCTACTTTTAGCATTCACGCAGCCAGTCAAAGAACACTGGCACGCGATTTGTTTATATGCAAAGCATTTCTTGTTTTATTTGAAATCGACAAAACTTGTGCAAGCATAAAAACTTGCACAACTGCTTGTTTTTCCAGCTGGAAAATAGCAAACGCACTCCAATTTGGCTCATGGAGAACAACTGTTTTTTTAGCCCAGATGGTTGTTAGTACTGTTCACCATATGCGGAGCTGATATTGAAATAACGAACTACGTATTTTGTCCGCGCGCGTGTAATACGGAATACTCCGCGTGTAATACAGAATACCTCCGCGTGTAATACAGAATACCAACAATACATCCGCGTGTAATACAGAATACCAACCGCGTGTAATACAGAATACCTCCGCGTGTAATACAGAATACCAATCCGCGTGTAATACAGAATACCTCCGCGTGTAATACAGAATACCAAGCTATAACAGAGAAATAGTTTGTTTTTATTGTTGCCTATTCCCTATGTTGTATCGTGAATAATAAGAGACAAGAACTATAATTTTGTTCTGTTCATGAAGGTTTTCCCGCCCATGGAGATCTCGTTGAGCATATTCGTGATGGCGGTATGAACGCAAACACATTCTGTTAGTTCATATCAAGTCAGGGTTTCGAGCCAAAATTTGGCCTTGAATTTCCTGGACATTATTTACTGTTTCCTACAACCATTGAAATTATCAGGTGTAGAAACATAATCAAACTCAGCTTTCCTGACATTTGGATAAGGGAACGTTTTTCCTAACATTTCGACCATGTTTTCAAAGTCACTGACACCATGTACATGCTTTATTTGACCATCATAATAGATTAGAATTATTTAATTAACATGCCGACATGTGTCCCTACTTGGCACTGAAACATTTTCGACATAAACAGCAAAAAAATTTTTTTATCTAGGTGGGTATAACGGAAGGACGCGTAAGCATTTACAATAGGGCAGACTTGTAATCGTTCATTAAGCATAACAGGTTGGTTTACAGTAGCCTACGGGTTTACAGTTGATGCTGCTATCGTAGGACAAACAATGAATTCTTCAGTTTTGATATTTTCTAAAAACTATGTACATTTTGACTTCAGCCGGAAAAATAAAAAATAAATACCTTCAAAATAAATATAAAATAGTTTTCTAAAAGCGTCCTGATAGGCTTAAAATAACGAAAAGCTCTTGCAGGCTAAAAGAATTCGGATTCTTGTTCGTGTGTAATTTTGTTCCCTATACCTAGGTCGCCAGTAGCCTATTTTGTACAGAACTTCCACAATGTTGTTCCGTTATTTGAAATAAATAGGTATTATCCCGTGGTATTATCTTGAACTTGCAAAATGTTTCATGTAGTACAAATATACAAAAAATGATTTGTGAAAATTAATACTTTAACAATACTGCACTACACTTATCATTAATAAGAAAGAAACGAAGACGTTTTAGCATATCAATTTATTAAATATTATTGCTTGCGGTGTAGCGATATTTCGGAAATGTTTTATTATACCTGTGACATGACTAAAATCTTTATCAACTTTAAGATATCTAAGATTTGACCATAAAGTTGGATCCTACAAGTTTAAAAACAAAAAAAGAAATAGAAGAAGGCGAAAGAAACAAAAAGGTTCATTGGTTTAGAATTAACAATAGAGACTAAATCCAAAATGCGATTCCGTGGTATTAATATTTAGACTAGCAGGGGAGCCCGGAGTCGAAACGTCGGGTTAAGCCACAAGTAACTGTGTTACCTGGCGTTGAACGACTGGAAGAGCGATTAATAAGAAGTGTAAACTGTGCCACACATTCAGATGAAGCGCTTTAGTATAGTATGTCATAAATAGGCACAGAACATTATGGTGTTTCCGATGTAATATATTTTTCAAAAAATAACTTTTCACAACTTTAGCTGAAATAAAAACACAGTTTACAACTCGTTGCTACCCTGTTATAGCAAAAACAATTGGCCAATCTTTTTTATTTTTCAGAGAGCGTTTCCGCTAAAGGTTCAAAAATGAATATTACTCCGGGCTGAGGGATTAGTACAGGCAAACAATGACATATATCCAAATAGGCATAATACCCTTTTTTGAAAAAAAACATTATCGTAACTTCGGATAAACAGAAACTCAGGAAAGAGCCATCATTAACATTGGACTGAGCGCTTAGTACAGGTAAACTGTGTCGTCAATGCGTTTAGGCGTAATATACCTTTTTCAAACTTTATTGCAACTTCGGTTTAAATAAGAACACGGGAAAAACAGCCTGTCGTTACCCTGTCCAACTAAAAAAAATCACTCAGAAATTCTATTTTGTGGAGTAAGTTTTCATGATACTAATAAAAGGTGTCGCTACCTACTAACTGCATTTAACATAACAAATATTGATTAAGAATTTTGTTGTAGCTAGCCCAAACTGCATTTGGCTACTTTTACTCTTCAGCCCAGAAGTAGCTAAAGAGCTAGCTAGAAGAGAGCCACAACCCCAACATAAAAATAAATAATAATATACCAAACTTTAAAATAATAAGAATAAATAAGGCTAGCCAGCTAGCTGGCTTCAGGATGAGGATGCTGCCTTGAAATCTACGTTAGCTAGCTAAAATCTTGAAATTGGTTTGTTTCAGATTTACACATGACTAGAAAACGTGATGATATTTTCATCTTAATAGGCGAAAACATAGACACAATGAAGAGAATATCTTATACGTTGATAGAACTGAAATTTAGGCAGTTAAATAATTATACCAACCCAACGATTCGCAGCTTGGTAAAGAAGCTGGAGTATGGCGTCCTTGAACTCGGTCCCTCGAAAGAAACGACTCGTACCTTAACCCCTAGAGCTCGGTTTAGTTGAACAAAATCCGCCTCGTCAAAAACATAACTGGAAACGAAAATTTGAAGGAGTATCTAGCATAGCTCATCAAATAATATTAAAATAACAGTCTATAACAATATTTGTGATCAAATTCATAACGCAGTCTTTATTCTTTTCCCAATTAAACGAATATCAAGATACGCAATAGTCATATGACTATGGATACGCACACAGCTGTAGCGCTGGGTCGCGGGGTCAGGTCGGACTTAAAAACTTGGATTTGCGCGCAAAGCATGATGGAAAGCAATGCATGCGTGGAAAAACATGCAAAAATGTCGACACAACGATCGCTTGCTATACCAAACAACTCGCGTATACGCGATTTGAAAAAACAAATGTGAGTTTTTGCGCGCTCATTTTAAAAATGGTTTGCGAACAAGAAGACGTTGTTTTAATTCTGGCGTTATCGCTGGCAGTAAAAGTAAAGACAAGTCAGTGCAAAAAAAGAAAGCAACGCAAACGTTTTTGGGTGCGACCATGGTTATTAGACAGACAAACGAAAGGGGCTTGCAATAGCATCCTTAGTGAATTAAGATTACAAGACGCTGAACATTTCCCTTATTATCTTCGAATGAATACGGAAACATTTGTTGTAAGTAATTTTTTTGGTTGATCAAAGATTTTGTAGGACAGTGGTAGCGCATCTCTCATAATAAGTCTCTTTCCTTTTAGGAACTACTGGAGAAAGTACGCCCGTACATCACCAAACAAACTACCTCTTGTCGGAAACCGATATCAGCAGAGGAGAAACTGTCAGTAACATTGCGATTTCTGGCTACTGGAGAGTCATATCAAAGTCTGATGTACCAATTTCGCATGTCGGATAAAACCATTTCCCTTTTCGTACCTATAGTTGCCAGGGCGATTTATCGAGTTCTTAAGAAAGATTATTTACGTTTGCCGCAAACGGAGGAAGAGTGGAAAGCGCTGTCAGACAAAATAAACTTGAAGTGGCAGTTTCCCAATTGCATAGGAGCTTTCGACGGAAAACATATTCCTATTAAGTTACCGCCGAACACTGGATCTACATTTTACAACTATAAAGGATTCTATAGTATAGTTCCATTAGCACTTGTCGATAGTGAATACAAATTTATCTACGTAGACGCTGGATGCCAAGGCCGTATTAGCGATGGTGGAGTTTTAAGAAATACAGAGTTATATCATTTATTGAGCAATGATAGGTTAGCCCTCCCACCACCGAAGCAACTTCCACTGAGTGAAGATCCAGCGTGGGATAAGCTTGATTTGCCAGAAATACGTTACGTTATCGTTGGGGATGACGCATTCGCATTATCAAAAAATTTAATGAAGCCTTTTTCCAAAAACACGCTTTGTGATGCCGAGCGAATTTTCAATTACAGGCTTTCAATGTTTCGAAGAATAAGTGAAAACGCTTTTGGTATTTTATCCGCTAGATTTAGAATCATCAACAGCACAATTAATCTTTCTCCGAGTAAAACAACGAGCCTCGTTATGGCCATCGTAGCGCTACACAATATGCTAATGACGAAGTCTAAAGACTCGTACGCACCAGTTGGTCTTGTCGACCAAGAAGATTTACTGACGAATCGAATCGTTCCTGGTCAATGGAGGGGAATGGCTGATGTCTCAAATGACTTACAAACTTGCGCCCAGAGAAAAGCTAGTTCAAATGCAAAAGAAATACGTGATGTCTTTAAAGATTATTTCATGGGCTCAGGTCAAGTATCTTGGCAATGGAATATGCTTGTATAATTGTCTTAAATCTTTACAGAAAACACTACGGGTAGCTAGCTACACAAGTTTGTATAAATACAACAAAACCGTTTTTTATATAAAGTCTATACCATAAGTGAAAGTTAATTGTTGTTGTAATTACTGTTGTAAACCTGGGAACCGTAGTAGTTGAAACGCGATGGAAGTGAGATATCGGAATCTCCTGAGTTACTAGGTGATATTTCTGGGCTGATAGCATTTGTTGTTCTCCCAGTTTGAATTCTCCCAGGACCGCGGAAAGTACCAGTTTGGTGGCCTCCATTGTAGTTGAAGGGTGACGAAGTTGAAGGAACGATCGTCAGTTGTCCATTCTGAAACTTTGCGTCAAACAGAAGCTGTTGTATTTGAAGTTTACACTTTTCTCGGGTGTACATATTTTCTATATCAAGCAAATTCTTCGAAATCATTCCACCAAACAATTGTTCTTGGGTTTCGCTTTCATTAGGACTCAGGTTTAGGTTTGCAACTGCGGAAGACGTCTGACGAGGCTCATCCAATCGCTCTAACGCTTTTAACATAACTTGTCTGCAACAGATACATCTTGATCTTTTTTGACATTAGATGACTTTTTTCGTTTATGATTGAGCGCCGGCGTAGGAGTTTCATCATCACCATTCGGATCTTCGTCCACATTAATGTTGGATTCTGTGGCGCGAGGAGTAATATAATCAGATAAGAAGCTATCCATCTCCCCATAAAAAGGCCATTGGGGAGTGAATACCTCATCCGAACCTGCTCCACTTTTCTTTGAAGCTCGGACTTTCTGTTTTAATTGACCGTAATATGATCTCAAACCGACCATTTTCTTTTGTATGTCTTTGACTGGCATTGCCAATTCGTTTGAAATCAACTCCAGCGCTATATTCCTTCTTCTTGCATTATGATACTCTGCGTGGTTTGAGTTAAAAAGCACTCGTGTAGTTGCCACTCTGCAATTAGTTGTCCTACCATATTGTCTGTCCAACTATCAACTTTCTTTTTTTTATTTATCGCCTCCATCTTCAACGAAATATTTTCATACACGCCACAAAACTATTCACACCACACTTTAATTTTTTATTTTCATCAATTCGATATCCTATGGCTCATTTATAATGAAAACAACAATGAAAACAAAAGCTAAAAATCATTGATCGGTTAACATTCCGAACTTGATCGCAAACTATTGTTTATTTGCTATAGGAAACGTCGATTTTTTTAAATCATTTTAAAAAAATCAGAACTTGCACAAGTTCTTGTACAGGCCCATGCGCAATGCATAATAGCAGCTGTTACACATAATATTGTACTGCACGAGTACTTGCACAAGTACTTGTATGTTATTTACTATTGCAAATTTTGCTACGTGTAAAGGCTGCTTTCCACTTAGTTGGATCGGACCGGATTGGACTGGATCGGACCGGATTTTTGGTCCACGCATGCGCAAATTGCGCACATTTTGGGTCCAGAACGATCCAAAATGGATCTGAAAAAAGTTGAAAAACATTCAACTTTTCCCGGATCGATCTGGATCGATCCGGCTGGATCGATGTTTAAGCCAATGAAGAACGAGTATTTTTCTGGTCATGTGACTTTGAATTAATAAGGGCAGCCACTATAGCGCTTATTCGAAAAAACGTCTATATTGAGAGAAGGAAATTTATTTGTTAAGTAATGGATAACCACGAAGAAATTTTGAACAGAATTTTAAATGGACGTGACAACAGTCTCATCGAATATTCAGCTTCCCAATTTGAACAGCCTGTACAAACTGCTATTCAAGAGCAACAACAAGAGGAAGTAGCTTTAAATGATTCAAACAACCGCATATCATGAATAAGCAAATGATATTCTCCTTTTCGTTTGCGTTCTTGGAAGATTTTCCGAACCCAAAATCTTTTTTTGTATTTGTTGTTCCTCTTTCTTTGCCGAATTCTTCTTTTAGCAAGCAAAAGGAGTAACAATACTCGTACGTTTATAGCCGCCATATTTGTTTACAAACTTTTGCCGCTCATAAAATTGATTGGAAATCATTTTGGCGCCAGGACCGGATCGGATTTCGGTCCAGGCCGATCCAGTCCGGTCCGATCCAGCTAAGTGGAAACCCAGCTTAACGGACCCTTAAAAATCCACTGTCTGAACCAACGGCTATAAAAAAGGTTACTGCCACCCTAACCCTATTCGCCCCCCCTGACGGTTTTTTTTTAATTACTCCTTAACGCTATGCTGCATGGCTATGATACTTACTGAGTTTGAATATTTATCTATTAGACACCTACCTGCATGCCAAATTTTTAGGTCCCATGCCTTTCAGAGGCCTTGATATTGGCTATTACTCGAAACTACCCCTAAAAATCTCTATGAATCCCTTATAACGGGGAAAATATAATAACTAGGATTATCCTTAGAGCTTGAAACTTACAACACAACTGTTTCATCAAGAAGAATCATTTTTCCATGTTTTGGACACGTGATTAATCCGATTTCCCGGGTTTTTCGGATTTTACCCGAAAATCGAAAAAAACGGATTTTCGGGCAATTTTTGGCAACTTTTCATGCTATCTATGTAAAAACCGCAAAATATGTTAAATAACTTTTATGTACCTTTCAGAAACTTCAAACAGAATGTAAAAATTCGCTCTAGAACTAAAGTAATTGAATTTTAAGCAGATAGTGGCATTTTGAACAAATTTCAAGCTTTTGATGACGTCACAGAAAATGTGCTGACGCAAGCAAAAATTTATTGCCGCCATTTTGTTCCTTTTGTGACGTACTATAAGTGTGCCAAGTTTGATTCAATTTGAACAAGCCTATGAAAAGTTATTGAGGGGGCGGACCCCCCCGGTCATATGTTCGAAAACCCCCGGACTGAATAGGGTTAAGAAGAGTTTAAATTTACTTTCATATGACGCCCAAAAAGATAAATATTTAATTGTAATCAATTCGCCAATTAATCACAAGTTTGTCTAGTTAAAGCTATTTAATGCCCTAGTTTCATAAATAATAAAATATAATACCTGACCTCAGCTACATTCCTGGGGGTCAATGAGAAATGCATAGAAAAAAATTTTAATGTAGGAGGTCCCATTTTTAGCTGAAAAGCTAACGGTAAAATTTGTAGCTGAGGTCTGGTAAATAAAAAGGAGGTTACATATAAAAAAGAAAAGTGCTTTATTTGGACGCAGTTTATAAAGAAAAAGGTGAAATTCTTTATTTATGAAGTCTATTGTCCACCACGGAGACGAAGCACAAGATGAAGGGTTGATTCCTTTTGAATGTTGTAGTCGCTGAGAGTTCGACCATCTTCAAGTTGTTTCCCAGCAAATATAAGACGTTGTTGGTCTGGTGGGATACCTTCTTTGTCTTGAATTTTGGCTTTCACATTCTCGATAGTATCGCTCGGTTCAACCTCCAAAGTGATTGTCTTTCCAGTCAAAGTTTTGACAAAGATCTGCATACCACCACGGAGTCGAAGCACAAGATGAAGGGTTGATTCCTTTTGAATGTTGTAGTCGCTGAAAGTTCGACCATCTTCAAGTTGTTTCCCAGCAAATATAAGACGTTGTTGGTCTGGTGGGATACCTTCTTTGTCTTGAATTTTGGCTTTCACATTCTCGATAGTATCGCTCGGTTCAACCTCCAAAGTGATTGTCTTTCCAGTCAAAGTTTTGACAAAGATCTGCATACCACCACGGAGTCGAAGCACAAGATGAAGGGTTGATTCCTTTTGAATGTTGTAGTCGCTGAGAGTTCGACCATCTTCAAGTTGTTTCCCAGCAAATATAAGACGTTGTTGGTCTGGTGGGATACCTTCTTTGTCTTGAATTTTGGCTTTCACATTCTCGATAGTATCGCTCGGTTCAACCTCCAAAGTGATTGTCTTTCCAGTCAAAGTTTTGACAAAGATCTGCATACCACCACGGAGTCGAAGCACAAGATGAAGGGTTGATTCCTTTTGAATGTTGTAGTCGCTGAGAGTTCGACCATCTTCAAGTTGTTTCCCAGCAAATATAAGACGTTGTTGGTCTGGTGGGATACCTTCTTTGTCTTGAATTTTGGCTTTCACATTCTCGATAGTATCGCTCGGTTCAACCTCCAAAGTGATTGTCTTTCCAGTCAAAGTTTTGACAAAGATCTGCATACCACCACGGAGTCGAAGCACAAGATGAAGGGTTGATTCCTTTTGAATGTTGTAGTCGCTGAGAGTTCGACCATCCTCAAGTTGCTTTCCAGCAAAGATAAGACGTTGTTGGTCTGGTGGGATACCTTCTTTGTCTTGAATTTTGGCTTTCACATTCTCGATAGTATCGCTCGGTTCAACCTCCAAAGTGATTGTCTTTCCAGTCAAAGTTTTGACAAAGATCTGCATACCACCACGGAGTCTAAGCACAAGATGAAGGGTTGATTCCTTTTGAATGTTGTAGTCGCTGAGAGTTCGACCATCTTCAAGTTGTTTACCTGCAAAGATAAGACGTTGTTGGTCTGGTGGGATACCTTCTTTGTCTTGAATTTTGGCTTTCACATTCTCGATAGTATCGCTTGGTTCAACCTCTAAAGTAATGGTTTTTCCAGTCAAAGTTTTAACAAAGATCTGCATCTTCGATTTACTGAGTTACGTTGCTCTCAATAAGAACAACTTTTTTCGTTTCGTGTTTTTCAGGTTGTGGAAAATTTTATTTTTATATAGGTCATGGTCACATGACATTTGCTACTATGCAGCTATTGGTTAAAATTTGATGTGTCACAATGTTAAAGCTTCTAGAACGTTTGTTTATACCGGGGGTGCAGAACAAAAATAATTTATTATATATCAATATCGACTACGCTAGTAACTCATATAATTATAGCATGTAAGGTATTTTTATACATTAATTAATAACGTTGTCAAGTAAAGAAGTATAAACATGCATGGTTACGAATAGAATAATTTCTGCAAAAAAAATTAACCCTGAATCGAGCTCCTCAGGAAAAACTGCATAACTCAGCGTTATTTCCATTTCCATTGGACATGCGTATAACTCAGCGTTATACGCATGTCCAATATGGCGACGCAGATACGAGAAATTTCAGCTGTGAAGGATCAGCAATTAAAGGAAGCAGCAGAAAAGTCGGCAAGATCTGTTTTTGGTATGAGTTTGATTAATTTTTATATTGAAGGCCATCATCTCGACAATATGTTATCTTCGCGTCAAGTGATGGCGAAAATAGGTCGGTCAGATATCCGATTTTCCGATCAGAGCATGCAAAAGCATAGAGCTAGAGCTAGCTACTAGAGCTAGCTATGCTTCCAGGTTTCCACCAATTCGGAAATTCTTCCAAAATATCTCTGGATTGAAGTTAGAAAAACATCTTTTTTATAGTCCACAGGTTAGGTTAAATATCTGGAATAAAAATAACTTAATTTTATAATTTTATTGCTGTCCGAAATTGTCCAAAGTGTTATTTTGGGGCCAAATGTGAGAAATATGTGAAAACGGCCTTTAGAGCCTTAATGCATGCTTAAAGTTCGTTTATTAAATGAATAAAAAACATTACCTAGGATTCTCAGGCCATGAAATATTAAACTGTCCAAAATTGTCCAAAGGGTCACTTTTGGTCCTAAAAGAGGGTGCTGATCGATAAGCCGCAAACGCCCGCATATCAGTCTATCGATATCCAAAACTGGATATGTTTTGAATATATTCACTTTCGGATATAATGGGCACGCTGCTAACCCGCCATCCATTGTTCGGGAAAAAACGGGCGAAACAGGATAAAACATAATCGGGGGAAAAACGGGAAAATGGGCGGGTGTTTAGGGCGGTTTGATAATACAAATCTGTTATACTTGATTTTCTAAAAGCGTACCTGGGAGCAAAAAAAGTGTACCTAATACGAATCCTACACTATGTTAAAGAAGAAACTCTTGGCTTTAAGAAAAGTATAGATAGTATACCTTCAAAACCACGGAACCAATCTAATTTGTATGAAATACAAGTAAAATGACGACTTTTGAAAAATATTACGCTCGCTGTTAACCAACTTGAAAATATATTTCTGTTTGATTGAAACAAGCTACAAACACGCGGAAAACTGGAAAAGAAGCGTTGGAAAATATCCTTTTTGGTGATATATTTTGTAACAATTTTTATCCAGTTTAACATATTATATTAGAGGAATTTGTCAGAAAAAGAAGGTAAGTTATGCTTTTTTCACGAAATTTGGACATATATCCACATTTGGATATAATTGACATATCCATTTTCGGATATCGATTAGACTGCATATATAACGGCGAGTTTGGGCGACTTTTCGAATTAAATTGGTGGTTGTCGTCCGAAACCGCCCGCACGTTCCCGAACTCGCCTGGAGCATTCCCGAAATGCAATTCCTTGTAACATACCATGCGGACGATAGTTGGAAGAAGGCGCTTGAAGAGAAAGGAGTTAATAAAGTTTATATATAAGTTGTTATTTATCAAGTAAATCTTATTATAAACTATCAAAAACAGTTCTTTTAAGAACTTCGCTACCTTACCTTTACATAGTAAGTTTATTTTAATTTTTTATAGTTTTTTGAATCATTAGTGTCTGTTTTTCTTTTCTTTTTCGGGCATTGTTCGGGTCTATGCGGGATTTTTCGGGCAAATACTTGATTTTTTTTGAAAACGCCCGCACTTTTTACGGCATATATATGTGGCTTATCGGCACCCTCGTGGTCCTAATGTGACAAATATGTAGAAAAGCGACTTTAAGAGCCATATTATATTAGAGGAATTTGTCAGAAAAAGAAGGTAAGTTATGCTTTTTTCATGAAATTTGGACATATATCCACATTTGGATATAATTGACATATCCATTTTCGGATATCGATTAGACTGCATATATAAGGGCGAGTTCAGGCGACTTTTCGAATTAAATGGTGGTTGTCGTCCGAAACCGCCCGCACGTTCCCGAACTCGCCTGGAGCATTCCCGAAATGCAATTCCTTGTAACATACCATGCGGACGATAGTTGGAAGAAGGCGCTTGAAGAGAAAGGAGTTAATAAAGTTTAATATAAGTTGTTATTTATCAAGTAAATCTTATTATAAACTATTAAAAACAGTTCTTTTAAGAACTTTGCTACCTTACCTTTACATAGTAAGTTTATTTTAATTTTTTATAGTTTTTTGAATCATTACTGTCTGTTTTTCTTTTCTTTTTCGGGCATTGTTCGGGTCTATGCGGGGTTTTTCGGGCAAATACTTGATTTTTTTTCAAAACGCCGAAAACGCCCGGCCTTTTTACGGCGTATGCGGCTTTTCGGCACCCTCGTGGTCCTAATGTGACAAATATGTAGAAAAGCGGCTTTAAGAGCCATAATGTCAGCTCAAACATATTTGATTAACTAATTAAAAACATTACTTTAGATCCTCAGGCCAGTAAAGATAATATAGATAAAATATTAATCTGTCCGAAGAGTACAAAAGGTTTTTTGGGCCAAATATGTGACATCTATTAAATAAAACGTCATTCAGAGACAACGGTTACAACATTCTAGTTTATCATTCCAGTAGAAAATATCTCAAGTTGTGCATAAATAGTTTATTAATTATATAGCTATATACATTAAAATGTATTCAAAGCAATCATTTTGTTTTTCTTTATACAGTACTGTGAAAAGGTTTGTTAACATCGTGGTTCGTGTTTATTTCATGTTACGCACGAACCACGATAGCCCACGATGCGTATTTTTTTAACAATCGTGGACCTCACGATCATGTTTCGTGGACTACACGAACAAAAATTAAACATTACACCGTGGTGTCCACGATAGATAAACTTCTATTGTAAAACAACAAAGACCGTATTAGTTTATCAATTAAATCAAAAACCGACGGCAAAAAAATAAATTAACACTTTAATTCGTTGTCATAAAGCTAGCTACATAATAGATTTTAATCGTTCGTGAATCAAAATGCGATGTAAAAAAACATTTATATCGCCGCTTTTCGTTTATAAACTTTTAAAATGCGATCTAAAAAAACATTTCTATCGCCGCTTTTTGTTTATAAACTTTTAAAATGCGATCTAAAAAAACATTTCTATCGTCGCTTTTCGCTTATAAACTTTTAAAATGCGATCTAAAAGAGCATTTCTATCGCCGCTATTCGTTTTTAAACTTTTAAAATGCGATCTAAAAAAACATTTCTATCGCCGCTTTTCGTTTATAAACTTTTAAAATGCGATCTAAAAAAAACATTTCTATCGCCGCTTTTCGTTTATAAACTTTTAAAATGCGATCTTAAAAAACATTTCTATCGGCGCAGACAAATTTAACTTTTCTAGACAAATGACATTTCGTAAAAATACAATCGCGTCCATGACGAAAAAGTATACACCAAGCAAAAACTACGAATATGCTTTTCTAACTTGATAAAACCTGAAACAAACAAATTAACTTTAATGAAAGACTTTTTTGAAAAGAAAAAAAATTAAATTATACTGGCTATAAAAATCGTGGAGCTCGCGAAAATAATCGTGGGACACACGATCCTTCGTGGAGATAATAATATTAGCGTGGTTGCCACGATAGAATGTTTGAATGTTTGTTATACATAAAGACCACGATTTTATCGTGGTTCGTGTGCACCACGCTCGTTACACGAACACGATGTTAACAAACCTTTTCACAGTACTGTAAATTGTATAAAATAGCACCCAATCTTGTGATGAAGCTAAAATTAGCTAGCTACCTAGCTATAAGCATCTTTGATTTCAACAATTTGATCTTGAGAAAGCCCACCAAAGTGTTAACTAAATATAAAAAAGAAGTATTAAGTTACTTAGGGAAGAGTCAAAAATCGATTTTTTCAAAAAAAACGTCATTTCGACGTTCTATCTTCAACACCCCCCCCTCCCTAGCAGAAACGTCACACTAATTTTCGATATTTCCCAAATGCAAATATACCATTTTCCAGCATCTTTTGCGTTCCATATGTTTCGCCGTGCGAAGCGTAAACCCTCCATGCGGCCTGGCCGCACTAACTATCTGTAAAAATAATCAAAGCAAATGAGATACCCTATCCTATACAAAGTTGGCATGTATTGGCCACTTCGCAAAACTGAATTGTTTTTTCTGTATATTTCTATTTAACAGTTTTTTAACCTGCTAAAAAAACACCTGCTTCATTTTTGTTTTCTTCTTTTCCGTATAAATGCTGCAAGTTCCGCACTAATCAAAAGGTTTTAAATTTAAACTACAACGAATTTGCTAATGGAATTATTTTGGAACATTCTACTGATTTATTTTTATCAAAAAACACACGGTTCGAATTCCTGTGTTGAAAATATAGTCGACGCACTTTTTATGTAAACATGGCAAAACGTCAGTTAACTTTATTCAGCGAATTTGCGACGGAAATTAAACTTTATTCACAACCAAAAAATGAGTATCAAAAATTTGTGAATATGTTTTTCTCCAAGAACAGTGATAGTGGTAAAACAAAAGAAGCTTTAAAAAAATCAGCTGATAAGCTTTGGAAAGAGGTATTTCTTTGTTTTTATTATTCTTTGTATTTTCACGTAAGAAAGTTAAAAATATTCTAGGATATCCCTATCATTTTTTTAGAAATACAAGAATGACAGGGAGGGATTAGAAGTTTTTATGAGAAGAGATCAGACTCCTAAAACTAAAAGCAAATTTTTCAAAACTTTGGCTTCAAGAATCGGAGAAGCATCAAATGCAGTTTCAGAAAAAACTGACGAATCCAGTATTGATTTTCAATGTGTATCAAGCACTCCATCTTTTTCTACTTCCACGAGTGTCAGTTCTTCGTTCGCTAATCCTGCGTCAGTAAAAAACGAGAGAAAGCTTGAAACTGCAAAAAAATTTCTTTTAAATATTGGTGCTGAGGGCGTGGATGATATTCTTACCGAGGATGTTTTAAAACAACATTTCTTTATGTCTACGTTATTCAACGCGCCCGAAAAATATAATGAGTACCTTAAGGGAATTAATTTTCGCGGGAACTAATTTTCGCGGGAACTAATTTTCGCGGACACGACCCTTTCTTAAATTTCGCGGAAAAAAAGGGAATTTATTTTCGCGGATCTCTCAGCAAAGGAAATTTCGCGGGTATTAATTTTCGCGGTTGAAAGAGTTTGAAAAATTTCGCGGGAATTAATTTTCGCGGTTGAAGCTTTTAAAAGAATTTCGCGGATATGTAAAATCAGGGAATACGTGTCTTTTTCACTTTAAAACTTCTATATAATCGAACACTGGGAATACGAAGTTTAGGTATACATTTCTAAAGAAGGAAATCGAAGAAAATTTATGAATTTTAAAAGGTTTTTTATGTTGGAAAAACGTTTTTAATAAATTTCTTAGTTACAATTATTCATCATCGTTATCGTTAAGGATTTTGATTTTTTTTTGCAAATTTCGCGGGAATTTATTTTCGCGGTCGGAAGTTTTCTACGTAATTCGCGGGAACATATTTTCGCGGATCAGGCCTTCCCAGACTTTTCGCGGGATTTTATTTTCGCGGAAATGGCCAAAATCCGCCAAAACCGCGAAAATTAATTCCCTTGAGGTATTATGTTTTGAGTAATTTGTATACGTTAAGCGGTAGTTGGTTCCGTAAAGACTCTAAATTAAAACAACGTATCGATGATGTTGAAAAAATATCAAGTAAAATTCTAACATTACTGAATAATATGAAAAGTATCAAAATTACCGCAAATAATGGAATGTATCGAGATCTTATAGCTAACATCCAAAAGAAAGAAAATTTTATACGACGGACCATCCCTCTCCTGTCGAATTTAATTAAACATGTTGGTGATTGCTTGTTTCTCAATAATTTGAAACGTCGTATCACACAAATAAGGGCAACAAGAATCAGTAAGATAGATCCGTCGGATGACTTTCATATTGCCGGCACAAATGATACATCGCTAACCTGGGAAGAAAGTATCGATAACCTGATAGAAGCCACAAGTTTACATGAATACATCAAGCCATTCTCATGGAAGCTCATTTTTGAACTCGCAGAGTTCTTCAAAATGTTACATCAGTTTCAGAGGAATTTTTGACAAAAGAGTTCTCCATTGCTGATGATAGACACGCCCTATTAAGAAAACACATGCTTAGCTTTTTTCCAGTGTTGTATATTAAATTTGCAAAGTCCGCAGCTTATGTCAATATTTGGCAAATAGGCTTGGACACAAACATTGAGCATCTGGAAGAAAAAGAAGAAACAAGCTCAACAAATGATATCAAAAACAATATGCGATCAGGAGAGAATCAAACGGATGAGCCACACAAAAAAGTTGGCAGACCTCCGTTAATTATTCAATATCCTGACATTATTCCCATTGTCACAACCTTTGTGAAATCACATGGTAATGCCGCACAAGAGCGACGACGTAACGACACTTCCCAGTCTGCAGGCGTAAGTGTCAAGGACGTGCGGAACCACTTACTTCAGGAGATACCGGAACTAGGTGAACGTGGAATTTCACTCAATGCTGTTAGATATCTCTTTAGTCCACCCAACAAAACAGCTAATAGCTCCACGCTATACAAAGGTTATGTTGCGGCTAAGGTACCACATAAGAAAAACAATATTAGAAAGAAAAACAAAAACGCGCATTTTCTTTTTGCTAGAGTAAAATACAGACGTGAATTAGCAGCTATGTTTTCCAACGATTTTAGTGTAATGTCTGCAGATTGCATGAATCAGTTGCGGTGCTCTTCAAACACCAAGGCTTCACGTTATCACCAAATCAGTCATCGATTCATGGAAGATGATGGACCAAACGTATTCGACCATGATTTTCCAGTTCCAAGATATTTGATAAAACCAAGTGGCATAATGGAACTGTGCAGCAAAAGAAATTCGGACCCTATCCTTTCATACCATTGTAACAACAATGACACTTCTGACAACGTGGAAAATATATTAGCTGATATAGTTTCTGCTGTATCTGAATCGGTGAGTGAAAATGCTAACAAAGATTTTGTTGTCGATTCACATGGTAGGAAACATATTAAAACTCCACACAGTGGTCCCAGCTTTGTTTACTTGAGATCGTCAAAGCTCTTAAGTGTAAATATGGAAACCCACAATAGGGATATTAGGCCACTTATGGAAAAAATCAAAAGTGAGAACAAAAAAGCTGTCCTTCTTTTAACTGATAGAGGTCCTGACCGAAGCCAGGAATCATACGCTAATTTGTATTTTTACTACAAGTTGTGGAAAGAACATGACTTGGATATGATAATTGTATCGTCTTTCGCACCAGGCTATTCTGCTTATAATCCCATAGAACATTTGTGGTCGCCACTTTCTCGAGCTCTAACTGGCGTGCTGGGAAACCCCATTGCAGACGGCGATGAAAGACCTGCTGCATACCTGTCACTTCCGCCAGCAGATAAATTGCAGAAAGAAATTTCTGTTTTTGATCGGGAAATGCAAAAGGTAAAGCTGCATTGGGATGGCAAAGAGTTCGATGGTTGGCTGATTTTAACACACGTCGTAGAATCAAAGGAATGTCTTGACATTGCTGAAACGGAATATAATTTGGTCCATGAATATTGTAAGTTAACTTCAGCATTCAACTTACCCGCCAAATTTAAAGAAATTCATACAACCTTCAAAGAAATCATCCAACATACTGATCGACGCAGCTGCGAAATAATGATTAAAAAGTGTGGTTCTTGCGAGTATTGTACAGAAAACCCTATTAACAGTATGGCGTTATTCAATTTTATCGATACACACACCATCTTCGACCCACAGCCCTCACATGCAATAGAAGGTTCTTTTAGGACCTTTTTAGAAATGACTGAAATGGAAAAAAAGGACCTCGAATTTCCAAAACAACAACAAAAAGGAACTTGGGCGGTGTAATATTTGTTCTGCGTGGGTGTTTTCTTCAGAGACAGAAATGAAAAGGCACTTCAAATTGAACCACCCAAAGCATAAAATGCCACAATCCAAATCTTTAGTCGATGCGGACAAAAGCGTAGTGCCAGCTAGAAAATGGAAATGTCCACATAAGATCTGCGTTTCTTCTTTCAAAACGTACCACCAGTTGCTGAAGCATAAAGAAACTACCGGACATGTAGCTTATAAGAAAAGAAGCTCTGATAATTGCAAAGCAGGAGTAAAGTCTAAGCAATTAAAGCTGATGGCGTCTTTTGTCAAGTCTTCTTTTAACAAGAAAAATGTTAGCATTTCATCAGCCACCAATCAAACGGACGACGACAACTTTGAAGGTTCGAGTCACGAGGAAAATGTTTGCGCTGTATGCCAAGAAGAGGAACCACACCACATGAAAAAAAGTACAAACACAATCGATTGGGTGTGTTGTAATATCTGCGATCAATGGTATCATAACGTTTGTGTTGGAATTGAAATAGCTTCCGGTTTCGATGTGTTTACCTGTATGGACCACAAGAAATGACTTCCGAATGTACATTTTTTACACTTAGATATTTTTTACTAACCGCGTTGTTACGATTATATCCTTTTGTTTCGTTTTTTTTATAAAGACCATTGACCAACCTCAACCCCAGGCACTCTTTTTTTTTACATAATATGGAGTCGGAGGTATATACCACAGAGTCTATCGTGCTTCAAAGTATATTCTGCAAATTATCTACTTCGTAGTGCCGACCTAGTAGGCTGTATTGTGAGCAGTTTGTTTATGTAGCTATATCTAGCTATTTTATAATGCTGATTGTATATGTTCCAAAAAACAAGTGTTTTATTGATATTTGTTTACTTCTTTTTGAAAAGAAAAATCGATATTTTAATAAACGTCATGGTCAAAACCCCCTCCCCCAAAAAAAATCGATTTTTGACTCTTCCCTTAGCTACATAACACGATGCAAACTGCAAAACTGTAGGATCAAAAAATAGCTACTCTTTAAAGAATAATATAAAACAGGAGAAACAAGAATAAAAAAGATAACAATTAGCCACGCTTAAAGTTTTCCAACCTATAAAACAATTTCTCACAATCAAGGGTTCTTAATAACAAAAAAATAATCTCAAAATCCCTGCAAAATAAACTAATTTACTGATTTTTACTGTTTTGTGCCAACCTTTAGCCAGCTTCAAAATTGCTAAGACACTGTTGTCTCGCTTATTCCAACATTTTTGACAAATTCCGGTTTCGAACTAGGATTCCCGGGTCGAGCAATCAAGTCCAAAGTAAACACCAGGCCGCCGTAATTTTTTGGGAAAGAACCATACCTAACAAAACATTTAATGCCATCGCTGTGACTAGCTTAGAAGTTTAGATACTTATTTTATGGAACAGAAAAGGGATCATACCACATCAAATTGCAGTGTACCACTTTGGCAACTTTTCTCCTCTTTTTTAGCGCTTAAAGAAGACTTTAACTTAAAATTTAAGTAGTTTATAGTTTGAGAGACAAACTGTACGCGGCACTGGCGATAGCACAAGGTTGGAAAGATGGGATACTTTCGCCAAAAATAATGTTTTTTTTTCTAATTTTGTGTGTTTTATTGGACGAAATAACTTGAAATCCATAACACATGTATAACATATTTATATATTTAAAAAGAAGAAAAGTAGATCGTTTTATACTTTCTATTTCAGTAAAATTAAAATGATACAAAAAAAGTTCCAAAAACACAAAATTTCAAAAAAAATTGTGGAAGCCATTTTAATTTTGTCCACTGTTTTACCGTAGCGAAACAGCCGTGTTGGACCAATAGACGTATTTCTCTGTGACGCTGTATGAGTAGTTTCCAGACTTCTGCGCATATAATATAAGTATCACTCACAAAACTGTAAAAAGGAAGGCTTTTATTACTTAGCGATCGAAGCTCTCGGTACCATCTTAGAATGTCTGCTTGCTCAACAAAAAATTCTTTACCCATGGGGTATTTCCTCGTTTATTATACAACCCCTCCTCCAAGTGTATGAAAATCATGTGCGAGAAAGCGAGAATAGCTGTCAATCATATTTTTTGACATGGCTGTTTGGTAGCAGACAAAAATGTTACAAAAAAATAATTTGATATACCCTCTCAGTTAAAACAGGATATCTGAAGAACGAAATTAGATTTTTATATTCTGTAAAAAGAATATTAATCGAGATAAACTTTATATATTATTAACAGAAAAATGTTTTGGACACCTGTCGGAAATTGGTAAATTTAGGTCAAAGTGGTAAATGTCCTAAAATTATCGTTCAGATGAATGTTTTCCACAATATCTCTGGAATGAAGTTAATAAAACACCTTTTTTATGGTCCACAGGTTAGTAAAAATATCTGGAATAAAAAGAACTTAATATTATTGCTGTCCGAATTCTCCAAAGGGGGATTACCGGCCATTTCGTAAGATTTTAGGTAGGCGTGAAATGAATCGCACGCCTCAATAATTCCGCGCATGCGATCTTAAAAAATTAAATTTTCAAGAAGCAAAAGTAAGTACAAAATTCCTTTACCTCTTTACACCGCACAGGGGCTATTGTTTTGGCGTGGGATGCAGCAGGAAATTTAAACCCATGGTACGAAAAATTGTGAGTAAAGTCATTAATTAAACTTTGTAATAGAGCTGCAGTGTCCAGGACTAAATTGATAAATGCTGTTAAAAACAGTAAAAAATGTTACAATTAAGTTTGAATGATATTCTTCATTCTTTTCTTTTTGTTTATTCCTACTTTCAAACAACAGGTGGCCACAAAAAATAAGAAAAAAATTTAAAAATTACAATTCCATGAAACTTTGTCCTCCCCATTACTGCCACTCATTTTATTATGCACACTATGATTGGTAAGATGAAAATGGATAATAAAATTATAAAAACATGAGAAAAGAATCTTCCGTACATAGTTGTGACAGACAATCTGTATTCATTATTTTGTTTCTTTTTATGCCAAGAAAACTTTACGTATAAAAGATGTAAAAATAAATTTAGATAAAATTATTATATATTGCTTTATCAATTTATTTATTTTTCTATTTTAACTTCGTTAGATCTCTTTAAATTAAAAGAATTAGCAAATTTATAAAAATATGCATTTTAACTATGCGTTTTCTACGTACATGAAAAAGACTTCTACAGGCGAAGTCTTTAAGTTAACCATAAGGGTTGCAAAGCCTTTTCAAATCATTCTCTGACTTCATATTTGCTTTTTTCGTAATTTCGATAATTTTAAAAAGCTATCGCAGACATAAAGAAAACAAAGATTTGCACGTGCGATTAATCGCACGCCCAAACAAGTCTGCGCTGTTAAATGATTCTTACCTTGATGAGGTAACTTGAAGGCTTCACCAGTCTTAATACTATTGTATTGGGCAAGCGTTGCAAAGGTGAAATTATAGAGAATGAAGTATTTCCAGCTTTAATGATGTACAACAGTGGCTCGTTAGAGATAGTTGAGAACTTCTGTTACTTAGGTGATATGTTGGGCAGTGAAGGGGGTGTTGGAAGAAGTGTTACTTGCAGGATAGGTTCTGCTTGGAAAATGTTCAGAGAGTTACTTCCTTTGTTGACTAGCAGAGTCTTGTCAATTGAGGTAAAAGGTAGGTTGTATGAGGCCTGTGTAAGAAGTGTTATGTTGTACGGTAGTGAGACATGGGCAGTGAAGCAGGAAGATCTTGACCGTTTAGAAAGGAATGATATGAGAATGGTTAGGTGGATGTGTAACGCCAGTCTGAGAGACAGAAAGAGTTCAGATGAGCTAAGAAGCAGGCTAAGTATCCGGAGAATTAAAGATGTTATCCAGATAAGAATATTGAATTGGCTGGGGCACTTGGAAAGAATGGAGGAGGATAATTGGGTAAGAAAGTGTAGAGACTTGATAGTTCCTGGGGCAAAGCCCAGAGGCAGACCGAGAAAGACTTGGCAGGAGGTTATAAGGACAGACTTGATACAGAGGAAGTTGAGTTTAGATCTAACACAGTCTAGATCAGATTGGAAGAGGGTCATTAATATACCCCGTCCAACCCATGCTAGCATGGAAAACGGACGTTAAGCCGAGAATGATGATGATGATGACTGAAAGATAACAACAGAATTAACACAAATTGCAATATCAACATTGCCACAAGTAACACAATTTTAAAGCCAACACAAGTAGAATATCAAATTGCATGCTGCAACTGTTTGTCACAGTCAACATGACAAACAAATTAAAATCATCAAAAAAACACAACGGTAATCACTACAATCAATTATTGTAGAGATATTTTGGATGTCTCCAAAACCTCAAGCAACTTGTTTGGAGACACTCCATGTTTTGTCAAGCAGTCGGCTAATTGGTGTTTTCCTTCAACCCACTTGACAGTAATCTCATCTTGTTCCACCATCTGCCTCAATCTGGCTATATCAACTCGCAGTCTCAAATCCTTTGTGACATTTGTAGTTTTCAAGGTTTCAAATAATGACTTATTGTCGATAATACAAGTGATCTTTGGAACCTTCGTCAATTTGCAGATTCGCTGTATGACATTGGCCAAATAAAAACTAGCATCAGCTCCTTCACTCAGAGCAAGTGTTTCCGAAGCAATTGGGCTTTTGGTTACCCTTTGTAGTTTCTTTGATTGCCAGCAGATTGGTATAACTTCGCTTAGGTGTTTCACAAATATGATGAATGCACCTTGTGATGATCCACACTTCAAACTGGCATGAGTTGCATATGTGTAGCAAATAATTTCACAATTTTCCATATTTGCAATTTTGGCAATGGTTATTGCAACATGCTTGCTCTTAATTTTTCGAATAATCTTGTTGGCATCTTTCAAATTTTGAACTGTAGGTTCCTTGCCATAATTAGACGTTTGGTAACTATCATAAGCCACAGCAGGGCGGGTTTGTCCGGCCACCCAAGCAATTTGCCCACTCAACGATCTCAGCATGGTCTTTTCCTTGCTAGTCAATTTTCGTTCATTGTTAACATCATTTTCAATATTAACAGTTATCAAAGACTCTATATAGCTCACTTGATTAATCTTAATTTTGCTTTTAAATTGATCCACATCTAATCCTAGATACTTGAAGGTTGAGCTTGATTGCGTACTGATTTTGAACGTTTCGAAAAGTTTAGCAATCACATCTTTGTGGAAAGCTGGACTACCACCATACACAAAGTCATCAACATGGCAAACAAGAATTCCAGTGATTTGCTTGCCTCTATACCAGTAAAACACAGCAGGGTCGTAGGTACACATTTCACCACCAAGTTTCAACATTTCACTTCTCACTCGTTTGTACCATGCTCTAGATGCATCGTTTAACCCATACAAACATCTCTTTAGTTTCCACAATATTCCCAATGACAATGTGTCTTTTGGTGGTTGTAGAAACAGTTCTCTTTCAATAGCATCTCCCTGAAGAAAGGCTGCAGTGATATCAAGTGAATTGATCTGCCAATCATTGATAACTATGATAGCCATAGCAAGTCGAAGACTTTGTTTGCCACAAGTTGGAGAATCTATTCTCAACGATTGTGAATTTTCTTCAAAGCCTCTAACCACCAATCTAGCTTTCACAAACCTTTTTTCACCTTTGAACTTCTCAGTTATGACCCATTTGCTTGATACAGTTGTTTGACCAGTGTCTGGAACTTCTTCGAAGACATCATTTTCTTTTAAATTCTGCAATTCTCTCTCCTTCGCATCAACTACTTCCTGTGAAAACATATCGACATCACACATATAGACGGGGAATTCCGGATTTTCCAGCTCGACCCATTTGGACACATCATTCCAATTGATGCTTTTTGGCTTTCTATCACCATCATTAGACACGTTAACCCAATTTTTATAAGTGCCACTTCTTTTGGGTTGTGCTGAGAGAACTCTTGCACGATACCATCTTCCATTTAGATTGTATTTGATGTATGATTTTGCTTTTGGTTTCGATTCAACTTTCTTGGATTCTGTAGATGGTCTTCTGAAAATGTCACTTGTACAACCACTACCTTCGTCTTCTTCAGTTTCATTATTTTTATAAGTATCCCTGTTTTCCTCAACTTCATTTTCACTTGTGCCAGAATCTTCTTGGTCACTTTCGTCTACATTTCTAGCTTGTTCTTGATGATATTGCTCTACATCTTCAGAATCATCATAAACATCTATCATATTCTTATCGGCTGTGTCATCATCATCATCATCATCATCATCATCATCATCATCGTGGCGCCGTAGATTAGTGGTTATGTGGCGCCGTAGATTAGTGGTTATAGCTCTCGTACTCTGTGCGGGAGACCGGGGTTCGATTCCTCTTGACGGCGATTCAACATGGGCGAATAAATTTTACCATAGCCCCGGGTTAACCCAAGCCATGTGAGGGAAATTGGGGAGATGGCACACTGTGTGGGCCGTTGGATGTTGTCGGGAGTTGTCTAGTAGAGCATAGGCCCTAATTGGGTTTGCGTAGCTCAAAACGAGCATTAAATACTCTAGGACTCTCCATCTAAGCTATGGCCCCTCCTGGAAATAATAGACAGGGTATATCCCTCGATATTTGTGAGGCTAGCCATGTAAAATATGCACATCTATCTATCTATCTACCATCATCATCATCATCATTATTAAAATCATTGACGCTATCGTTCATATCACGCAACTTATTCAAATAGCCTTCCTTCCTCTTGACATGATCTGACTTGAATTCACTAACTTTATAATTTTGGCTATGTTTCATCAACTGACAGGGATGCACTCGGTAAAAGTTACCACCATGTCTGACAAGCACCATTTGACCATCTTGTCCCAAAACCACACCTGGACCTTTCCAACCCTTGGTGTTTTTGCGCTTGTAGAAGACTTTTTCCCCATTCAAATACGTCTCATTAGAATATGTTCTAACATTATGTCTCAACGCTCTTTTAATTCTCTCACTGGATTCTGCTTTAATGAAATTCTCCCTTGCCTTATGCAGAGCAGATAGATTTTTTCTCACTATTTCACTTGACGTAGTTGGTTCCAATGCTGGTAAATGGTCTGTCAGAATAGTGGGTGTGTTCACATTATGGCCAAATACCAATTGGTTTGGGCTGTAGCCACCATGATTCTGTAAAGAATTCTTTGCGCTGAGGGCCCATGCTAGTGCTACGTCTGGAAAGCTACAGTTCCACATGTGGTCATATTAATTGCTTCTTCACATTCCTTTACATTATATATGCCGGATGTGATGTCACTCTCTGGTAAAACTAACCTCCCCTGATAATCTCGTAGTTCAAAATTTTCTGGGCGTAAAGCCAGGCTCCCAATCCAATCGTACACAATTGACATCCGCACTGATGATGGAAACAAACGAGAAACGTTTCCATGTAGACATCGGACAGATATTGGAACATGGTCATCTGCTACGGATACCTCTGGTGGTACTCTTGTTTTACGGCTCATTTGAATTTTTTTCTACCGTTCTTCTTCATCTTCCTCTGCTTTTCGTTCCCTGTGTTTTTCCTGATCCAATCTTAACGATCTTGGTACGAAACGTCAATCTCTCTACAAAGATTTTCCCTATTCTGTTGATCGCCTATAAGCTGAGATGATTGTTGTAAACTTGGTAACACAGGGGATAAACTTGGTAAAACAGGGGATAAACTTGGTAAAACAGGGGATAAACTTGGTAACACAGGGGATAAACTTGGAGACATAAGGGGATAAACTTGGAGACATAAGGGGATAAACTGTCAGACGATTGGTGTGAGTGTCGATGTGGTGTGGAACGACTGATTGGTTCATCATCATCAATAAAAATTGGTTCACTTAATGCTTCTAACAGTTGATCAGTCTTACTTTTTGTCTGAAATATAATTTTATTTCGTACCATTCTAAACTTTTCACAATATACTCCTATTGTAAATGGTATCTGTTTGTCATTGAAGTTTACAAATTGGTTGATTGGTTCTCTTTGAAAATCTACTAAATAAAAATTCATATCATTGGTAGTTCCAAATGCATACTCTTTTCGATTTTCCCAGAACAATTCCTTGCACTTTTTTAGCATTTCATTATAATCACATTCCATAGAAATTTTCTCATTACGTGACCCACCAACTTTATCGGCTTTAACAACATAAAACCGTCCTTTTTTACGGTTAAAATGTTCCCAACTTAAATACACCACTACTTCTAGTGATAGGTCTCTTTTTAAAAACATTTGAAGAGGTTGACCTTGTTCTGGTAGCAGCACCAGTCTCTATAATACTTTTGAGCTCTGGTTTTCTCGAGCTATGATTGCACTCTTGACAGGAAAGTTTCAATCTTATAATATCACCGTCTGCTGAAACTCCATTCCTTTTTAATATAGCCTCTGATGCATGTTGAATAGCAACTTCATCTAACTAAAAAAAACAGTGTAAGAAAAATAAATACAATATATATACAACAACAAGAAACAACATAATTTGAATCTTCCAGACCAATTGACCAAGAAATAATCCACTAACATCTCTTTGTGATTTTATGGGCTAGCCACTTAATATTTACTATTATTATTATTATTATTATTATTATATAGATCTTACCTTTTCACGAACAAAATTATTGATTGTTTCCTCTGATTGACTTAACTCCCTAAGGTACGTCACAACCTACAAAATAATATTTGAAAGTAAATAACTTAAATATAAAAACCAAAACCTGCTGAGCTAGCGATATAGCAATACATTTTATGACATTTCCCAGTATCTTTTACATCTACTTTTTTGTATACAAGTAATGTTATCATTATCAAAACAATCAGGCATATTACCTTATCCATCCTTTCATTTGCCTGAAAATCCATTACCCAACGTGGTGGTGGAGATACGCTTTTGTTTGATCAAAGGGTCACAACAAAGCAAAGCTTTTAAAATCACACTGTAGCTATACTGTCTTCAACATCATGATAACCTGGTAAAAAACAAATATCTAGATAGTGGTAGCTCGCTAGCTAGCCATTAAGTTAAAAAAAATCAACACTAGCTAGCTTGCTATAGCTTCTTATATCTGGGTCAACAATTCTTGCTGGGAAAGTAAGAAGAAGAAAAAAGAGGACTTAACAACAACTATCTTTCCAGGAATATAAAACCAAAGTTATATTATATACCTAGCTAGCTAAGAAGATTCAACAGACAAGCTGTGCACTAACCAATCGCCACTTCTACACTACCATATTTGTTGTTTGGAGAGTCCGACTAGAATTCTCTCAGCGATGGAGAGCGGAAAACAATAGCGCACAGCCTGGGAACTAAGTTTCATGAAAATCAATTTCTTGCAACACAGATAGGACGTTATGTGCGTGATTTGCAAGATAGATCGTTCTATGTGCGTGATTTGCAAGATAGAACGTTCTAAGTGTGTGATTTGCAAGATAGAACGTTCTAAGTGTGTGATTTGCAAGATAGAATGTTCTAAGTGTGTGATTTGCAAGATAGAATGTTCTAAGTGTGTGATTTGCAAGATAGAATGTTCTAAGTGTGTGATTTGCAAGATAGAGCGTGTTATGTGCGTGATTTGCAAGATAGAGCGTGTTATGTGAGTGATTTGCAACTTGGAAGATCTAAGTGCGTGATTTGCAAGATAGATCGTGCTATGTGCATGATTTGCAAGATAGTTCTAAGTGCGTGATTTGCAAGATAGAGCGTGCTATGTGCGTGATTTACAAGATAGAATGTTCTAAGTGTGTGATTTGCAAGATAGAATGTTCTAAGTGTGTGATTTGCAAGATAGAATGTTAAGTGCGTGATTTGCAAGATAGAATGTTTAAGTGTGTGATTTGCAAGATAGAATGTTCTAAGTGTGTGATTTGCAAGATAGAGCGTGTTATGTGCGTGATTTGCAAGATAGTTCTAAGTGCTGATGTTTGCAAGGTAGAACGTTCTAAGTGTGTGATTTGCAAGATAGAGAGTTCTATGTATGTTTTCCAATTTGATCTTTAAGATAGGACCTGCTCTTTTGGTTGTGACTACTACTGTGTACTTATTTCGTGCTGTCGACACTTCAGTTTTTGTATGTGTTGCACAATCCTGATGGCAGATAGGAACCACCGTACATATTAGATATTTTAGCAAGCGTAATTTTGAACATATAATAATCATTTTTCACTAGATGGGATAAGAAAAAGTTTGTTTTTCTTTTTTTTTCTTTAAAACGTTTTTGCTTGATATTATTATTTTTTTGTTTTTGTGAAAATTAGGGTCGGTCGGACCCGTAGAACAACTAATTACTTTGGAGTCGTCTGAACAAGAAAGAAGCTTACGACGACGAAAATATTTTTGATTTAAAAAACAACAAAAAAACAATTATTTAAATTTAATGGCTTTATTCTCTCATGACATTAATTAAGTGATTATTATAATATTTAAAGATGTATCATGACGGTCGCGATGTGGATCGATCATTTACGGTGTTCATGAAAACTAAGAAATTAAACATGTTTTTTTAACCAACGACCTCAGGCTTTGTTTCCTATAAAACTTATTCTTTAATTTCGCATTGTTTCCTTAGACAATTATTCTTTAATTTTGCACTTTTCCTCAGACAATATCCTTCAATTTCGAATTGTATCCTTAAAAAAATTTCTTCCTTAATCTTGCTGTTTCCTCAGAAATTTTTGTTTTAAATTATTCTTTCTTACCTGACGTTAATTTGGTTAACACAGGGTAAGAACTAAAATGAATACATCAACATTTCTATTTCATATTATTATGTAAAGTAAAATGCAAACAACTAACAAAAAGAAAATGACTAAAGCATTCTGAAAGAAAAATTCCTTACAAAAAATCCTTATTAACTAGGGATGCAAATACTCTCCTTATGATTATATTATTTATAGTTAACAACAACAACAGTGAAACAAGTTTACATCTTAATGCTCATACACCATTATCAAACATGAGAATAAACAATGAAAGTTTTAAACAAACATGAAAACCTTGTTTACGGTTAATTTGGGGTGGTAGCATATTTTTTGTCAAACATGAAATCAACTGAAATTTGTAAATAATCATCTGTTCTCAGGTCATAAATCATCAATAAAAAGAAACCAAACAGTTTTAAGAAAATGTGAAAAACTATATTTTTAGCTAATTTTGAAACCAGAGGCTGCATGTGGGACCAAATAAAATTTGTAGATAATGATCTGCAATAATATTTTAAACCATTTATAGAAAGAAGTAATGGTAATCTTGCACCTGTAACACATGTTTAGCCTTAAAGTAGCTAGATTACAGGTGCCAAATTTAGGGTTGTTTGCCCAAAATCGCATTGTTATGATTTTTTTTTCAAAAATCTAAGAATTGTCACTTTCTAGCCTTTATTGATAAGTAACTTGGGGAAAAAAATCTAATGAACAGATCTAGAGAAAATTTGTGACAAATGTAGATAAGAAGGCAAAAAAACATTCTTTAGCTAATTTGGGCCATTGCCTAGCAACCAGAACTCAAAAAACCCTTTTTGCCCAAAATGGTGCTATGATTTTTTCCAAAATCGAAAAATGTTACTTTGTAGTATTTATCGATAAGTAACTGTGCAAAAAACGGTGTAAAAAATCAGAAAAACGTGAAGAGCGGATCCAGAGAAAAGCTGTCACGTATGTACAGACCATATTTTATATGTAACTTCGTTATCACGTGTGACCAAAAAGAAGAGGCTAAATTTAGCTTTTTGGTTAAAATATATTACTATACATATATAATTCAGGAGTGGACCATGGAACCATCAAGCTTTCTGTAGTGAACAAAACTTTTCTCCACCATGTAAAACTATAATTCTAAATTCTAAGGAATATATGTGACGATTCCAGGGAATTTGATAACAAGCTATTTAGCGATAATTTTTCATTATCGATCACTTATAGCGCCTGATCGCTAAGCAAAAAGTTTTATCGATAATTTAGATTAAAAATATAAAATTATCGATAAATATCGCTAAGGGATTTTCTTTTTTTATTTATCGCTATTTATCGCTATTTTGCTAGGGCTAAATTAGCATAAATTAAAATAATAATGACAGCGGTACTTGATAAATGCTAGCGAGCTAAGGAAGCCGAGTTTTGATCCCCTTGCTGCGAAAAGTTTCATGCGCACGGGGAAAAACACCGTGTAATTAAATTGCAATATAATTTTATATGATTGCTCCCAACCCTTACTAACATTAGTAGAAATGGAAATAAAAATACTAAAAATTTCAGAATAAAACTATGTAGCGAATCAGGGACTTTGGGGATATTTGATCTGTGTTATTTTCTTCTTCTTAGATAATCATTTTCTAGATAAGGAAAGCAATCAGAAGATTCAAAATTGACCAATAAAGTTTAGCTAGTTACCTTGATTTTTAGTCAGGATAAATTTTATTTTTTATAGGATCATAATCTAGAGAATAAAGCAAGAGGATAGCCGTCGAACATGTGGATAGTTATGTGTTTTGTTTACTTCAACAGCGCGTTTTCATGTAGCTCTTGCTCTAGGAAACTGTATCACTTTTTCTTTTCAAAACAAAGTTTGTAACAAAATCAGTAAACCAAGGAATTTAATAGGGCGCGCGTTTCATGTACTCTTTGTTACAAATAAATAAAATGTGTCACTTTCTATCCCAGACAAATTTTGTAACAAGGCTGGAGAAGGGGTCATTGGCTATTTTTCTTTCATAATGCATAGAGTCATCCTTAAAAGGACGTCCAAATTTTGGGGGGAAGAGGGTCTTTGTATTTTTATTGATTTCGTTGTCTTTTGGGGGAAAATAGAGGATTATACATACAAGTCGTTTTGTTCTCAATTTACATGAGAAGCATTTTAAATGGAAATCTTAGTGTGTTTTTTATCCAGGGAATTTTTCTGCTTAACTTCAAGAATGGAAGACCACATCAAGAAGGACATGGGGAGGGGATGTTACCTATGAAGCCAATGGCAACACAGTTGTTTTTCTAATTTAAGAAATAATTTGGTAACACAAGGTAAAACTAAAATGAATACATAAACATTTCCATTTCATATTATTTTGTAACGTAAAATGCAAAAACTACGGATGTAAATACTTTCCTCATGATATATTATAATTTATAGTTAACAGCAGTTTAACATTTAAAATATATATATATATATATATATATATATATATATATATATATATATATATATATATATATAAACAAAGAAATTTTCTAAAATTTAAATTGTGCTACTTACTAATAATGTAAACCATATCAAAATTATTTCTGTACAGTGAAACAACTTTAAATCTTAATGCTCACACGCGATTATCAAACATGAGAATAAATAATGAAATTTTTAGACAAACATGAAAACCTTATTTAAGGTTATTTACGGTTAATTTTGGGTGGTAGCATTAAATCAACTGAAATTGGTAAATAATCTTGTTCTCAGGTTATATTTTATCAATTTTAGAAAATGTGAGAAACCAGAGGCCGCATGTGGGACTAGATAATGATCTGCAATAATATTTTAAACCATTTATGGAAAAAAGTAATGATAATCATCTTAAATCCAAAAATGTTACTTCCTAGTATATAAATAACTGTGTAAAAAATCAGAAAATCGTGATGAGCGGACCTAGAGAAAAGCTTTGACGTATGAACAGACCCTAATTTATAGGTAACTTCACATCGCGTGTGACCAAAAATAAGAGGCTAAATTTATTTTTTGGTTAAAATACATTACTATAAATATATAACTCAGGAGTGGACCATGGGAAACATCAAGATTTCTGAAGCACACAAAACTCTTCTCCACCATGTAACACCATAATTCTAAATATAAAGGAATATGCAATGCAAATTTTCGCCCAAAAATTGGGTATCAAAATATCAAATTTCTGACGACACCATCCCCCTAAATGAAATGTCCGATACAGGATTTACTGGCACTCCAAAAAAAATATTAACAAAAGGTTACGTAATTCAACAGGTGTGGGAAAAATTAGTTACAGAATGACCACGCACTAGCTTTATTGTGTCAGTGTCTAAAAATGATATTTTTGGTACTGCAATTTTGTGTAATATAAAGAAACCTTCCGGCATGCAAGCAGTGAAAAAAATCTAACATGGTTAAAAACAGGACTTTCCAGTAGTGTTGTGTGGTTTGTGTAAACAGGGCTTTAAGTGGCACAAACAAAAACACCCCCTAATTTGGCTGTATCAATTTGCATTTAAGCAGATTTTCTTTTTTTATTTGCCGATATATAATTTTTCAGACTGAAAGTTTGGCAAATTAAACGATCACAACTAAAATTATTCCAAAGCAACAGCTGAGGCTAGCTAGCTAGCTCCCTTGATCCAGACTTGTTTTAGTTTTAAGAAAGCTATAAATTCACTGGTGTGGACTTTTATACACAAAGAAGCTTGTTTCTTACTTGTCATAAAGTAGCTAGCTAAATCAATAAGGTTTTGTTCCTGCTTTTTGTTGAAAGTTTGGCAAATTATAAACGATCACAATTAAAATTATTCCAATGCAACTGTTAGAGGCTAGCTAGCTCCCGTAACTCAGACTTGTTTCAGTTTTAAAAAAGCTGTAAATTTATTGGCGTAGACTTTTATACAAAAAGAAACTTGTTTCTTACTTGTTATAAAGTAGTAAGTTAATTTAATAACGTTTTGTTCCAGCGCAGCCATTGCGTCCTCCAAAAGAAGAATCTAAAATAAAAGGGGTCTGGACAGCGCCGCATGTTTACAGCGTGCGATATTTTGCAGAACGAAAAAAATTAAAAGAGACTAACTAAATTATTTTTTTATTCTTTACAGCGATCAAACAAATTATATTTACAATTCTAAAAAGAATATTAATACACTTTATGGAAAACATCAAGCAAACCGTTTTTGCTGTTTTGCAAGTTATTTAATCGACAAACATTAAAAGAATGTTGTCTAGCTTGCTTTTCACATAATAAGCTAAACAATTTATGCGTTGGCCATATTGCACTATTATCAATAATCTGCTGACAAAGCAAATCAAATTAGCGATAATTATAGCTCAGCATTGTTTACCGCTAATGACCTGATCGCTAATCCATTTTATTTATCGATAATTCTGTTCTTTTTTTCATGAATTATCGCTAAATAGTGATCGATAATTATAGGTTGTTATCAAATTCCCTGGAATCGTCACATATATGCAATGCAAATTTTCGCCTAAAAATTGGGTATTAAAGTATCAAATTTCTGACGACACCATCTCCCATAAATGAAATGTCCGATACAGGATTTTACTGCCAAGAAACAAAGAAAATATTAACAGAAAGTTTCGTAATTTAACAGGTGTGGGAAAAATTAGTTGCAGAATGACAACACACTAGCTATATTGTGTCAGTGTCTAAAAATGATATTTTTGATACTGCAATTTTGTGCAATATAAAGAAATTTTCAGGCATGCAAGCAGTGAAAAAAATCTAACATGGGTAAAAACAAGACTTTCCTGTAGTGTTTTTTGTATGTTGTGCGGTTTGTGTAAACAGGGCTTTACGTGGCACAAAACAAAACCCCTAATTTGGCTGTATAAATTTGCATTAAGCTGTATTTTCGTGGCTAAGCTTATTATATTCTGATATAATATAATTTTTCTGACTGAAAGTTTGGCAAATTAAACGATCACAACTAAGATTAAGCCTAGCCAACTAGAAACTAGCTCCCCTAACCCAGACTTTTAAAAAAGCTGTAAATTCCTTGGCGTTGACCTTTATACAAAAAAACTTGTTTTTTATTTGTCATAAGGTAGATAGATAGCTCATTCAATAAGGTTTTGTTCCAGCACAGCCATTGTGTTCAAAAGAAGAGTCTATAATGAAAGGGGTCTGAACAGCGCCAGATGTTTACAGCCTGCGGTATTTCGCAGAACAAAAAAAATGAGTCTAACTAAACTAATATTTTATTTTTTACAGCGATCAAACAAATTATTATTCACAATTCTAAAAAGACTAATACAATTTATGAAAACATCAAGACATTAAAAACATTAAAAGAATTAAAAGAATGTTGTCTTACTTGCTTTCCACATAATTAGCTATAAAATTTATGTGTCAGCCATATTGCGCTATTATCGATATCTATTTATTGATATTTTTATTGGTTTTTCATCTAATTATCGCTAAATAGCTATCAAAAATTATACCTTGTTAACAAATTCCCTGGAATCGTTACATATTTATCTTAACATGTAAAAACATATAAGAACCGAAAATAATTAGCTTTGGGAAGATAAAAACAGACTTACCAAGGTCAATGCCACACAACTTTTAAAATAGACTTAATAGCACTGCTTAGATTGTTTCGTCAGCATGTCAGAGCCAGCGAAAAACTTGCTGATTGGCTATTTATAAAAATTGGGCGCTGTAATTGGTGAACGACGCACCAGTGTTATAAATTGGGTTCTACAGGGATTTTAAATCCACTAGGTCCTTGGCCTTAAAATATCGCATTTCGTGTTTCTGTAACAGGACGAATTTCTTGCAGACAGACAGACAAAATACGGCTATTATTATAGAGACAAAGCAGTTTTATATATAGATCACTTTTCGCGTGACGTAGTTGTTTTGATTGCATTTTGAGAACAATGGGCATGCATGCACTCTTGTGTAGGTACAAAGCAGGACTCACACAGGGTAAAATGGCTATTAATGAAAATTAAAGATTTTTTGGGTAGCATAAGGGCGTATTTGTTTCAGCATCTTTTAAGCCTATTAAACCTGATCAACCAACTTACCGTATTTTCCGGTATATAACCCGCACATCGTATAACCCGCAGCTCAGCTGTTTTAGGGAGTTACAAATGAGATGCTATCAGATAGCCCGCACCTTCGTATAACCCGCATAAAATTTCAATCAGTGAGTTTTACTTACCCCCATCTTTGTATAACCCGCATTGTGTTAAGAAAAAAATTTAGCGTATTTTGGTGGTTGCTTTTTTCGTTTGTTTTTTAGTTCTGTGTCATTCTTTTTTTCATGCTGGAGACAAGTGGGGGACGTTTAAACTCGTGAACCCCAATTACAAGAACTGAGTGTCTGAACTAGCGACTCTCTCAGTTTTAACTTCCTTGTCTCCGATTGCCAAAATAATAATAAACAACATAATAAATATCACAGATTGTCTGTAACAGCGATCTACGGAACATTCTTTTCTAATTTTTATATAATTTTGTTATCCATTTATATCTCAGCAATCACAGTGTGCATGATAAAATAATTTGCAGCAATGTGGAGGAGATAGTTGTATGTGTCTTATTAATTGTATTTTTAATTTATTTTTTATCATTTTAATGGTCACCTGTTGCTTGAAAGTAGCGAAGATAAAAAAAGAAAATTATCATCTATACATTTAATTTTAACATTTTTAAATATTTTTAACAGGAATTAAGGGACCGTCTCAAAATGTTCGTACGTAGTTCGTATAATTCGTATCAAAAACTTCGTATCGATTTATTAAATCTTTCGTATCATTTTATTTTTAATACGAACTTTTTCGTATCATCAAATCGTATCATTTAAAATAAAGTTCGTATGTAGTTCGTATCATTTTTAAAGAAGTTCGTATAAAAATTTGCTTATACGAAGTTCGTTTATTATAATTGGACTATTATCTATAGTCTTTATATTGAAATTTTTTCAACAATTATAAAGTTCGTTTCGTTATACGAACTTCGTTTATTTTAATTGGATTTATTATCTAAGGTCTTCCACGGCATCGTAGAAAGCGAAAATATCGCGTAGATCGTTTAAAAATCATGAAAACGGGATCGTATAAAGCGAAAAAATCGCCGTAGATCGTTTAAAAGTCATGAAAACGGGATCGTAGAAAGCGAAAAGATCGCCGTAGATCGTTTAAAAGTCATGAAAACGGGATCGTAGAAAGCGAAAAGATCGCCGTAGATCGTTTAAAAATCATGAAAACGAGATCGTAGAAAGCGAAAAGATCGCCGTAGATCGTTTAAAAGTCATGAAAACGGGATCGTAGAAAGCGAAAAGATCGCCGTAGATCGTTTAAAAATCATGAAAACGGGATCGTATAAAGCCAAAAGATCGCCGTAGATCGTTTAAAAGTCATGAAAACGGGATCGTAAAAAGCGAAAAGATCGCCGTAGATCGTTTAAAAGTCATGAAAACGGGATCGTAGAAAGCGAAAAGATCGCCGTAGATCGTTTAAAATTCATGAAAACGGGATCGTATAAAACCAAAAGATCGCCGTAGATCGTTTAGAAATCATGAAAACGAGATCGTAGAAAGCGAAAAGATCGCCGTAGATCGTTTAAAAATCATGAAAACGGGATCGTATAAAGCGAAAAGATCGCCGTAGATCGTTTAAAAATCATGAAAACGGGATCGTAGAAAGCGAAAAGATCGCCGTTTAAAATCATGAAAACAGGATCGTAAAAAGCAAAAAGATCGCCGTAGATCGTTTAAAAGTCATGAAAACGGGATCGTAGAAAGCGAAAAGATCGCCGTAGATCGTTTAAAAATCATGAAAACGAGATCGTAGAAAGCGAAAAGATCGCCGTAGATCGTTTAAAAATCATGAAAACGGGATCGTATAAAGCGAAAAGATCGCCGTAGATCGTTTAAAAATCATGAAAACGGGATCGTATAAAGCGAAAAAATTGCCGTAGATCGTTTAAAAGTCCTGAAAACGGGATCGTATAAAGCGAAAAGATCGCCGTTAGATCGTTTAAAATCATGAAAACGGGATCGTAGAAAGCGAAAAGATCGGCGTAGATCGTTTAAAATCATGAAAAAGGGATCGTAGAAAGCGAAAAGATCGCCGTAGATCGTTTAAAAATCATGAAAACGGGATCGTAGAAAGCGAAAAGATCGCCGTAGATCGCTTAAAATCATGAAAACGGGATCGTAGAAAGCGAAAAGATCGCCGTAGATCGTTTAAAAATCATGAAAACGGGATCGTAGAAAACGAAAAGATCGCCGTAGATCGTTTAAAAATCATGAAAACGGGATCGTAGAAAGCGAAAAGATCGCAGTAGATCGTTTAAAAATCATGAAAACGGCATCGTAAAAGCTAAGAGGTCGCCGTAGATCGTTTAAAAATCATGAAAACAGGATCGTAGAAAACGAAAAGATCGCCGTAGATCGTTTAAAAATCATGAAAACGGGATCGTAGAAAGCGAAAAGATCACCGTAGATCGTTTAAAAATCATGAAAACGGCATCGTAAAAGCTAAGAGGTCGCCGTAGATCGTTTAAAAATCATGAAAACAGGATCGTAGAAAACGAAAAGATCGCCGTAGATCGTTTAAGAATCATGAAAACGGGATCGTAGAAAACGAAAAGATCGCCGTAGATCGTTTAAAAATCATGAAAACGGGATCGTATAAAGCGAAAACATCGCCGTAGATTGTGTAGATTGAAGCTATGAATATGCAATTTTGCTAGTCTTTTCAAAGAAGTCAAAATCGTATATTTTACTTCTTTTATTTCTGGTTTCGTTTAAAGTTCGTATCATTTCTTTTCGTATTTTAAAAAAATTCGTTTATTCTTTTGTTTCTGGTTTCGTATTGAAATAATTATGCGCAATTACGCCGGTACTTTTGAAGTTCGTTTCAAGATCGTATAGCAATTTACTTCGTTCAAAGTTCGTATAATTTCATTTTGTATGATAAAAAAACTTCGTTTAAGTTCGTATCATATATTAAAAAAGTTCGTATAAACTTCGTTTACATTTTTTATTTTAAACGAAGCACTTCGTATGACATTCGTTTCACGAAACGAAGTACTTCGTAGCGTTCGTATAATTATACGAAAAAAACATACGAACATTTTGAGACGATCCCTAAGTCCTGGGCACTAGGTTGTGAAATACATGTCAATAACACCTAAAAATGATACCTGCTGTACTGCTCTATTACCAGATGCAAATCATTTCAATGTGCTCAATGTGATTGCAAAGATATAAATAGATTAGAATTCCATTCTACACAAAAGAAAAAATGATCTCCAGAATTGTGTTTTAGAGAGCTTGTAATAGGAGCACTGGCAAGCAATATAAATATAAAGCAATTTCACTGTGTGAAAAAAGTTTAATCACGTAGGTGAAGTAAGGTTACTACGTATTGGATCGCGCATGCAGTTATATTAATCTTTTGTGTATCGTGTATTGTGTATACTTTCTTCCCAGACCACCACATATACTGTCCGAGTTGCGCAATGTCTGCTTAAAAAAAAGGAAACCTTGACTTGCTTGCACTAGTAAATATATAAACTTTAAATTTCACAATAAATTACAGAAAAAATAAAACTTATCATATAACCAGCACTACATTATAACCCACACCAACAGTGGAAATCGTAAGAATCAACATATAACCCGTGGGTTATATACCGAAAAATACGGTATTTTCATTTGTTTCTGACTTGGAATATTTGGAAGCGTAAGTAAGCTGTAAATAGTTGAAAGAAATACACCCTAAGATCCAAGAGGAACTGGAATTAAATTTTAACATGATTACTGTGGTACGTTTAAGATGCAGTACAATGGGAGTTATTAATGAAAATCTGTTTTGTGATGTCATTTTGTTCTGGTCTGTGAATTGTACAAAATTGCCCAAAAAATTGTACACTTTTCGAAAAATTTCTTATACCCTAAGGATTCTAAAAATATATAACTTTTGGTTTGAGGAAGAATTCTGCATGGGATTACAATTCCCACCTGACTAATAAACAATTAATACTACATTGGCTTCTGCACATCCTCAAAAATGCTAAAAATTGGTATAAATGGCAAAATTGCCATATTCTGAGATCTCTTTAAATTTCAACTTTGGCAAGTCAGTGAACTCAATGTTCTGTTAAATACAGGAAAAACCAACAAATTTAAATAAACAACTACACCAAAATGGCTTTCAGACAAGGCCAAAAATATTTTTGCTGCAATTAGTATGTGACTTTATGCCATTTGTAATCTGTTGCTTAACAATATTTTGTGTAAGTAGTGTAGTATATTAAGTGTAGCTTTATGACAAGCTTTCACAAACTTTCACTAAAATATCCACCTATAAAACAATATTCAATGGTTACCGAAATTTCTGTTAAGTTATAGATCTCAATTGATGTATTGTCGTTGTGACATCTAATTTGTAGATGAGCAATTCCACACAAAACGAGCTTAAGCTAATTTTTTATAGAAACTATATTCTAGATACTTTCTTATTATTTGACTTCTTACAGTATTGATATAAATGCTATTATAATTTTTTTTAGTTGGAAATATTCCATACGAAGCTACTGATGAACAATTGAAGGACATATTTAGTCAAGCTGGACCAGTTTTGAGTTTCAGGTACACTTTAACTCTTTAAAAAGAAAAAAAATCATGATTGTTTTTTGAGAATAGTAGCCATACTTAACAAGTTGGACTTATCTGAAAGATTTACATGAGAAATTCCCAATGATATTTCCATTTTTTTTTTAAACTTCGTGTGACTTCAGATATTGCTTTTTAAATATTTATTTTTCTTGCTGCCTTGACGGCTATTACCACCTTTGTTAAAATTTTCCAACTAGCTCCCTTTTTTGGGGGGCATGCGACTGTTACAGGTCAGCTTTAATTGTTACTGCAATTATTATAGCCAGAAGAGACGCCTTCTTACCACAAAGTGAAACAAAAGTTCCTGTCCAAACGATTATTTGTAAAAAAAAATTGTGATAATTCTGCATTATGTTCTCACAAAGGTAAAGCAATCAAACGAAAAATTAAATACATGTGCATGATTTTTTTTGCAAAAGGATTTATTTGGGAGGGCAGAGTGTGAAATTTATTGATGGTTCAACATGCAGGACTGCACTACATATAATTGCTCAAATCAGTAAAAAAAAACAAATCAATATCTTTTATAAATTACCTAATGATAAATCCCGTCCCTTTACTATTCTGATCGAAATAGCCTAGAACTGAAGTTGCCCCAAAGTACACTTTCATTTTGACTTATTACAGAGCACTAGTTGCTAGCCAGTAGAAAAGTCCACAAAATATTTTCCAAAACCCACTTTGTTGTGTGTAGTTAAGTCTTGTGAGGGACATACCCGACTGCATGTCTTGTTACTAATGCAAGGTGAACACAGGTGTACAAAATTATTTACAAGAACATTTGTCTAAAAAGCCGAATTCGGTTTCAGAACATCTAATTTATCTACATGGTTACACACTCTTTTTGCAATACTTTAAACCTTTTCGGTCCACTGGAGGATTCTGCCCCTGCCCCCCCCATAAGAGTTATTAAAAAAACAGCATCTCTTTGGTATACTGCATGGTTATCATTCTTACTAATTTTATATGTATCTACCTTACTGGCTATTACTTGAATCTACATCTTAAAATCTCTATTAAAACCTTATAATCGGGAAAATATAGTAACTTGCATTGGGATTTTCCTTAGTACTTGAGACTTACACACAACTTTATGTCATCAAGGGAAATCACAGTGTAAATTTTGGGCATTGATTAATCCGATTTCCTGATTTTTTTAAAGTTTACCCAACAATTGCGAAAGATCGGATTTTGGGCAATTTTTGGCGTTTTTCATGCAAATTATGTAAGAACCGGAAAATAACTATTATTTAACTATCAGAAACCTTAAACAGAATGTGAAAATTCGCTCTTGAACTAAAATAATTGAATTTTATGCAGATAGTGGTATTTTTGACAAATTTCAAGTTTCCTATGACTTAAGGAAAAAGTGCTGACATAAGTTAAAATTTATAGCTTACATTTTGTTTCGTTTATCATAATAATGTGCCAAGTTTGATTCAATTTGAAGAAGCATATCAAAAGTTAAGGAGGGGGTGGAAATCTGCCCCCTCCTACCCCCTGTCATAACATTCGTTTAAGAAAACTCTAGACCGAATAAGGTTAAGGCAAGAAACAGTATCAAAACAACCACAGGCTTTTGAGGAATTTTTGCGGGAGTCAACTTTTGCAGTTTGGCAACTTGGCGTGTTTTGCAGAAATTTTTTTGCGAAAAATGAGTTTAAAGGGGCACTCCAGTGAAAAAAAAATATTTGAAAAAAATGTTATTTTGATAAGACAATACATAAATATGTCAAAATAAACCTTTTACAATCGCTAAAAATCTTTATTTATACCTTAATCGGGTCTGTAAACATCTTCAATTTCAAATAAATTTGCAAGGTTGCGTAAAGTCGAGAGGACTAGGTCCGAATAAATGAGCATACGTCACATCGTGCAGAAAGTCCGTGAGCTCAGCAGCACACCTTCTAAAAGTTTGTCTACTTACTGTTTACATTGTTCGTTGATAAGACGTCTTGTAATAATGACGAAGATTATAACTTAGAAAACTTAGAATCGGATAATTCTCTTCATGAAAAAGACTTTACAAAGCTACAGTCATACGACTTCGAACCCCTTGTGTCTCACACAAGGGAGAAATTAATAATGATGCAAAGTGACGAGGTGTCTTTTACAAACTGACTCACACTGGTATAAGAACTAATTGCTCCAGTTTTTTCAGCAGCTGAGAACTCTGTTCAGCTTGTAAAAACGGCTCGAAGTAAAAAGCAATTTAAAAGAGGAGTACCAAAAGAAGTTGAAAATAATAGTAAAACACTACCAGATCCTTTTAAAATACCTCATGGTTGGATGGATGAACAAGAAGGAATAAAGTTTTGGCCCTCGGTTTTGTATCCAGACATCTTCAGCTACCTTATGTTTTATACATCAGAACTAGGCATATAGCTATTATAAATCTGGATGTCTTCAACCTCTTGACTATCATGGTCTAACTGGAAGTAGTTTTTGCATTTTTACATGTAGAAAGTCACAATCGATTAATAATCCTTTCATGTAATGTCATTCTACATGCATGGCTGAAATCAGTCAAACATGTAATCATGTTGCAGCTGCTATATATCGTATGGAAGCTTCTGTCAAAATTGGACTTACAAATACAGTCTGTACAAGCACTGCTAACGAGTAGCTTCAACTCAGGGAATTCCATGAGTCACGTGCTATCACGCGCATCAGCTATCCAGTGCTAAATATGCTCTTTACTCGCGTAAAAAGCCGAAAAAATAACGAAGAAATTATAAGAAGTTGATTTTCTAGAGCATAGTTAAGTTGCCGCTTACGGCAATGCATAAAGCATTTAACTATTAAAAACTATATTTGAAAAATCAATCGTCTAACATCGTGAGCTTCAACTGTATCATAAAAAACAGTTTATAACCACTTGTGGTTAAATTAAGTTATTTTAAAAATGTTAATTAAATGCCGTGTTTTTTCTTCTGTGTTAAATAAATGTTTGTAAATTAAATGCTGTGTTTTTTCTGCGTGTGTTAAATTAAATGTGTGTTGAACATTTTATTTTAAAATTCTTAACTGTATAAAAGAAGATACTCCTAATAAATAAAAAATGACACCTGGTTTTACCATCGTTACACGAATAAAAGATAACCTACGGAGAAAATATAACCCTGGGGACAAGGTTGGGGGTAAATAGCACTACAAACAAAATGGCAAACCATCACAGTGAGTACATTGTGGCACGAGTCAGCGTCTCTTTGTTCACTGTTTAAATTTAATTATATTATTACTATCATTATTATTAAAGAATATTTATACAGGATTTTTTACACTTCAGGAAAATAAACTACTGCTATCATTGTGTGTCCTGTCAGTAAAAATATATAAAAAGAAAGAAAAATATAAGCAAAAACTACTAGTGAGGGCTGCTATGTTGTAATAAAAAGCTTCGTGTGCACACGCGTGTTAAAAGTGATTTTTTGATTCAAGGTTGTTGTTTAGGTCACAAATAAGCAAAAAAAAATGATTGCCAAAAATTTCGTCCCGCAGGACCATATTAGGTGACGTCATCACTTTCACGGTCAGCAAAAAAACAATTTCGAAATTATATGCTATATTATATATGTTTGGAAAGAGGAGATCAAGGGGGTCAATAAAAATGTAAAAACCATATGTTGAAAATTTATCGTTCGTGAGATATTAACATTTAAAGTTTGTATAAAATACAGACCGTTAATTTACTGACCCAGCTTAAAAATGACTATAACTTGGTCATTTGTGCTCTTTTTGTGCTGAATTTTGGCAAGGTGTTAGGTCACCTTAGTATCTTTCTGTTTAATTGAAATTTATTGTTCAAGTCACTGCAGGGGATAATTCACAGACCAATAATTTACAGAGTTGGGTATCAAACATTCTTGAAAAAGGAACAAAAATATGGAACCCTAGCAACAAAAATTAAATATACATCTAGTTATCGAAATGATCTTCATCGGACCAATCTGAGTCAGTGTCAAGTTCTTCTTCACTACTTTCGCATTTCTCGTAATTCGAACAGTTGAAACATTTACACATGTCTGTGCATACAAATTTGTTTTTGATGCATTTACATCTTTTGGTACTGCAATCTCCACGACATCCACAAACACTCAACTCAATCAATCCCAGTGGAGCAGGAAGGTTATCCGTCATTATTGGATCAAGCGAATTACCATTTATCTCCCAGCCATAGTTTTGAGGAAGTGGGAGGTTTTGGATGGACACGTGTGACTTCTTCAACACCAAACATATAAAATGACTTTTAAAGATTTTATACTTTAGTGCATTACTAGTAGGAGGCACTCTTGTTGAATCCATTTTGTCCTTTGAAAACCCAATGTAGCAGCTGATCGCTCTTCACCTAGAACTTCGAAGCACTGTCTGATACTGATGTCACAGATATCGGTTCCTCTTCCAGTACGGAAATATGGTGCCAGTGGTAACAATTCACAATAATAGAGAAGCAATAAAAACACATCTGTATCTGGCGACAGAACGCAGCATTCGGCAAACAAATCACTTTTTGCAACATCGATTGTATGTAGAATAAGAAGAGTGTCGGCTTCTTTGTGGTCATGTTTCTTCATATCGACATCAAAATCTTGAATATTCGTAACTGTTTCTAAACTATATGTGATCGAGTAGTGGAATCCATAATCTTGCAAAGCTTGTGAGGCGTATTTCCTTAGTTTCAATGTGACCCAATAATTGACGTAGTGGTACAAGTGTAATATCTCCCACATCTGTTACTTTGTACTTGACCTCTGTAAGTTCTGCGTGTGATTTTGCTACTTGGCGTTGAAAAGTCACCCAACATTACAGGTAATACTGAACATCGTTGGCTACTGCATCGCATGCATTTGGGATATTGTTCATTTGAATCAAAAATCGAGGATCCTGAAGTTGTTCAGCTACCTGAAGCATACACAATTTGAGCCTGATGTAATTTATCCCCGTCTTTTAGACAAATAATACAAAGACTTTTTTCATAAGCTTCAGTATTTGACCAGAGTGTCCTTTTTTCTTCGATAACATCTTCAATACACACTTCATTATTATTTTCTTTATCATCATTATTCAATGATATCTTCTGACATCTTTCTCTCAATCTCTGAATCTTATTAATGTTCCTTACATCTTTGTAACATTGTGAATGGTATTGACACTCAAATTGTAACAATTCTTCAGCTGTAACATGTTCCAGCCTCTGATAGCAGTCTGTAATCATAACATCTTTGTAAGTGTATCTTTCCTTTACAGCTGTAAGTAATTTTAGAAGACCATCCAAGCGAGGAGATTTGACCAGCTGAGAAAAGAGTCGTGCGAAATTCGTGAAAATATCCATTGAAAGCATTCACGCGAAACAAAAAAAAAAGAATGGAAAAAGCTATCACTTTCACTAACCTTATATTTCCGAACATCTTTCTGGCAAATGATGCATTTACTGAATATTATTTCAAATTTCTTTCCTTTGCAAATACTTTCACTCTCCATTTCTACTAATCACATATGTATACCCTGTTTGAAATAAACTATAAATTTACTATAACAACACAACACTTTCAAAGCAAGCAGTCGCAGCAGTATTCTATAAACTAGTAGATACAAAATGCCTAATAAAATTGGCGTCCTGTTTCCCGGAACAAAAAACCCATTGAATTCACACCTTGTCTGTAAATTATTGGTCTGTGAATTATCCCCTGCAGTGACTTGAACAATAAATTTCAATTTAACAGAAAGATACTAAGGCGACCTAACACCTTGCCAAAATTCAGCACAAAAAGAGCACAAATGACCAAGTTATAGTCATTTTTAAGCTGGGTCAGTAAATTAACGGTCTGTATTTTATACAAACTTTAAATGTTAATATCTCACGAACGATAAATTTTCAGCATATGGTTTTTACATTTTTATTGACCCCCCTTGATCTCCTCTTTCCAACCATATATAATATAACATATAATTTTGAAATTGTTTTTTGCTGACCGTGAAAGTGATGACGTAACCTAATTTGGTCCCGTGGCACCAAAATTTTTGGAACCCATTTTTTTTTGCTTCTTTCTGACGTAAAGAACAACTCCAGATCAAAAAATCACTTTTAACACGCATGTGCACACGAAGGACACAGCAGCCCTCACTATACTTTTCTACTAAAAAACTGCTCATTATATGGTATTTACTTATTATAAATTACTTCCTACAACAAACCAAGGTGTTTTGTTAATATCTTTGGCACTTTTACACCACTTACGGGACTGTTAGGAGTGAAATAAACCAAAAAAAAATTAAAAAAAAAACGCACGCGCAAATTCTCTAAAATAGATTTACGCGTGCGATGTGTAGCACGCGTGTTCTTTTCTTCGTGGAATTCCCTGCAGCTGTACCGAAACTAGTAATAGCCTTTGTAAGAGAGTGCTTTTAAGTATTTCTGATATAATTCAACTATCAGACATATCTCTATCATAATAACCGTATTCTGTCTGTTTCTGTGCGATAAAAAATATGTGTTGCAGAAACATGAAAATACAGACTATTTTTATGCCAGACGGAGGAGTTTCATTTTATTTTCCCACTTTCAGCGCATTTAGGCGGCTGTAAATTTATCAATAAATCAACCAATCAGGAAGCCTCAAAATTGCTTTTTTCTATTGTCAAATTATTTTTGCCCGAATTTACTATATTACATCGGCACTTTAAACTTTTTTACGCTCCGCCAAATGACAAGAAAGGCAATCTAAAAAGATGGAAGCAACTAAGTTGTGGTCGTAGTCAGTGTTTGTCTGTAGGTCTCTTTTCACGTTTTTTTCTTCCAAAAGCTTTTGTAATATTTGTTTTCTGTATACAGTTTCACATTTTAAGATCAATATATTGTCACGTTTTCTAGCCATATATAAATCTTAAACAAACCAATTTTTTTGACCAATTTTCAAACCAAGATTTTTGCAACGAACAAAGATGCATCCTAAAGTCAGATAGCTAGCTAGCCTTACTTATTGCTATTCCTTAAGGTTTTTCTTCACTTTTTCTTTAAGAATTTATCCTAGTCAACATTTTTATGTGGAGTTGTGACCATCTATAACTAGCTTGCTCTTTACCTACCTGTGGCTAAAAAGTGAATGTAACCAAATGCAGTTTGGCTACAACAAAATTCCTAATCAATAATTTTATGCTAATTGTAGTTAGGTAGCTAGCTATACCTTTATTACTTTCATGAAAACTTTTCCTGCAAAATAAAATTGCTGCGAGATTGTTTTAGCTGCACAGCGTAACAACGGGCTGTTTCTTCTGTTTTTATTTTAACAGAACTTAGGATGCAGTTTTTTGGAGAAGGGTATTACGCTTCTTTTCGAATATATGCCATATTCTAAGTGCTCAGCCGAGAGTAACATTCATTTTGGAACTTTCACCGGGAACATTTTATGAAAAATAAACAAGGTCGGCCGACTGCTTTTGCTATGACAGGGTAACAACGGGTTGTAAACTGTGTTTTTATTTCAGTTAGTTGTGGGAAGATTATTTTTTCAAAAATATATAACACCAGAAACACCATAGTGTTGTGTGCGCATCACTAAATTTAGGACATTCTGCATACCTGTACTAAAGCTCTCCACCTGAATGTGTGGCACAGTTTACAGTTCATATTAATCGCTCCACCAGGCATTCAACACCGGGTAACAGAGTTACTTGTGGCTTAATCAGATTATTCGACCCTGGGTCCCCTGGCTAGTACAGTATAAATGACATACTTACAATGTTAAAAATAACTAAATTTAAATGCAATCTAGTGGCATAAGTAAGACCTTAGGAAGTTACGAGCATTAAGAAATTAACATAAGGGCAAAGTGAGAATACTGGTTGGTATAACTTTACAAAGAGTGTTATTACAGCATCCAAAGGACACAAAGTTTTCACATGCATTAAACTAGAAAATTGTGGGGATGTTGTTATTGGTCCTGATTTACCAGCACTTAAATGCGGACAAACAAGGAAAATAAATGCTTTTAATGCATTTATAGATACTTAGTTACAAGGTTATAAAAATGTTAAAGTTTTAATTGTTGCTTGTATTTGGATAAAAGAACACCTTACATTGGTGCTAGTCCAGACAGAATAGTGCTGTCGACCAGCATGCTTAGAAGTACAATGTCCTTTTTTAATTAATTACACAACTCCGTTAGACCATAATGTGAAATTACCTTACTTGACTCACAAGGAGGAAAAACAATTTTAAATCAGAGCCATAAATATTATGCACAATGTATGATGCAAGTGGGATTAACTGGTTTTTCTCATTTTGTAGTTTAGACACCTCATGGGATATGGTACATGACCTTATTATCTTATTATCTGACCTTATTAAGCCTGTACTTTTGAATTCCAGTAAGGAAACTTTTGTAGAATATTACAAGACATTTTATTTAAAATGCTTATTTTCAGGATACTTTATTTTATGCATAACTAAGAAAAATATTTTTGTGTATGTTAGGCTTTTGTATAAAAGATTTATTTAGAAATTAAAGTTTGAACTGCATATTCCTTTCTTTGATTTAAACCTGTTGTTTGGTGGGAAAAGGAACATGCGATTTTTCAAAAACTTTCTGAATTTGGTTCCACATACACACAGATATTCAATTCAAAGCTACAAAAAAAAAAAGAGAAAAAATAAATACACGAAAAAGCACAACACAAATAAATTCAAATTAAGACAAACACTATTTTTAAAGTAACACGGATTATTGCCATGCTCCACTATCCGGGCCTTTTTCACTTGCTAGGAACTTGGAATAATAAAACGTACAATACTTGAATCAGTTTCTTTCGAACCCGATATTTGTCTTTCGATCCTCTCTAGTCGGTCTCTCAGCAGCAACTGATGACAGTAGTCGATTCTACTCTCATCAGCGGCGTGTAGTCTAATGAACTAAACTCATCATTTTTCCCTTTTTTATATTTTTGATGAGAGAAGGGGAAAAAGAGAGTTTAGAACAACCCACCTTGACAGTTGACATTCAAATTGACAACTGTCTTCAAATTCAAAAATATCAGCCACTTAAATTTCATGTCATTGTTTCTAAACATTCGCATAATTATTCCTGCAGTTACTTTAAAAAATGGCGGAATAAAAAACAAACATTACGGTTCTTTGCTGGATAAACTGGCTATCGTTGATAAAGGAAAAGGAATATAGTTAACAAAAAGATTTGGGGTTAAATAAATACCATAAACAGTGGTAAATGAAAACAATAAATACAAATCTACCGCATAATACTTTTCCATAGGTTTACACAATCAAATTTGCCAGCCTAATCCAATTATCAAGCGAGGATACCTAGCCAACAAACAACCAAGTAACCTCCACAATCATTCTCCATTTTAAACGGATCCCATTTATAACTTTTAGATAAAGAAATGTTTACCTATTCAACAGCTTCGTTTCCTCAAACAAAAATACAAAAAAAATCCATGAATTATTCAGGGCAAAAGCATCCACAGCACAAAAACTAAGAAGATTTTAATTCTAAAACTCTCCCTCCACCACCAATACTTATACGCCACTTGAGAAAGAGTTTCTTGACAAGCTTTGTGTTTTGGCAGGAGGGAGAGAGCGCTAATCTCGATCAAGTTCAAAGCGGTACATTTGAGAAAACATGTGTATCCAAAAATGTAAAAAAACGCAATTTAAAAAAAAATGTCTCACCACAATATAATAAGTGTGCGTAATATAATTATTTCTTTAGGAAGCGTAGCCACGGACTACAACACTTTATGTAATTATTCCGAGGGAATATGAACCAATCAGAGAGAGGCAGTCAACTTCTGACTGCGGGTTGGACCTGTCTCTCTTTTCTGTGAGAGCGTAAAAAAATACAGGCCAATAACGAAAGCAGGGAAGAGAGACAGGTATCCTTTCTACAATGGCGTGTTGCAGTGGAGCATAGCGCTAATTACTGGAGAACTATTTAACAAAATACAATATAATAAAGTCTCCTTAACGGAGTCTCCCTGTTGCAACACCTGTTTTACAGAAATTCATAGTTTTTTTTTGTGTCGCTTTGCTTATACTAAAGTTGCTTAAAAAATTTTTAAATCCAGTTCAGTTGATTGTTTTGGGTGTACACTCAAAACAATCTTTTAAATCTGGCATCAGTAGCCTGTGTTTACGTGTTAATGTCTAGTGTTTTGTAATTCAAATATTTCCTTCAACGGTCTGATCCAAATATTCCCTTAACAGTTGGGTACTTTTGGTTTAGGTGATAAGTGCGTGCAGTACTCTCTGGAGTTAACTTTACTGACAAAAGATTTGATGCTTTCACTCTTATCATTGCATGATTCACGTAAAGGTAGTGAAGAAATTGTGTAAGATTGATCTGGTACTGTCGGTGAAGAAATCCTGATGCATTAAGAGTATTCTTCTTCTTGGGCTTCAGCAATGGTGGGAACATCTTCTGAAACAACAGATGATGCAGTCTTTTCCAGAGAATGTGGAAATAGTTCTCTCCTAGGTTTTTTAATAACAGGAGTGTTGTACCCCAATTCTAAAGTTAATTATTCTCATAGCTTTTACCCAACGCTGTCTCTGTTCGTTATTTCTTAAGACGCTTGGAAAACAATAAAAAAATTAAACAGTCTTGACATGAACATTCCTCCTGGTTAACTTTGTGAATTTCACATCGTTCCTTCTTCCATTTTCGTAGCCTCTTAGTGCTATTAAAACACCTAATAACTGCACAGTTTACACTGGGCATGATAATTAATTCTTGAAATGAAAAACTTTGTGCAGGTAGATATATATTATAGTGTTGTTTTTATATTACCGTTATTTACCATTCAATACCGTTACTATACTGGTAATTATTTTACTGGTAATTATTTGATTTTACTGTTTAATTCTAACGGTATAAGCGGTAGAACAGTTTTACCGGTATACTGCTTTTACAGGTATAACGGTATTACCGACAATATAGGTTGTTACCGTTTTTCCCAAAACTGTCACATTTTAACATGTATCTTTCTTTGTTTATTATTAAATTTGCTGGTTGTGTCGGAGAGTACTGAAGAGTATTCTGCAATCAAGTCTTTCATAGCATGATCAACCTCAGTTCTTTAGGCTAGCCAATGCAATGCCTTAAGTTTGTGCTTTCTTTCGATGTCAAAGAAATTTGTTAAATAACTTCTTTTAGCTGCACCTTGTCAATCGAGTTTACCAATATCTAACTTTCATTGAGGGATACCTTTTCTGAGATTCAAAGTTGATAAGCAGTACCATATGGATGGAACCTTTTGATGTTTTGACAAATTTGCAAGCTTCTTGAGGCCTTGCCAGTCTGTGCTGCAGTTGAGCGAGTCTTAGAGAAGCTAGTGTGATCTGCGTAGAGGCTGTGTGCCTTCAGAAATGGCAACAAAAACAGTACAACTGCAGGGTTCTTCTGCACTAGATTGCCCAAAAGAGTTTGTCTTCAGTGATCTACGTACCTATGCAAAATGATTTGTTGCCTTACATGCCAAGCAATTCTGTCCATTTGTGGGACATTTTTTCCTTGTTGAAATTGCTCACTTTCATATCGTGATTTTAATACTTTTTGTTACACAAAGAATTGTGCCCATGACCCTTTAATGTGTGTTTGTTCTGACTAAAATAAAATGTGTTATGATCACATCCAGCTCCATATCATTTTATACTTGTTCCATATTACTAATTATACTTACCCTCTTACTTTTAGGCTTGTGTATGATCGTGAAACAGGTAAACCGAAAGGTTATGGCTTTTGTGAATACAAGGATACTGAAACAGCCCAAAGTGCTATGCGAAACTTGAATGGTACAGAAATCCATGGTCGACAGTTACGAGTGGATAGTGCTGCGAGCCAAAAGGGTCCTGAAGATCCACGAGGTAATGTTTGTGACGTATATTTGAATAAAAAATACAGAGTTGTAAAAGTATTTTGTAAATTTTACCTACAATAGAGAGCCTTTTATTGATATTAATAGTTATACCTACCGAAAATTTTAGATTTTCATTGTTAGATTGTCTATCACATCTGGTTAAGGTAACCTAGAAATACTTTACGAAAACAAATTCATAACATTCATATGAACAAAAATAAAATTTAAGTAGATGGTAAAATTAATTGTCAACTTGTTGTGCTTTGCCGTAGTGTTTACAATAACATTAGTGGTGTATATCAGTATCACATGAAAAAACTCCATTGTAATTGCCTTTCAGCATTCATCAAAGAAATCTCCCCCTATGGACAAGCAGTTAATCCAGATAAAGCTCCAGAGACAATAACCAATGCAGTTGCAAGTTTACCACCTGAACAAATGTTTGAACTGATGAAACAAATGAAGGTTTGTCTTCTGAGTATTCCTGTGTTTAACATGGTGGTTTGATTTCAATATTGGCACAAACACAAATATAAAAAACTAGCTTGGGGACCCGGAACTGAAACTCTGCGTTAAGCACTAAGTTGAGCGCTTTGTAAAGCACTAATCAAGCCGTAAACTGTGCCATACATCTGGACTGAGCGCTTAGTAAAGGTAAACAATGTCACACATCAATTTAGGTGTAATATCCTCTTCCAAAAAAAAACATTTATCTCAACTTTGGGTAAGAGAAGCACAGGAAACAGCCCCTCCTTAACACTGGCCTGAGGTCTAAAGACAGATATACCATGTCGTACATCCGTATAGGTGTGTATTACAACTTTTCCAAAAAACTATATCCTAACTTCCATTTAAATAAAGACACCGGAAGCAGCTAGTTGTTACTCTGTGCAGCTAAAACAATCACTCACCAAGTTTATTTTGTGAAAAAGTTTACAACCTGTTTTTACCCTGTCAAAGCAAATCAATCATACGACATTGTTTTATTTTGCGGGAAAAGTTTGTGTGAAAGTTCAAAAATTAATTGTGACACTAGGCTGAGTGCTTAGTACAGGTAAACCATGTTGCTCATCGGTTTAGGCGTAATAACTTGTCCAGAAAATCTTTATCACAACATTGGTTTAAATTAAAACACAGGAAACAAATGTCGTTAACACCGAACTGAGCGCTAGGTACATGTGAATGGTGTTGAACGTAGTAATACCCTTTTGAAAAAAAAACTTTATCTCAATTTCGGTTGCAGCCCGTCATTACAGCCCGTCATTACACCACCTAAAACAATCACTCAGCAATAAGTTTGCAAAATTCATTGTGTAACTAGCTACCTAACACTGCATTTAGCATAAGAAAGGTTATTGAAAATTTTGTTGCAGCCGCTGTATCTGGCTACTTTCCTAGTTAACAACAGCCACAACCCCATGTGAGTAGAAATTAGATTGGCGAGAATAAGAATAAATAATGTTGGCTAGGATAAGAAGCTCTTATATAAAACTAAGGAAAAACCTTTAAGTAATGGCAATAAATAAGGCTAGCTAACTAGCAGTCTTTAGGAGACCTACCTCAAATCTTCATTCGTAAAATTAACCTTGTATTGTTTAAATTTATATATGGCTAGAACACGTGACAATATATTTAACTTAACATGTGAAACCGTATACAGAAAACAAAATAAAAGCTTTTAAGAAAAAGAGGTGAAACAGAGACCTACAAACCTAAAACTGACCACGACCACGACTTAGTTGCTTCCATCTTCTTAGACTTTTTTTTTTGTCATTTGCCGGAGCGTAAAAAAAAGTTGAAAGGCCGATGTAATAATAAACGAACAAAAATAATTTAACAATAGAAAAACGTGGACAACGTAATTTTGAGGCTTCATGATTGGTTGATGTATTGATAAATTCGCAGCTACCTAAATGCGCCGAAAGCAGGAAAATAAAATGAAATCTCCTCCGTACGGCATAAATATAGTCAGTATTTTCGTGTTTCCGCAACACGGTTTTTTTTTTCACACACAAACAGACAGAATTATTGTAGAGAAAAAATTGAAATTAATATGGAAAACTAAATGCAATGCTAGGAACAGCAATTTTTAGAAGTGCATTTGCTCAAAACTATCTTATCTCACAACTAAGGATTAGATTCCTAAATTTAGTATTATGCAATTTTGAATTTGTAATTTTGTAATTTCGTGAAACGAAGCCTTGCATTTTGAACCTACCTGGTACAGGTGAGGTCCTATAAAATGACCTGTGTCCTTCGTCCTTCCGATACCAGATTTTCTCAGAATTGGATCATTAGTTTTACTTTTTGCACAAAGGTTGAGAACAACACCTTCGAATGTGATGAAGTCATTTTTTCTAGAAAAAATCCTATCAGCTTAAAAATAGTGAATTTATGCGCAAAATGAGCCAAAACTGTCCAAAAATACGATTTTTACGACATTTCTCAGCATTGGATCGTTAGTTTTTTCTGATGTTTATACCATGACAGAGACCAATAGACCCTCGAATGTTACGAAGTCAGTTTTCATACCACGTCTCATTAAGCAGATCGTACTTGTACAATTGTTAACGTACATACTTTGCCGTACATGAGAGTCTTGATTGACGTACACCAGGTTTACAATAATTTAATATCTAAAAAACATGGATACTTGCCGGATCAAACTGTTAAGTTATGATCCGTTCCGTACGAATAGCAGACCTTTGGAATGGTTGTTTATATTCTATTTAGAAACTTGTCAGTAAAAGGGACAATGTGCAAACAGGACATTCCACTAAGGGCCTGTCAGGGAAAAGAGCTGCGTACCAAAGTAAAACAGCTACGAAATACGAAGCACACCATAATTAAGTGCACAACGTTGCATAAGTCACAATCTTACATGAAGATTATATATACGCTGTTGTAACACCTTAAATTATTGATAGTATTACCTCGGTTTTCTCATTTTCAGGTTCATTAAAAAGAATATAAAATCGTCTGAAAAACGTCGGACAGGGTTTCCACAAGTCCTGTAGCACAAAAATAGTCCTTGGAGAATCCTGGAATTTTTTTTATTTTTTGCGTTATATAAATTTCTTAAAAAAGTCTTAAATCTCATAAAATTCAAACGCAATGTGACTTTCTATTGTGTAGTCGCAAATGCAAGTTTAAATATATACATAAACTTACTCATCACACGAGAAAAAATTGATAGGGTGAACGTTTTTGTTTAAGATGTATTTACAGGACGGTACTTCAATTTTTGCACCTTTTTACGGTATATACCCTCTCTTAGTACATGTTGCTAGTCTCCTAAGGAGATAAATATCAAGTCCCAATTTAAAAAAAAAATTGGTACGTCTAAGTTTTTCGAGGTATGACTGTCTTTTACCTCACTAACCTGCAAATTGAAGTTTTATTTTAGCTTTGCATCCAAAACAACCCTGAGGAAGCACGTCAAATGTTACTGCAAAATCCGCAGCTTGCCTACGCATTACTTCAAGCACAAGTTGTCATGAAGATTGTTGATCCAAAAGTTGCCGATGTGAGTTTGCATACATCGTGTTAGAACATTCATAGCAAATAACAGATAGCAATTGTCTTCTTACTTTCGTTTCAAGGCAATCCTACACCAGCAAAGAGGAGAACCACTACCCATTAACAAATTAATGGATACGGCTGGTATTGGACAAGGAGGTCTAGGGGGACATTCGGCTCCCTTGCAACACGGACCTCCCCCACATAAACCAGATATGTGGAGAGTAGATGTGCCACCACCACACGACATGGGACATCCCAGGGGTGATATGTTTAGAGGAGATATGCGTAGTCACCCTCCACCTATAAACGAGTTTGGTCGTCCGCCTATGGATCGAGACATGAGGGGTCCTCCGCCAGGTAGACTTCTAATTTATTACTTATTCTTGTAGGCAGTTTATTTTACTTAAATGTGTGGCAATGTTGAAGGTCTAACTTATCTTTCATAGAGTCATTCCATGTAAAATCACCTAGTTTAGTAAAAGTTTGCATGTCATCCACCTCAGATTTTGTTTAAATTTAGTACACTTACTGCAATCAAAAATTTAAAACAAACCTGAAGATTTTAGCTCAATTGTTCTAGTGGTTTCTAAAGTTACAGCACCTTGAAAATTGGACAAAACCTGACCCATTTGGGGCGCCAGGAGTATTACTTTTTAATGTTTCCACCTCATAATTTGAGTTTGGTTATGTAAGACAGATAAAAAGTAGTAGCCATATAAACAGTCGAAGGAGATGCCATTCATTACAAAAATATTAAAATCAATCTGTACTTCAAAAACCTGGAAAGTAGCGTTGACAGTTAAAATTACAGACCAAACTTTGCTCAATTAGAGATTCCTATGTGTATGTCCTTGCAACTAAATTTCAAACATCAAATAATGATATAATTTTAAATTTATTAATTTTTGTGCTAGTAAAAGCCATAAACGTCATGCAAAATGGCCATACTAAGTATATATTTGAGAATTAGTAAGCTACCTAAAAGATCAAAAGGCCTTTGCATCAAATACTAGTTAACATTTTAAAAATAGTTTACTACCTGTAAAACCAAAGGTTTTTTGTTAGAGTGCATAGAGCTTTTATAGTCACTGGAACAGTCTCAATGGCTATTATAACATCAAACTTCACATTATACTGAATGATGCAGTAAAGGGCAAGTGGACGTATTGGACGGATGCTTGGTGATGAGTGTGATAAAAATACAGAAAAAAAGAATTACCTTATAGTCAGAAATTTTCGCGATAAAAATTTTGGGACAATTTCGCGATTTTTATTTTCGCGATTCGTTGCCTTGAATTTTTTTCGCGACATTTAATTTTCGCGAATTTCATAGAGTTAAGGAGTGGAGGAAAAACAAAATATGATTTTTAAGTACGTTTTTCTACTCTAATAATGACATCTGTAAAAGGAAGCTTTTTTTCGTAAAAGGTCAATGTTATAATCAATAAGGTAGCGGAAGAACCTTTATTTTTGATCAAGCGAGGATAGTACAACCTTTCAAACTCGCCTCAGCGTTTGCCTAAATAATGGTATTGACGTTAAGGAAAATGTCGAAACGAAATACTGTCTTTTAGACCCATGTCCTCCGACCTCTTCTGGCCTTTGGTATATGGTTAGGAATGTCACTAGGGATAAAAGAATTAAAACTGAAGAGCTTTCATAGGTGTAAGAGTTAGACAGGAAAGTTTAAAAAAATGGAAATTTCATAAAAAAGGAGATCGATGATTTATAACACAAAATGCCATTTAGGTTAACAGGCAAACCGCCTTCTAAAATTGTGTTTAAAAGTGCATTTCTTCCTTAATTTTCCCGGGTTTTATCAAACTGGGTATCACCAGAATTATTTTGTTGCGAAAATTTTACGTCTGCTACTCTGTGGAGTCTAAAAAATGAAGAAAAAAAGAAAATATTTCGCGGTTTTTATTTTCGCGATTTCGTCAATTAAATTTTTTTCGCGGCATTTTAATTTCGCGAAAATGCCCGAAAATCGCGAAAATTAGTTGTCGCGAAAATTTCTGACTATAAGGTAGTCAACTTTTGTATGCGGTCTGACTAGTCGTGATTGTATTTTCCAACTGTGTACAAAATGTCTATCAAGAGTGACATTGAAAGAGTACTTGGAGAAAGTAATTCGCTAATAATGATTTTGATGATATTATTGTTAGTTTAAAAACAATGGGTGTCAACTGATCGAACAGCCCTTTTATCTATCAACATAAAAGATTGTCAGTCAGCACACCTGAAATCAGGTAAAGAAAACATAAAAATTCAGAGTTGCATCATCATGGATTTTTGTAGATAATTACAGCTTTTTTTGTACCAGATGCCATTCAAGGGTTTTATTGGCAAAATAGTCGAGCCACATTCCATCCATTTTCAGTCTACTACAAAGATAAACGAGAACACTACGAGTGTGACTTCTACTGTGTTAAATCTGGCCATCTCAAACATGATCAAACCACTGTTTATTGCTTTTTGACTAAGCTTCTTCAACACATCTGTGTAAAATTTCCTCACCTAAGAAAGATAAAATATTTCCGTGATTAGCAGCTTCACAATACAAATATTACAAGTCGTTGATTAACTTGATACACCATGAAAGTGAGTGATCACCATGTCGCTGAGCATCACCTTTTTGCTACTTCCTATCGTATAAACCCATGTGATGGCATTGGTGGTTCAATCAAAAGAGAAGATGCACATGCCAGTGGCAAACGAGAACATTACAAGTGTCAAGGTGATGTCCATATCTGCAGAAAATAGTTTTGCACATGAAAAACTTTCTCATCCAAATATACCATTATTGCTACAATTCCAGGTACAGGAAGTTGAAACTATTTTTAACATTCACAAATTCAGCATAACTTCATTGACCATTTATACCATGTTAATCGACCTATATGAGTGAGAAAAAAACAAAAAGATTAACTTCAGAAACACACTCGTTTGTCTGTAATTGCCGTCCAAAAAGTCAGCAAAACCCAGGGTTTGTAGTTCCTTAGCTGTTTAAAATGGAGGGAAGCAGATAGCATAAATGGTGGAAAGGGTGGAAAGGGTGGAAAACCATGGAACCAATTTTCAGCTTTCCTACATAACCGAAACTCAAAGTATCAGGCGGTAAACATCTGAAAATAGTTCTTCATGTCCCTGGCACCCAAAATGGGCAATTTTTATCACATTTTCAAGTTGCTGTAGCTTTGAAACAACTAGAGCAATTAAGCTGAAAATTTCAGGTTTGTTTTAAATTTTTGAATGCAGTAGGTGTACTAAATTTAAAGAAAGTCTGAGGTGTAACATAATCAAAGTTAGCCACTCTTGAATTTATTGTTGTTATAGATTTCCGTGGACCATCTTCGATGGACGAAAGATTTCTTGATGGTCCTTGTCAGCCGCCTCAGTTTGATCCTCGCGACCGTCCTTCATTGGATAGAATGCCAGGGGATCCAAGGGATGGGTGTGGCCCTCCGCCACCCCAAATGATGGACCATCGGGATCCACGCATGAGGGTTGATGAGAGAGGGCCGCCAAGAGACGAAAGAGGACCGCCACCCAGAGGTAAGGTTATATTGTATTTTTAAAAAGAAATTATAGTTCTTTAATGTCAGACCTTTTCATTATTGCAATGAAAAGTAAACCACAAAACGTAACCAAATATAGCACACTAAATAATAGGACTTGGAGAACTGTAAAATACGCATTTAAAAATTGTGTGAAACACGTAATAGAAAATTGTATAAAACACCAATAAAAAATTGTGTAACACACGCAATAAAAAAATTTTCGCATCCTTTTCTTCTGTATTCTTTTTTAATATAATATCGATATCGATCAAATGGGGTTTGCTTATTTCTATTTATGCGCTATCTAATATTTAGATGATCGAATGTTACCCAGAGGTCCACCTCCACCTCGAGATCCGCGTGGAACAATGCCCCCTGATAGTAGGGCAGGTCAAATGCCTCCTGATATGAGAGATTCGCGGAGCAGGCCTCCTCCAGTTCATGGCGGAGATCCTAGCTTTATGTCCCCTACCAATCACGTAGGACCTGTTCCACCTGGCCACAACGGGCCACCACCAACACTAAATGGCCCGCCTCCGCCTGGACAGTTTGATCAACGCCGTGATGCTCCGCAATTCCCTTCAGGTAACATTGCCACTTTAAACGCTGTCCTTAATGCTTGTATATTGAGGTATAGAATATATACTTCATTACACAAACTGCATGCAGGCATGTATGTTATTTTCCATTTTGTGATCAAACGTTGTTTTCCCAAGTCAATGTTTATGTAAATCCGTATACCTGCATGATTTTAACTAGATCACGGTATTTCCTTGCTATACTTCCTACGATCTTCTGGTATATCAATTCCCACAAACTTTAAATCATTTGTTTTTTAGGGTTAGGAAATTTGTCTGGTTCTGGAGGTTCAGGTGGACCTAATGAAGAGGAAAAAGTGAGTATAACGAAATATTTATTTTTATATGCAAACAACAACAAAAAGACAAAAACTAAAGAACAAATTGTTGCTTTTTCTTTCTAACCCTGCTCAAGTAAAAGTTAGAATTTTGTCGGACTTCTTTTAAATTAGCTTCACTCTCATTTCTGTTTCAGCAACGTTTAATCATGCAAGTTTTAAACCTGACGGAAAGTCAAATCAACATGCTGCCTGAAGATCAAAGAGAAAGCATCAGATTGCTCAAATCCCAATTTGCTAACACTCGCCAATAGAATATTTTTTGAGATTCAACAAACACTGTCCTCAATGAAAAACCGTCAACCGGTTCCAATTTTATTGAAAATGTTTGTAAAGTAAACTAAAAAATTGTTTCATAAACCATAATTTTTTGTTTTCTCCCTTTTTTGGTTCAAATGCAAGTATTTTTTTTCATAGATGCACCCATAACCCGATTTCTTAGATCTATATTTCTACTTCTAAAGGGCGCGAAGCTAATACAGTCATTAAAATCCCGCGTGACCCTTTATGGCAATGGTGTGTATTTAAATGATCCTGCGTGGAATGTAGTGTTCCCATTCCTTTAAGCGCCTGAAATAAAGAAGTAATTCAATAGCTTCCAAAGGTGGCTTAACAACTTCGTCTGAAGTGGCCATTTCAAAACAAGCAAAACAAAATTTGTAATTATTCTGCAAAATAGGGTTATTTGCTTCAGTATTAGAAAGCATACATCCAGGAAAGTCTTGTTGAGACTGAACCTTTTTTAACAAACATTTGACGTCAAAATGCGCTGTATAGTGGGGGTCCTTTTGTCTTTCGTGTGCAAGGTGTGTTAAAAGTAATTTTTATGATTTAAATCCAATAATTGGCTGGTCGAAAATAAGCGTGGCCTCTAAATGACGTCATCGTTTCCATTGTCAGTAAAAAATGAAAGTCAAAATTAAAATAAAATTAAAATTGCCAGTTAAAAAATCCATATCTTGAAATGAGCCGTTCTGGAGTTATCGGGCTTTCAAAATTTGACAATTCAGGGGATAATACATGCAAATAACTGACATAAAAAAGTTTTCTTCATCAAATACGCAATATTCGATATAAATAACTGACATAAAAAAGTTTTCTTCATCAAATACGCAATATTCGATATAAATAACTGACATAAAAAAGTTTTCTTCATCAAATACGCAATATTCGATATAAATAAGTAGTACTCGTACATTTCTACCAAGCATAATATAAAACGCCTACACGAGATAAAAGCCGAAAAAAGAGAATTCGTGTTTTTATTACAGATGTTGTTGTTTTAGACACACTCTGTTTACCAGAAAATATGAAACAAGTCACTGACAGCATAGAAAACAGAAAATTGATATAATACGGAAAAATTAGTTTCCTACAATAAAATTGAACCAATATGTCAACATCCGAAAATTCCTCATCATCCCATAGCCCTCCATCATCGTCATTATTTTTGCATGCCAAAGGTCGGTGTGCATAGATAATCCCTGCATTTGCACCAGTTGTTGTTGTACCCTGACTTTCACGAGCAACTGCTAAGGTTCTAGTATGTTAGGAGAGCAGGTAGATTATCTGTTAGAATAGAGGTAAGATGTCATCATCTCACCCTCGTCCCCAGGTTTTTTTGTCTTTTTGATATGAGAGAAGACGACGAAAAATACCCTGATATCATTGAGTGATTTTTGGCCAATATATGGCCAGATTATGCGAACGCGTCAAACGTTAATTTATGCGACTAACAATGGCGGAACTTTAGCGGGCAGAATTTTATGTTCCAGCCACAGAAAACGTACTAAATATATATATACAAGAAAAATTATCTTGGTAACTGCAATAAGCGTCTTTCAACTTTAAAAAAAGGTGTGCTGTCTTATTAGCAGGTTACATAATACTTTAATATAGTTTAGCTAGTGTACAGGATATAAAGATAACACGTGTGTCGTTCGTGAAGTATCTTCGTGAATAATAAATGTCCTAGACGGTAAGGGCTAGAATAACAATAATGGCGGACGGGCCGCGAAGCCGTGATAATATCTGTCTGTTCAGTTCAATACATAGTCTTGGAATCGTACTGGCATCTGCCTCGATCGTGTCGATCTAGAGATAGAGAAAGGTTCCTTCTGGCGCAATTTACGCAAATCATCAACATCAATAAATCTTCACCTCCATAGTACTACTTTGATAGTCTATCTTAATTAATTGGCGCATCTGACGCACATCGATGAACATTGGTGAATCTCCACATCAAACCTATTCCTTTGATAGTCCATTTCAAGTATATATATGTTACGCACATCGATGAACATTGGTGAATCTCCACCATTCATGCGCAAGTGGAATAAGGGAAATCCCCATTATTCAAAAACTGTACCGTGTAAAAAAAAAAAAAAGTATTGATAAATAAATTTGTATAAATAAATGAGCGCGCCAGAAATGTCCACAGAAATAAAAAATCCAACTCAAAAATCTATAATAAAGATGAACACGAGAACTGTCAGAGAACTACGTGCAATAGCAAAGGATCGTGGTTTGAAACGCTATTCTACGCTACGCAAGGCTGAGCTTGTCTCTTTATTTGATACACCTCAGAGACAGCCAAGATCAACAAGATCAAGAAAGATGGTCAGGCCTGTGACAATAGTGCCTACACCTGAGGCTATGGATCTCTTTGAAGAAAAGAGATGTCGAAGAATCGATCAGTGGTGAAAGGTAAGATGAACGGATGGTATGAATGGTTAATCAACACTGTACCGAAGCCTATCAAAAAGCGTGTAAAAGATGTTTACAAGGGCTTTAAGAGTAAAATTATGGTCTTGTACAATAAAGTAAGTAGCATCGTAGCAAAGCCTACGCTTCACGACGAAGTTGAAGAAGAGGCTGAGGAAGACTACCTCGACGGTATCCGTAATTCTATTTGAAGAAGACGAAGCGGCCAACGATCCTGACCTCACGCCTCAAGAGCATAAACATGCGATGCACAAGACCTTCAGAAGCTTTCGTATACCTGGTATTAACAAAACTGACGTTGATGGATATATTACTATGACTAGACCCGTCGTCAAGACGTTGATCGAGGAACAAGTGGAAGACATGGAGTCTGCTAAAGTACAGCTTACCATATGGATAATGTGGAAAAAAAAGATAGTGTTACTCATTGAGCCTGACGCAAAAGACATACCTGGATCTGACGATGCCTATGATAGGGTGGAGAAAGCATTTAACAGCAATATGACCTCTATTTTTCAGGGTAGTAATGTAGATGATGTGTTGGATACCATGTTCTCGCAGATCAAGAAACAAGTAGAGCACCCAGCCCTACCACAGAGTGGATTTGTTATTGATCGAATCATGCATTTGGACGTAGACTTCCATAAGCTACAGCTAACGGGAGGTTCCTCATATATAGAACTACCTAAATGGATTTTCGATAAAAAGGCAATCATCAACCCTAAAAATGAAGATGAAGAGTGCTTCAAATGGAGTGTTATTGCAGCACTACATCATGAAGAGATTGGGAAAGATGTGCAAAGGATATCCAAGCTAAAAAAATTCGAAGATCGTTATAACTGGCAGGGCATAGAATTCCCAACAACTATCAAAAATATTTGTAAGTTTGAGAAGAACAATGATGACATTGCGGTAAACGTGCTGTACGTAACGAAAAAGAACATCAATATCCTGCAACGATCCGACCACAACATCACGCGTAGTAAACAGGTGAACCTACTACTCATCAAAGACGGTAAGAAGACACATTACACTTGCATCAAAAGCCTATCAAGATTGTTAGGTAGGTTGGTCTCTAAGAATCACGAGGAAATGCATTTCTGTCTAAACTGTCTGGGAGGATTCAAGACAGTCGAATCGAGAGATAAGCACTATAATTATTGTAAAGACCACGAAGCAGTTAAAATTACTATGCCAAAAGAAAATGAAAAATGGTTGAAATACCAGGATGGTCATATGCAATTCAAGGTGCCATTTTCAATTTATGCTGATTTTGAAAGTTTACTCATTCCAGTAGAAGATCGTAGAGAGAGTAAGACCAGGAAGCTAACCAAGCACGTGCCATCAGGCTGGTGCACATTTAGCAAATTTGCTTATGAGATGTACCGAATCCACTAACAGTTTACCGTGGTAAAGATTGTGTTAAACGATTCGTGGACCATCTGGAAGATGAGGTGAAGAGGTTGTATGATACGTTCCCACAGCAGCCGATGACGGAGCTCACGGAGGTAGAAAAGAGAAAGTACAACCAGGCAACATAATGCCACATCTGTATGAGACCATTCAACGATCCTGCGCATAATCGTAAGGTTAGAGATCACTGTCACTACACAGGTCTCTACCGAGGTGCAGCCCATAACAACTGCAACATAGCGTATAAGATTCCAAAACACATCCCAATCATCTTCCACAACCTGAGTGGGTACGACGCGCATCTTTTCATTAGAGAACTAGGAGAGAAATACAATACGGAAGACATATACAAGTATATCAGCTTTAACGTTAAGGTTACGGTGCCGTTAGCAGGTGTTACCATTTCGAATGGAGAGCAGGTATTAAAGAACATAGAGCTCAGATTCATCGATAGCTGTAGATTTATGGCATCGAGTCTAGATAAATTATCAAGCAACCTTAGTGGAACGAGCGCTAGTGGGATGAAGTGTAAAAATTGTACACGAGTATAAGAGTATTTAGAATTTGAGAATATATCAGATGACTATATCGCTAGATTTTTATGTAAAAACTGTAAACTAGAGACCCCAAAGCAGCTGAGGCAAGAAGACTTAAAATTAAATTTACCCTCCATGGCACGATTCTTCGATAAGGATGATATGTTTCGGCTGATGCTTCAGAAAGGGGTGTACCCTTATGAATACATGGATGACTGGCAACGATTTGAGGAGTTGGAGCTACCTCCAAAGGAAGCATTCTATAGTAAGCTCAATATGAAAGACATCTCTACAAAAGACTATAAGTATGCTCAAAAAGTATGGAATTGTATCACGCCAGATGGTGATCAGGTTACGCTAGGTGATTATCATGATATCTATCTAGCTACAGATGTGCTACTCCTAGCAGACATCTTTGAAAGTTTCCGAGATGTGTGTCTCAAGAACTACAAGCTAGATCCTGCGCATTTTTACACCGCTCCGGGATTGGCTTGGAAGGCTGCACTTAAATATAGCGAAATAAATTTAGAGCTCCTCACAGATCTTGACATGCTACTCATGTTTGAAAAGGGTATTCGGGGTGGTATAACACAAGTGGTACATCGCAACGCCAAGGCTAACAATAAGTATATGGGTGATCAGTACAATTCAGATGAGGAATCTTCGCACATCATGTACCTTGATGCTAACAACCTTTACGGTTGGGCGATGTGTGAAGATTTGCCAACACACGGTTCCAAATGGAGCACTGGAACGGAAAAGTTTACAGCTGAAAAAATCGCAAAATTAGTCGAAAATAACGAGCATGGATACCTACTCGAGGTTGATTTAGACTACCCTGATGAACTATACAATAAGCATAACGAGCTTCCATTTTTACCCGAACGAATGACGATTGGTAGAGTCGAAAAGCTAATACCAAACCTGAAGAATAGGCGCGGGTATGTGGTGCATATTAGAGCACTCAACGATGCTATAAAGCATGGACTTGTACTGAAAAAAGTGCACCGAGTCATCCAGTTCAAACATAGCTCTTGGCTTAAGAGCTATATCGATCATAACACAATGTTGAGGACTGCTGCTGCAAATGATTTTGAGAAGGATTTTCTTAAACTGATGAACGTCTCCGTATTTGGCAAAACGATGGAGAATGTTAGAAATCATTCAAATTTTAAACTCGTTACCAACCAGGCAAAATATCTAAAGCTTGTAGCAAAACCGAACTTCAAAGGCCGTCCAAGTCATTTCAGCAAGAATCTTATCGGTGTAGAATTAGGTAAGACGGAGATTAAAATGATGAAACCGGTGTATTTCGGTCAAGCAATTCTGGATATATCCAAGCAAGTTATGTATGAATTTCATTATGACTATATGCAGCCAAAATATGGCAGCAAGCTTCAACTCTGTTATATGGATACTGACAGTTTCATTTACCATGTTCGCACAGAAGATTTTTACAGAGATATTGCAGGCGACGTTGAGGAACGTTTCGATACAAGCGGGTACAGTAAGGAAGATGATAGACCGCTTCCAATTGGAAAGAACAAAAAAGTCGTCGGCTTGATGAAAGACGAGCTAAATGGTAAAATTATGACAGAGTTCATAGCACTAAGATCGAAACTCTATGCCTACAAAAGTCTCACTAAAAAGGGCGGCGACTGGAAAGCGAAAGGTGTAAAAAAATGTGTAACTGAAAAATCTATCACATGTGATGATTACAAACAATGCTTGAAAGAAGGTGTTGATATTTATAAAAATCAGGTACTTATCCAGCAGAAAAAACATCAGCTCTATACTGAAATAGTGAACAAATTAGCACTAAACAGTGCTGATGATAAAAGGGTTATCTAAAAGAATCAAATTTCAACGCTAGCTCGTGGGCATTATGCTGTTAACAAAGGTAATTGATATATGTAGAAAATAAATGGAAATTTGTTTAAATGTTGCTATAGCATGCGCACTTGCTCTACCTTACGCCTTGCTGCTTATGCAGAGCTTCATGATCTTACTCTATTTTCTAAGATACAGACGTATAATAAATAGAATGTCAGAACTTGCTAACATATTTGATGTTGTTGATACTCCCGTAGAAGCTCTACAGCAGCAGGAAAAAGTAGATAAACGTCAAGTCTTGAAATAGTCCAGTCGTTGAAGCTTAAAAATTGGCCTAACCCAGAAAAAAATAGTATCAAGCTAAAACTTGGCATACTGAACCAAGATGATACCTACAATCACCAAAAAAAAAGCCCCATGAATCTGACTGGGGAAACTCGATTTTTCGACCCCAATCCAAAATGGCGGACTAGGGTCATAGGGCAAATTTTTTATATCACTCAAATTACACGTTTTATAGCTCGTTGGAAAGATAATTTAAATCTGAATCGATTTTAAGTAAGAACTATGCCTTGAAAATGAAGCTATTTCAAGTTATGAGCTATTATGTGCATCTAATCTGAAATTTCTGGTATTTATGGAGAATAATTATTTGTAAAATTTTATATCAATTATATATTTTCTGCATAAATAAATTTCAAATCTTTATTCAAACAGGTCAAATACATTTCTGTCATCTAATTCGTCATCTGATGATTCTACATTTTCCATTACCTGAAATTGAAAGACAAAATTGCACAATATTATGATTTGATTTATCACTGAAATACTTTACACATATTTTGCTTTATTTATCACTCTTTTCACATAAGCAAAATATGGAGCCTGTACATTAATGGGATCATTTGTTGCAACAACTTACTTAATTAATAATACTTTGATTATAGTTAGTCTCTGTGTTAAGGGCAGAGACTAACTATAATCAAAGTATTATTAATTTAATATTCCATAAGAATATATACTTACTTCGCGATTATTACATTCTTCACCATTTTTTCTTGTAGGGCCCATTTCAATGTGTTGTTCGCTGGACTTCAAGTTAAACCTGATAGTTCCATTACAGCTTGGTGGATACTGGCACTGTGATTTAAACTCAACACCCATAGGTGACGAACACTCTCTGTCATTCCACGCCCCCTAGTCAATCCACCACGAGATTTGATTGTTCTCATGAGGGTCTGTTCTATAACTAGGTCTGACCAAAGACCACTCCAATGTCTGTTACTTCTTCGAACTGCATGTAAACCATGAATGAAAATATCATATAACCAAGGATACTTTTCTGGGAGCGATTGCATTTGCTGCACATAAAACCTAGCACTTTTAGCATAATGGATGTGACCAGAAGCTGCAAACAGGTTGAGCATATCTGCTGTTGATTGAATATGTAGAGCCAAGTTGGATGTTCTTTCTGCAAGTATAAATCGTTTTAATACACCAATGTAATCAAGGTACAATAACCAAAGTGCTGACGTTCGTGACTTTTGTTTTAACTTGTTCTTTAAATTTAGGAGACTTTCGTTTACCATTTTAAAATCTTCGGATTCCAAAAAATCTTCAATTTTTTTTTCGTCAGGTACTGCAAGAGCTTCTTCCAAAAGTGACTGAAGATGTGTTAGATCTATTTCTATTTCTTCATTCAACAAAGTTATTAACAAAGATGTTAAAGCTGATTCTGCTAAAATAATAATGTCTTCCTTTGTTTCTTCTGCTTTCTTCTTCATCTCACAAATAATGTAAGAAGTCATGTCTCTAAAACATACAACATTTGGTTTTCAACAAAGCTCTGCAAAGTAAATGTGCTCCTTGTAACGGTCTTTCAGCTTTTGCTTTAATCTTTTCTCTGAGTAACTGGCTTCAGGTTCGTTTAACTCAGTCATTTTTTGGTGTACTTCTTTTAAAGCGTACAATTCACAATCACCATTTTCCTCAAGCCAGTTACATACCTTATTAAAGCCATCAATCATATTTGCATCAATTGGTCTTCCTTTTTTATTGAATGTCTCTTTCTTTAATCTAAACTTCATCATACATGATGAATGATAAATTGCCTCTACTGCTACAAGGTCAGTGCAATTTTCTAGTCTACCGAGAACTGTCTCACCCCACTTGTCACCTCTACTTCTTGCATGTTCCATTAAATTATTATGCACAGGGAGAGTCATAACTTTCTTAACCGTTTCTCTGTCTCTGCGTTTGGATTCAGCATTTTGACCACACAGAAAGCAATACAACTTCCAGCTAAAAGATGTTTCCATAGACGACCTCAATCTTTTGGATGGCACAGTTCTTGAAGATCGTTTTCTTTTATCTGTGAATCTTCTACGGCAGTGATGATGAACAAAGATGGTATCTTTTAATCTTTCCATTTCTTTTAATTTGTTATTTAGTTCTATCATGTTGTCTTCACCACTTATTTTGATTAACGTTGCTAAGCCTTTCTGGTATACTACGGTTGATGGTGAGCTATCTGTAAAACCACTGTCGCATATGACACAACTTGGTGAACCATCTGATTGGCATTCCATCTAAAAATGATTACAGCAAACTTTCAAAAAGATGGATATAACTAAGGAATGGAAAGATTGCAGTAAAAATAATACCAATGTGCAAATATGAGAAACAACAAGTTTTGAAATAAGAAATAAAAATGTATATAACTTACTATATTTAGTTCTGATACTTGTTTATAACAATACCAATATTGCAATGCTAATCCCAAACAATTATTATTATTATTTTGTTATATTTTTCTCTAAAAAGATCATAACCATCATCAAAACAAATGTTTTCATCAACAATACATCTTGTTTAATGTTTTTTTTAAAAATTGTTGTAAAATTCGAATAGAATTCTTTTAATGATTTCCCCATGCAATGCAATGACATCAATCATAAAAGAGAAATAAAAATGCATTTTAAATACATTTAGAACTTAACAATCTTTTCAAAAATGCATTTTAAATGCATTTAGGACTTTTAACTTGATTTGAAAAACATGAAAACTCCCTAGGCATGGAGAACAGCTTATCATCTAAGGCAGGTTTTAAGCCCATAACTTGAAATAGGTTCATTTTCAAGGCATAGTTCTTACTTAAAATCGATTCAGATTTAAATTATCTTTCCAACGAGCTATAAAACGTGTAATTTGAGTGATATAAAAAATTTGCCCTATGACCCTAGTCCGCCATTTTGGATTAAAGTCGAAAAATCGGGTTTCCCCATGTCAGATTCGTGGGGCTTTTTTTTGGTGATTCTAGGTAACATCCTGGTTCAGTATGCCAATTTTTAGCTTGATACTATTTTTTTCTGGGTTAAACCATTTAACGACTGGACTAAAAGATGGTCTACGCAAAGGGAAAGGGCATCTTTTACCAAAAAAGTGTACTGAGGACTTCGTAGAAAAGGCGTCAGATGATGTGATCGAAAAGGCATATGCGGAATATGTTCAACGTGAGATCCATGAGAAGGGAGAAAAAACCGCCAAGGCACTCTCCTCGCATGCAATTAGTATGTACGCCAATGTTGTGGGGAATGTTGTTCAGATTGATAGCGTTGAAGCTTTAAAGCGAGATATCGAAGAAGATCCAATTATCAAGGATAGTATGGCTGATTTGGGAATCCTCGTCTACTCTGCCTTTGGCAAATTCCTAGCTCCTCTGTTGGTGGCTGCACATACAATCAATCACACTCAGCTGTCCAAAAAAAAATAATGAAGATCAAAAAGAAGAAGAAGATGGGGAATAATATGTCAAAAGTAGCTGTAGGATTACATGAAGTATATGATCGAGGCCTTACATACTTGACTCGATCGAGAATTACGCCAAGTTTTAAAGAAGCACTCAGTCATGGTTTGCATGTGGGTCGAAATATCGTACTCACTCCGCCTGCGGCTAGGTTTCCACCCCATGTCTGCGTGTTGGAGCTAGGTGAAAAGATTTCGAAATATCAATATAAGAAAAATGGTTTGAATTATCGAGAATAGGTTTTTATAGAGGTGTTCATCTTCTATAAAAGCGTAAGCATAATAATAATAAATGAGCGACAGTACACAACAGGGTGGAGAACAGCATATAATTACAAAAGCAGTAAAGCATCCAGGCCGGGTAGCACAAGGTCACAAGTTAGCAGCACTGATGAAGAAAAGGAAAGAAGAACTGAGGCACTCTTCTGGAGACAGTTCAATATCAAGTACTGTACCAAGTACAGCAGCAAGTACTGCACCAAGTAGCAACGCGGAACATAGTTCCACATCAAGTGCTATGTTAGGAGCTGGGGGAGTAGCAGTAGCTATCGCGATAGTAGGCGTTGGTGTTTGGTATAAATTTTTTAAGCAACAAAAACAGCAGCAGCAGCAGCAACCTGACAAATCATCAGAGCAGCTTCAAAAAAAAGTTCAAACTCAAAAAAAAGATATTTTTCCCATGCTTTGAACCTTATAATAAATGAGTTCTAAAGAGTATCAGAAAGAAGTCGTAGATTCTCTATGGGAGTCTGCCCGTTTAGTATCGTACACTATACTTCTAGCGTTGGGGGCAAAAAAGATGCTAGGAGTTTCTAGACCGGGAGCCAAGATGGATCTGGAAGACGGTCTGAAGCTTGGCGGTTACATTACGGGCGCGATTTTGTTTGACGACTATGCGATAAAACAAGGATGGTACAAGCGTTCCCTGATGCCCCCTAAATAAACAACATGGCAACTATCAGAGTTCTTGTAGCAGGAGCAGCAATAAATGCATTAGCATTCTCAGGATCAAATTTTCTATTTAGCAAACTGTCGGGACATAGTCAAGAAGAAAGACGACGACACGATAAAGCTATTGAGCAGTTACAAGCTGCTCAGGCACAATGGGTACGTGATCGGCAAGCAAAAATCGACTGGTATAATCATCAACGAGAGCTTAAGATACAAGCCGGTGAAAACTTGAAGGATCTTGATGCAGGCATGCGGGAGTATTATATCGCTACTATCGATAAAGCTCCAAAATTGTCTCATTTTTACACACCTTCCAAACATCAACAGGACGGTGAACTTACGTTCATTGTTGGATCACTAACTCTTTGGGGTATGCGGCATACAAATACTTGTAAGAAAAAAAAAAGAAAAAAAAAAGCACACATTTTAACATGTAATAAACATGTCAAAAGTAAAGAAGTCACTAGCAAAACATATCGTCACAGAGGAAGATGCTAAAACTAAGCACCATTTACTATCAGCCTGAACATCTTTGGATTGGTAGAAAAGCAATTAAATTACTGGCTGAGGATAGTGAACTATCCAAAAAGAAAGTTGTACACTGGTTATCTCGGCAGCTCCTACGGCTACGACACATTCGGGGCCAAAAAAAGATTGATTATCCACATTTTAACATTACAAAACCGAATGAAATGCATCAGTTTGATCTGTTGTATATGCCTCTTAAAAAAGTTTATGGCAACACGTACAAATACATCCTAACAGGCATCGACGTGGCTTCACGTTACAAGGTTGCAAGAACTTTGCGTACGAAAAAAGCTACTGAGGTCGCAGGGATGGTCCGTGATATTTACAAAGCAGGACCTCTACGCTATCCTACAATTTTTTAATGTGATAATGGAGCTGAGTTTAAGTCAGATGTAACAAAATTGTTAGAAGGTAAATGGGTGAAGATTAAGCGTGCAACAACCAAATATCATCACACCTTTACGGCTTTTGTCGAGTCCTATAACAAGATCCTTGCGGAGAGACTTTTCAAGCCTCAGGATGCGCAAGAGTTAGTCACTGATGACCAAAGTAGTATATGGGTAAAAAATCTATACCCTACAGTGAAAGGCCTCAACAATACCAACACTATAATGATTGGCATGAAACCGTCAAAAGCTATCAAGTTGGAAGACGTGCCACTTACAAAGAATGAAAAGTATCCAGAAGAAAAACCTTTGCCTGAAGATGGGTTGTATTTGTATTTGTTGCAGCCTGGGGAAGAACATAGCGATTCAAAAAGACGTGCGACAGACGCCTTTTGGAGTAAGAAATTGTATAGACTAGATCGTATCGTGGTAGAACCAAACAGTCGTGTCTTGTATTATTTGAAAGATGGTCCAGATCGTAGTTTTGTATCTGAAGAATTAATGCTGATTCCGGAAGATGTTGTGGTACCTCCAGAGCATGTGAAAGAGTGGTAGATTTAGCATCAAGGGCAGAAATAGAGGGTGAAGTCGCCGACTACAACCTTGGTAGATCGAAAAACTCCACCGGTAAAGGCAATATTGGTAGACCGTTTTTGTGACTCGCAAAGAGTCACAAAATTATCACTGCTTACGCCATATTGATGTTGAACATCTCTTCGAAAAGCTCCCGCGTATCTTCATCAGGTAGCGTAAAGTGGTTGATGTAAAAGTTGTCAGTGCCAAGGATATATTCTTTGAAGCGACACCAGGCCTGTACAGCATTGGGATCGTCACATTCGAGTTCTCTTACTATCATATTAGCGTACCTCACTCTTAGAAGGTTTATTCTCGCCGTGAGCCGTTTACGCTGGCATCGGATCATATAGTGATTATGTCTGCCAGCCCTGCAATGCTCATGAGGATCGTTCTTATCCACCACACATAGCACCGTGTCAATAAGAACTCGATGTGGTACGTGTCTCTGCCGTAGCTCCGAGTTGTCTTGCTCAAGAACAGCAACCTGTCTATCTCTGTCTTCGAGATCATCTTCAAGGATCGCAATGGCTACGTCTTTTTCTTCACCAATCCTAGCAAGTTTTCGCACCTCTCTAGGTAACACAGTCTCAAATATCCAATCCGTAAAAGGGTCTGCCTCTTTTCTACTGCATCTGGTAAGGAAGGAATAAAGACCAGGCTCCGTCAGTAAAACTGTGTCTGGATGAAGGTACTCAGATCTGAGTACCTCGTTGAGCTCTGCAAAAGCGTCACCTAGTCGCATTTTATGCTTCTCCGGGACAACCCGCTTTATTGCTTGTACCCAGCCTTTCGTTTATAACCTACGGCTCTCCAGGCATCGGAGGCAACGATACATTGACCTTTATAATTGATATAGAAAGATCGGACTTGTATTCCTTGAAAAAAAATCAACCATTACAAGGGACATTTTTATCTTATTAATTTTTTGAATCCGAAAAAAAATTTTCTCGGACTGTCCAATAAAATTTTTTTTTTACATAAAGTTAGAAAAGAGCTCACGATCCCAACGTGCTTGCCGCAAGCACGTTGGTCAATTGACACCTATGAGCGTAGTTTTGTGGACCAAATCGATCCATAAAATCACTCCAGAATTTTATAGCTTCTAGGGTGATCCAATCTTATGTATAGACAGGCATGTTTTGATTTTTTCAGTTGAGTTTTGATCTCTTCCCAATTATGTTGGTTTCTTCATTAATAAGCTTCATATCTGAACGTTCGTGCGGATACCACACGAACAGCTGCTTCTTTTGTCTTCGAAGATTTTTCGGTAAAGCGGTATACGACTGTGTAAGGAGCCACAAAGAGTGCTTTCGATGCCTTCCGGAGATGGCTAGTTCCAGCAGGGATTGTCTTTTTTTATCGATATTCCCGTCGATAATGAAGAGAGTTTCTTCACCAGCCAACAGCGACGATAATTTTTCGATCCATTCAAAAAGTTGATCCTTGGGATTAATCAAAAATATAAAATCATCTTTCCAAAGCGAGGATCTCTCGAGGTAGGTGCTATTCCATCGTAATGTTGGACAGAGGATAATGATGTTGCGAAAAAAAAATTTGTATTCATGTTCTAGAAGATCTAAAACACGCTGAGTCTTCCCACAGCTTGTTGGTCCTGTAAAGATTGATGTATGCGGTTCCTCGACAACGTCTATTTGAGTCATTTATATTAATACTCGATGCTATGAAATCTACCATCCAAAATATTCAGTTGGGCATCTTGGAGCAAATAGATGTAGCATTTAATATCTCCCGTTCCTTTCGCCTTTTTTGTCATATGAAGAGTAATACCGTCCGTCAATCTCTGCAAAGGCCTTCCACTACCATGCAGACTATGATCAGGCGATGATCTGAAGTCGAGAAAATCCGCATACCTTTCAGTCAGAAATTGACCTATTGTTACCGTTGAATCGTGGCTACCGAAGAGATTCGCAATTTGTTTGAAATGCTGACTCTCAAACATACCGTCAGAATACAGCCGATGAGGTTTACCTTCGACAGTTATCTTTATTTTCTCAATCGGAGGGTTGTAGAATACCTCGTTAGCGCCGCTATACGGCTTGACCTTTGAGGGGTCTAGAAAGAGTAGTCTACCGTCATTGGAGTTTTCGGCCCCGTCCTAGCACGGACTAATCAATAACTCCTCGTGATAGTGGGCCATACCTTGGTTTAGGTATTCTCATCAGTTAGTAAAAACAATTTTCTTTTTTCAACTAACCGTTCTTATTGTCGTGCAACTGAAACAAATTCAAAGGATCGTTTTGATTCATGATGCGTATGCGTTTCAGTTGCACGACAATAAGAACGGTAAGTTGAAAAAAGAAAATTGTTTTTACTAACTGATGAGAATACCTAAACCAAGGTATGGCCCACTATCACGAGGAGTTATTGATTAGTCCGTGCTAGGACGGGGCCGAAAACTCCAATGACGGTAGAAATCAACTGATGATCTCATTATTCAGTTAGTTTTTTTAAAAAAGAACGAAACACAAATTGCCAATATCAACACTTATATATTGGTAGATAACCAGAGCAAACTACAACAACATGTTCGCTCGAACAAACTGAAACTAAACCAATTTGATTGTTCAATGTACGATGGGGAAAGCGAGAGGGAATAACACACTGATTTTCACACGTTGACAAAGTACGCAAGCACCTTGACAATAAAACGTACTATTCAAAGATCTCGGCTGATCCGACAAAGGATCTTATTACAAACATACACAGCTTTATTGAAACTTTACTCTATCATCACAAAATAGATAAAAACACAGCGAAATTCATAACACCTACCAGCCTCATCCGAATGCCACTTTTTTATATATTACCTAAAATTCACAAGGATGGCAACCCTGGTAGACCAATTGTATCAGCTGTGAATTCACCTACGGAAAATATATCAGAATTTTTAAATCTTTGTTTACAACCACTCCTACCCAAGCTGAAATCCTATATAAAGGATACGAAACACTTTATCACACGCATAAATAACCTACCAAAAATAAAGAAAAATGCTATTTTAGTGTCGGCAGACGTTACGTCGCTTTATACCAACATACCACACAAAGAAGGTGTGGACGCGTGTATACACTTCATGAAAATTTTTCAGCATCAACTACCAAACTTTTCACCAAACGAACAAGTTACACGCGTACTGTTCTCCTTTATTTTGGAAAACAACTATTTTCAGTTCCTTGACGAAATTTTTCTACAACTAATAGGAACTGCTATGGGAACGAAGATTGCACCACCATATGCATCTCTTTTTCTCGGCTTGTTCGAAGAAACACACATATTTAAAAAGTTTCCAGGCCTTCTTACGATTTACCTCCGCTTCTTAGATGACATTTTTTTCATATGGGAGCATGGAGAAAACAAACTCAAAGAGTTCTTTACGTACCTCAATTCAGTACACCCAACAATAAAGTTTACTTATAAATTTTCCATCGAGGAAATAGATTTTCTGGATACCACTGTCTATCTTGATCCAGAAACGGGAGACCTCAAAACAAAGCTATACATCAAACCTACTGACACACGAACGTTATTGCACTACAACTCCTACCATCCATATCACACAAAACAGAGTATTGTTTACTCACACGCCCTGCGCTATCGTATGATAACAAAAGATAATATACTACTTCGAAAAGAGTTGGACCAACTTAAAAGCAACTTACTATTGAGGGGCTATAAGTTCCGTATGGTCAACTCAACTTTTAAACAAGTTTTAAATATGAACCAGGAGGACGTACTTAACAATAACATAAAGAAACTCAAAGAAAATAAAAACAACTACAACGCCAACGGGAGAAAAATTAATAACAAAAAGAAACGGAGCAAAATCGACGAAATAAGCAGCGGCGTCCATAACAATGACGTTTTGCCCTTTATCATCCCTTATCATAGAGCGTTTATTCCTGTGAAAAATATTTTCAAGAAACATTGGTCAATCATTATAAACGACAGAGAACTGCATAAAGTTTTTCCAAACAAACCATTTATTGCATTCACAAGACACAAAAACATCCAGGACCACCTTGTCCGGACGAAATTAAGGACTGGTGACTAAATCTCTGGCGGCTGAATCATGCTTGTAATTAGAATATGAACTTTTTTAGAAGTACGAAGGAAATACCATCATTGATATAAACTGTGTTTTTTTATAAGCGTAACTTTCTTTATAAAAGAGCAACTTTCTTCCCCCATTACCCACTCTATTATAACAGGGAAACTTGATATACACCGTTATAAAACACAACATCACAATACCTTTAATGAAAAGATACTGGGAACTAACTTGTTCCGTCATTTTATGAAGAAGTGTAACGAACAAAGGTACCGTTAATTCTGAAACACAAAATACAACAACGTCGTGACATGAGCTACCATATACCAACTCTCTCAAAAAGAAGAGAAATCCATATCACCATAGCAACTCATTGTACTCATGATATGAAAAAAATATTTACAATTCGTCGAATCGAACGATATTTAATAACGGTCTGTTACCACGGCCATCCAACAACATAGAGACACGTAATTATGTGCCCAAATCAACTTCTAAACGACACTTGACACCTAAACTGTTTTTCAAACCAACTAAAATTCATATCACCATAGCAACAATATGCACCTACATTGTGCCTCAAAATATCAAACAAAAATATACTGTAGAACGGCCTGTTGACACAAATCTTCAACAAAACGTAACGCATGCACACCTTTAGCCGTGTCCAACTCTGAAATTAGCCGTACTAAAATTCTAAATTGTGTTTTACTTAAAAAGAGACCTGAGTACAAAGTTGCAACCGGTCTCTTAAATTGATTATAACCCATATCGCTATGGCAACAACTAATACTCACATTGCGCTTTTTTGAAAAACACGAACAACAGTCGACAACGGCCCGTTTAAACGGCCCTTCAACTATATATGGCTGCACATGTCTTATAATCGACCTCTTTTCACTCGAGTAGCTGTCGTAGCAAGACATACATACGCAAGATATACATACGCAAGATATACATACGCATCATGAATCAAAACGATCCTTTGAATTTGTTTCAGTTGCACGACAATAAGAACGGTAAGTTGAAAAATGAAAATTGTTTTTACTAACTGATGAGAATACCTAAACCAAGGTATGGCCCACTATCACGAGGAGTTATTGATTAGTCCGTGCTAGGACGGGGCCGAAAACTCCAATGACGGTAGAAATCAACTGATGATCTCATTATTCAGTTAGTTTTTTTAAAAAAGAACGAAACACAAATTGCCAATATCAACACTTATATATTGGTAGATAACCAGAGCAAACTACAACAACATGTTCGCTCGAACAAACTGAAACTAAACCAATTTGATTGTTCAATGTACGATGGGGAAAGCGAGAGGGAATAACACACTGATTTTCACACACATTTTTTCAGTTGAGTTTTGATCTCTTCCCAATTATGTTGGTTTCTTCATTAATAAGCTTCATATCTGAACGTTCGTGCGGATACCACACGAACAGCTGCTTCTTTTGTCTTCGAAGATTTTTCGGTAAAGCGGTATACGACTGTGTAAGGAGCCACAAAGAGTGCTTTCGATGCCTTCCGGAGATGGCTAGTTCCAGCAGGGATTGTCTTTTTTTATCGATATTCTCGTCGATAATGAAGAGAGTTTCTTCACCAGCCAACAACGACGATAATTTTTCGATCCATTCAAAAAGTTGATCCTTGGGATTAATCAAAAATATAAAATCATCTTTCCAAAGCGAGGATCTCTCGAGGTAGGTGCTATTCCATCGTAATGTTGGACAGAGGATAATGATGTTGCGAAAAAAAAATTTGTATTCATGTTCTAGAAGATCTAAAACACGCTGAGTCTTCCCACAGCTTGTTGGTCCTGTAAAGATTGATGTATGCGGTTCCTCGACAACGTCTATTTGAGTCATTTATATTAATACTCGATGCTATGAAATCTACCATCCAAAATATTCAGTTGGGCATCTTGGAGCAAATAGATGTAGCATTTAATATCTCCCGTTCCTTTCGCCTTTTTTGTCATATGAAGAGTAATACCGTCCGTCAATCTCTGCAAAGGCCTTCCACTACCATGCAGACTATGATCAGGCGATGATCTGAAGTCGAGAAAATCCGCATACCTTTCAGTCAGAAATTGACCTATTGTTACCGTTGAATCGTGGCTACCGAAGAGATTCGCAATTTGTTTGAAATGCTGACTCTCAAACATACCGTCAGAATACAGCCGATGAGGTTTACCTTCGACAGTTATCTTTATTTTCTCAATCGGAGGGTTGTAGAATACCTCGTTAGCGCCGCTATACGGCTTGACCTTTGAGGGGTCTAGAAAGAGTAGTAGAACACCCTTCAAGCTCCTTGCCGGTGTGTCAATCTGTAAATTATAGCTTGTCTCCTCTTTTTTCATGGTGATCACTTTGCTTCTGAGAACTTTCTCATAGGGTAGTGTAAAATGATTGTATTTTGATACCAGGGCACTCGAAAGACCCTCGTTATTTACCATATCATACTCTAGGATTATGTTACTAATTTTGTAAGTAGCATCTGCCGCTTTTGCCGCAGTAGCTCCCGAAGCTGCTGTACCTGCATCCTTGATCACAGAATCGTACGATGCAAAATGGAGAACGAACTGCAATCAGTCGTGTATGCCAGGTTGGTAGGTCTCTTGTCAATTCAAACATTTTACCAAGAGGAATACGGAAGGTATTACCGTAGGCTGCGACAATCGCCTTTTCTTCATCAGTCCCCGCATGATCGCTAGCTTTAACCTGCAAGGCGCGGATCGTACCATCCTTTGGTTTGATACCTTCTTGAATCAAGGTGTTTCCACGATCGAATTTTGGTAACCATAGGTCCTTGTATACAGCATATATATTATAATCATCGATAACTTGGATCTCGTTACCGTTCAGCGTGATTTTCAGGTTCTGCACTAGACTCTTACCAATATTTGAAACGATGGTACGTTTTGTATTTGCACCTGTTAATTCAAGATCAAACAGAAGTCCAAGAATTTCAGGGAAAATTACATCGTTTTCATCCATATTTGGTATGTCAATATATAATCTCTGATTTTGATCGATTGTATCCCGTGTATGAGTTACACGTACGTTCCTCATTTCCCCCTTCATCGCCTGCATCGTTCGAATTTCTGCGTATGGGTTAAGTGTTTTTCCAAATATATTACTCATTACCGGGCGCTTATAAAATATTTGAGCCTCTAGGGTGAGCGCTTATTCGAGGGGGGCGCTTAATCGAGGGGGGGGGGGGGGGGCGCTTATTACAAAAAAAAGAGGATTTGGGAAAACATAAAAACCAAATATCAATAGTTGAAAGACTTTTCTTTTTCTTTTAAAGAATATCTATTTCTAAATCTACATCGAGTTTGCGCAAGTTTTGATGGAAAAACTCGAGGAGAAACAAAAAAACATTGATATAACAATCCACGAAGCTATTTTAAAAAAATTTCCTTGCTATATCTATGATCATGATGAAAAGGAAAAGGAAATTGAAATTCAAGAAGAAATAGATAATAAAGAAAACTAAAACAAGTGTCTTTCAATCCCTAATCGACCCTTCCAGTTCATTTTTGTCGAAAATTCGAATAAGCGCCCGTTTCTGAAGATCGAGGGGTGGGCGCTTATTCGAAGGGTGGGCGCTTATTCGAGGGAGGTGCTTATTCAATAATTTCAGGTCTAGGGTGGGCGCTTATTCGACGGGGGCGTTTGTTTGAGGGGGGCGCTTAATCGAAGCTTTACGGTACTACTTTATTAATAGATGATTTTCGTTAAAATAAATGCCTATTAATCCAGCTTATGAACCAGAAGGCGATTTTACCCCTCCTGAGGAAAATATTCCAGATGATACTGATGATGTATCTTTTAGTAGACCTATGGACCTTGCCCAGCCTGGCACCAGCTCGATGCATGAAGAAAGACAGGGGAGCGCGTTGGGACTAGAACAGATGGGACGGGTCAAACAGTCGAAGATCGACTCTCTTTATGATTATCTCGAGGAGAATACATTATTAGGAAAGCCAGATGCTAGACATTATGACGACTTTCGAGTGGAGGGGGATCGACTTATTTTTAAGAACATAGATATAACCCGTATGGTGTATAAAGATAGAGGAGGATTCAGATCAGTCAATGAAATAATGAAGAACCTAAAAGTAAGCCTCGTAAAGGACCTAGGGTTTACGAATTATACAACTACGCCCAATAAGGGAGGCAAGGTTATGGCTCAAAAAATCCTGAACGAGATTGTTCACGTTCAGGAGAAAGCGGATGATATAGTGATGATGTCATTACTCAAGAATGTCCTGGATGAAACGGAGAGCCTTCTATCGGAGACTTCCTTTGGTGGTGGCGAACCCTTTACGGAGCGTGAAAGAAGAGGGCTCAGCCTCAAAATTCAAACAGTGAGGGGGAACTTGAAACTATTGAAAAATAAAATAATTTTTTATGATGGTGAGATAGAGAGACTTGAGAGAAAGAAAGCACAGCCCGGAGTATCTGAAGAACAGCAAGAGAATTGGAACAAAGCCATTGAACAGCTACATGATCAAAAAAAAGCAGCACAGGCGGCCCATGGACTGTTATCATCCAAGACTCAGCGCCAACTCACTACTATTAAGGAAACGCTGATGAAAATGGTGGAGGACGATACATCGCTCACTGAAAAACTTAAGATCTTGTTCAAGGAGCAGGGGATCACTATAGCAAGTATCGTTTCAGCCGTAGGCTTGCTAATATCTACCATTGTACTAGCAGTGACAGGCGGAACAGGGGGTGCTGCAGCGGCAGGAAGCGGTGGTAGTGCTAGCAAAGGTTTTCTACGAAAACAACTTGAAAAACTTGGAAGATTTTGAAAATATTTGGCAGGAAAGGCCGGCGCGGCTCTTCCTGGTATCATCGGCACAGTAGTCTCATTCTTTTTCAGAGTGGCTGCAAAAGTTGTTGAATTTGTTGGGCGGCACCTATACATTGCGATTGCTGGCGCCGTGGCTATTATTATAGCATACGTTGGGAAGAGAGGCAGCGGCGCGGAACATAGTTCCAAAAGGTCGTAAATAGAGTCGCAGATCGCCTTGCGGCTCAACATGAGTACTGCGCTAGCATATCCGGTAGGGAAACAAGTTCAGTGGTGTGTGCAAACACACACACGAATGTTTCCTACTTTAACCAGATGTAAGCGATGATGAGGCTTATTCCAGTCGTAGCCAACACATCCTTGTTATCTGCATGTTGCTCTGCTTCCTGGGTCTGAAATTGCGGCACCCGCTTCTCAGGAGGCTTCTTTATCTTGTTTAGATCGACTTGAACGCCAATGTTTACCATTGCAGGTGCAATCAAAACATTATTATTATATCCCTCAATTTTACCAATACGAAGATTCATATCTGACAGCAAAATTGACTGGAGTTCTAGCACCTTTTGGAAACGTGTTATATCTTGCCCTACATTTTCTTCTCTCAAGACCACACTTTCATTGTTTTGTAGTAGGATTTGTCTCGCTGTATAGTTGTCTGCGCCAGAACCTAGCAAGGATGCTTTTGCTCCCGCCTGTGAGCCAAGTATCAATACCACGTATACACGAACACTTTCACTAAGCTTTGTCAAACCTTGTGATGTAAGACCCTGGTTTGTTGGCATAATAAACTTTGCGTAATCACCATTAACTTGTGGCCACCATTCACCGTTGGTTAGTGAAGCACCTACTGCTTTGAATTTATACAGACCGTGGGGATCTGCACCGTACTCACGACATACTTGCGCGAATCCAGATGTTGAATAAGGATTCTTGTATTGTCTAAACCCATCGTCAAAAGGCATGGGCACTTTCATTCTTCCCAATATACGACGCATGTGATAGTATATATGAAATCGAAAGATGGAGTTGACAAGAGGTAAAGATCCTCTCATATGTTTGACAGATATGCCTAATGCTGTTTTCGCGCAATGAGCTGCAAAATTAACCTGGATGTTCCAGTAATCCAATGCTTGCCCATCCCATCCAATTCGAACAGGATCGTTAAGGTGAGTCGTTGGAACTTTGATGGGATACTTGCTAAACTCGGGGAATACTACAGGGTTATAAGCTGCGCGCTTTGCCGACTCTATCGATACATACAGATCCTGATGTTCAAGATTCGTGATACCCAGAGGCCATTCTCCTCTGTTTGATTTGTATTTTGCTTTGGGGTTATACGAGTAAATGTTCATCTTTTCTTTTACAAAGAAACATGAAACAATTGTATATCAATGATATACCTTAGGAGTACTAATTTTCGCGGGTACATTTTTTCGCGAATTTCGCGTTTTTTGACCATTTTCGCGAAATTAAATGCCCGCGAAATATTTCGCGATGTTAAATTCGCGAAAATTAATACCCGCGAAAAAAGCTAAATTTATCAGGTAGAGATGATAAACAAGACAACCTTAAAAATACCACGCATATATTCCCAAAACCTAATCGACTACAACTTTATCACATCGTTTGTTTTTCTTCCCAAACATGTCTCGAATGTCTCTTGACCGAACTTCCGCCTTCTTTTTATTTTTTGTGCTTGACGAAGCCACACACGGCGTACATTTGCTGATTCCCACGAAATCGTTCTCATGGATGACGGATAAGAACGTCCCCATTATCTCTTCATCTTTTGGTTCGAGATAGAGTTCCCCTAACAACTGTTCATACCGGGCAATCAATGAATGGTTGGTTATGCTGCTGGGCATTGTGTCTACTTCCGCGAAAATTAATTCCCGCGAAAATTCGAAATACGAACAATTCGTGAAAATTAATACTCGCGAAAAATCAAAATTTCTTCGATTCGCGAAAATTAATACCCGCGAAGTACAACTTTTTTTGACTCGCTAAAATAAATACCCGTGAAAGGTAGATAACCCTACGATTTTTGACGACTACCTAGGGCAGTGCACGAGGATCGCTCTAAAATCGATCAGTATTCGACCTACCTGGTTGAATCTTTTTAATAATAACGACTTCACCATCCGGAAAGCGGCGTCTAATCAGCTCGTTACTCAGATCGAGATCATGAACGGTTTGTATAAAATCGAGGATATAGCGAGTATTATCAACAAACAGGCTGAAGGAAAGGCTATGATATTTGTGTTGAAAAATGGATACTGTAGGCTCCGTGTAAATGATGGTTTTACAGTCGTCATTCACAGACCACTGCAAGAGCTCATGGGTTTACCTGATCCGGCTGGTGGGAAGAACTATATGAAGGGGGACTATGATGGATACTACAGGACTGACATATATCATAGACTACGTCTTGTTTGCCCTCAGCTTGATGAGGACGATTGCTTGTTTAATGGTAAAAAATCAAAAATTCTCGCGATGCTGCCCACCAAAGAATTGAATGCTTGGAGAGATATGCTTATATGGTATTTTGACACACCAATCTACCTTCCTTTGAAAGGGTCGACGGATAAACTCGAGTTCATGATGACTGACGAATATCACCTTGAAAAAACATGTAGCTTTTGTAGGAATCATGATGCAAATTCTAATAGAATAAAGAAGAATGGATACTATGAAATTATATCCGACCCTCGCAAGTGCGCCTGAGGACGATACTATTCAGGATGAAAGTCAAGTCTATAGGTTTAAAAAATTTGAAGAAATTGAACAGTATTTACGTAAGGAAATCAAGGAACGGGATGGTGTATTAGCAACAGGATTTGGAGCTCCTCTAGGTATTGCCATGGCAGGAATTCCATTGGCAATGGGAATTGGGCAGGCTGGCCTGAGGAATGCTTCAAAAAGATTAAGCGTGAAATCACAGAAACATGAAAGTATAAGACTGCTTGCTGAATCAAAGTTAAATTCCGTCGTTGATTTTATATCAAAAGCAATCGAAAATGGTGTTATAAGTGATTATGAATTCAGTCTAATAATGCAAGAGAAACAGCGATATATGGTGCTAAAAGAGCAAATACGACAACGAGCTAAACGCATTGTTAACAATATAAATGAACGGGAACGTGCTCAGTTAGTTGCAAAAGGCAGACAAGAAGGTCAAGAGGAAATTTAAAAAAAACTTCAATCTGTACAGCATGTCAGCGGTACTTAGATAAACCCCCACCTTATTCGATATCGCCTAGCGGCTCCGCAGAAGCATAAGTTTTATAGGAACATTTTGCTACAAAACTACATGCGCAACACCTGTATTACCATCAATCAGTAGGTCTCCATCACGTACTATACATCGCGATTTTTTAGCGAGTTGTTGCAAATACTTTTCAAGATTTTTTTCGTATGCGATTTCAACACATGACTTGCAATAGGGACCATCTGTTTGACTTGAGGCGTCCTTGTACTTGATTTTGCGAATTGCCTCAACAAGATCGTCTTTATTCATTGTAGAATGACGAGGAATTTTCATTAATTTAGCTTCCTTTCGAAGTGTGTTCATTTATTCATATAGTTCTTATCAACTATATAAACCACCTTTACATACAGGTGATGCAATAAACTATTATTCACTAAAACTCTCGTCGTGCTCCGCGCTTTGCTCATCAACAGATTCACTGAGGTAACTAACGCCATATTTTTCAATTGGGTTGTATTTACACTCTTCCAAGTAGGCTTGTACATAATAGTTGCGCCCCTGTCTATAGATGCTCCCTATTTTAATGATTGCCGTACACTCACAAGATTCTTGGGGTATCTTTTTCTTATGGAAATTAGTTTTAATTTGACCTTCCCACTCCTTCAATTTTGGATTATTTATATATCGATCTTTCTTCACACTAATGTTGGTGAAGCAATGTCCCTCTAAAACCTCCACTGTCTTCAAGATCTCATCGTATTTTTCTAAAAACTCAGGATAGTCACCAAGATCAAACGACATGGTAAACGCAGAATTCTCGCTGTATTGAGAGACACCCTGGGAGTAGATATTTTTAGGGGTTTTTATCAGTAATGGTGATAGGTTGCCATCTTGGTCATGATAGCCAATCAGAAATCTATCGTCTTTACCTTTGTTTGCTGGAATTGAATCACTCAGCACTAGGTTGTTGATATTTACATCTTCGATATTGTACGGTGTTATATTACTGTAAAATTCTTTTGAATTAACAATTTTGTCTCCAAATTTCAACATCCTATTTTATTTATATAAAAAAAATTTATCAATAAATTTTATTTTTTGGTCAAACACTTACAAAAACCACCGTTATAAAAAGTGTATTCCTGATAACAACGCCAACATAAAAATTTACCTTCCACCACAAGTTTTCTCCCGCATTTACACTTATCATACTCATTAAGTATACATTCACAATCATCGCATTGTTCTTTCATCGTTTTATCTTATGTTTCTCACAAAGTATAAGATCCTGTATAGTTTCATTACTCTTTTAAATCACGAACCCTAACCTTTTCTTCAGTCTCTTTTGTTTCCAAATCACGAACCTTAACCTTTAGTTCTTCAATCGACATAATCATTGGTAGATAGATCCCAACGCTGATAATAATTATTCCCACTATATCTTCAAATATTTCAAATGATGATTTTGGTTTGGTACTCATTTATTATATATATTTTTTTTTTGACAGAACATTTTGAATTATTTTACTCAATTTGCATGATGCGAATGGTGGAGATTCACCAATGTTCATCGATGTGCGTCAGATGCGCCAATTAATTAAGATAGACTATCAAAGTAGTACTATGGAGGTGAAGATTTATTGATGTTGATGATTTGCGTAAATTGCGCCAGAAGGAACCTTTCTCTATCTCTGATCTGCGAGAAGGAGTTTCACCAGCGGTAGCAGTAGTCGGCGGTGCTCCGTGTTGCTCGGTATCGTTGTGCTGGATGACAGCAGAATCTGGCACAGGATTGGTCGCAGATGGATTGACGTTGGCTGTTTCGTTGGGAGTGTCTGTCAGTGGTGGTGAAGGCTCAACGATATCTGTTTGTCGGCATTCAGGCAGGATTTTCCTCAGAAATTGGCGGTTTCTGAGTGTTATGCGGCGACTTCCATCCACTACAACCCGGTATTGTCGATGGGGCAGTGCTTCGGCTACGATTCCGGTCTTTTGCCATCGTAGTGATTGGTTACCAGTCTGGTTCTGGAGAGAAACTGTCTCCCCTACATGCAGCTCTCGTAACGGCGAAGTCGGCTTGTTTTCGATAGACTGTGTGTATCGTTTGCGGAAAGTGCTCTCCCTCACATTCGCGAAATCTATCCACTGTTGTCGAAAACGCGTGGGAGGTGGGAGATGATCGTTCAAATGACGTCCAAACAGGAGCTCCGCAGGCGACACGCCCATATCAGGTGCAGGGGTGTTCCGGTATAATAACGGAGCTTTGCTGACTTCGTCTGTGTCGAGTGATCCAGACGGACTAACATTAGTCGTGAGAATACGCTTGGTGATTTTTACGGCTGCTTCAGCACGTCCGTTACTCTGTGGATATCCAACAGATGATGTACGGTGGGAGACATTCCAGGATTACATGAAGGTGTTGACGTCATGTGAATTGAAGGGCGGGCCACCATCTGTCGAAATTTCTTCTGGTACACCAAAACTTGTGAAATATTGTCTCAGTATTGTGATGATCGTTGACGCTGATGCATCCGGTTTGTTCGCAGCAACTTCGGTCCATCCGGAGAATCGGTCGGCATAAACGATTTCATAAAGCTTTAATTACCAAAAAATGCTAAAAAACAAAACTTATGTATATATACAGTGGAAAAAAAGCATATAAATCAAATATAAAGTCCAACTGTACATCAAATAAAGGAAAACATATAGCTGCTTGACTGATTCAAAACATGAATAAATTCCTCGGCAAACACATTATAACCATCATAGCCAACTCATAACATCAACTACCACCATCCATATGCAGATGATACAATAATTATTTCGTCCCATAAAAACTTGGATACCCTTGTCTCCCAGGTCGAGTTAGAACTTTCGCAAGTCGACCTCTGGCTGAATAATAACAAAATGACTATTAATACGGACAAAACTGAAACAATCTTTTTCGGCAACCACAGCCAGTTAAAAAAAGTTGAGAACAAAACTATCAACTATATGGGTATTCTTTTGAAGAGGAGCGAAAAAGTTAAATATCTTGGGGTAACATTTGATCAAAAAATGCAATGGGAAGAGCACATTAATGACATAAATAGAAAAATACTAATTAAATATTCTAAAATTAGAACCATTGCATCCTGTTTAACACCTCACACAAAGAACCTTTTAATTAATGCACTTGTCATGCCATATTTCAACTACTGCTCCTCGGCATGGGCTTGTGCCACCCAAGGTAGATTGGGAAAACTAGAAAAACGATTAAAATGTGTCTGTACCTTTCTTAGGAAAGAGAGGGAATATTCACTGAATAATTTACTCATCAAAAACGATGCCATATTAGTTTTCAAAGCCATGAATCACATTGCTCCTGATTACATGCGCTCAAAATTCCTTTTGGCAAAAAACTGTCATAATCATCAAACAAGAGGAGCTTCAAAAAACGGGTTCACACTTCCCTTGGTCAACACGGAATTTGGCAAAAAAATCTTCCCATTTAGAGCTGCAAAAGTGTGGAATAATCTTCCAGACCAAGTGACCTGTAATGGAAGTCTGCTCTCGTTTAAGACTTCCATCTCTAATGTATTTGGCAAATTCTAATGGAGATCATTTTTTAACTTTTTAATTTTTAATTTTTGTTTTTTATTCTTTTTCTTTTCAATTTTCACAGATTATAAATGTTACTATGTTTGATTGAGCTGAGGCAGTCTAAGGTTTATCATTTTTTGTTTCTTTTTTGTTCTAGTGGCCCCCAGTGGAAACAATCCACTAACTATAGGTTTTTGTGATTTTCTGGGCTAGCCACTTTAAATATTTATTATTATTATTATTATTATTATTATCAACATTGGACACATGTTCGAGCGCGGACATCGAGAAACCTGATCTGTAAACGTAAGAACAATACTGTTTTCTGGAAATAAGTCGCCACCAGTCACGAATCTCAAAAACTTGGCAAGATCCACCTGATTAAGTGATCGGATGAATCGCATCAAATGATTGTATACAACTCGTTCTGCATCAGATAATGTCCCTTCTGGTTTGATAGCTTTGGCGACCTTTCTACTTGAAGCTGCTCTTTCTTGATAAAACGTTTCTAACAATGACAAGGATGAAAAGGCATGGGCAGTTCTTCGCCTGAGGATGTGCTGAAAGCAATTTGCTATGTACCGTGGTTTTTGGATAATTTCTTGGTGACCAAGCTCCTTTAAAATTGCGGCAATATTTTCTTTTGTCGGTTTTGTAAAACAATTATAGACACCCAATGTGTCTAATAATGCCTCTTCAGTATCTTCATTTACATCTGCCTGAAAGTTTGCAATAATTTCTCGCTCTTCCGAAGAGATGTATTTTTTGAAAGAAGCGATAATCATCTCGTCAGTAATGACTCTTTCTCCAAATAACATGGACACCATGAACAAAGGAGAAAGGCGTATAGGGTAGTATCCAACCCTGAATCCATACAATAAAATTCTGGAAACTGCTACCCAAGCATTCCCCGACATATCATGCCTAACTGACGGCACAACTTTCTCACAACCGACTGTACATGATGTTAAAAATTCACTCCAAAATGAGCAGAACACATCACGGACGACTCCATCTCCTTCACCTTTTTCTTCCTCGCAACGTGGATTAATAATCTTGAATCGTAAATTATATGAAAGAATATCATGCTGTTGAAATGTTTTGACCAATTCTTCTTTGAATTGCAGTCGATGTATAGTGACATCCTTAGAAATGAACACATCATCATCTGGAGCACTTTCATCTGAAAAATACCAGTTTTATCAGTTGCTACAATTAATTAAAAATATCTATAAAAAAAATACTAAGCCAAAGCAGGGCAGGTCTTTTCATTGCACAAAGGAACTTAAACTCCTGTGTAGTGTAAAGTGATGAGTACTGGAAACCAAAAACAGCTACCTTGACTTCCAGGCAGGATATAAGCATAATCGTGATCACCCAGGTTACTGTCAAACAAGTGCGCATCAGCATTGCAAAAATATATTTGGTAAAAAATCACTTGATTCGGTAAAAGTGTGTTGTGGTATACCCTAAAAATTTTAAATTTCACTTCAAAAGGGCACATTTTCAACACACAGCAACTCTTTAAACAGTGGGTTTGTTGATTTTACCCGCCCTGGTATGATAGGGGTTAAAATATCTACCTTAAATCAGAGTCAAGGGATATAGATGTTGCTATTGATGTAGTTGCAGATGTGGATGATGATGCAGGTTGAATAGATGATATGGCTACAGTAGAAGAGCCTGGCTGAGTCAATGTTGCTGTTGAAGTTGATGTGACAGGTGTTAATGTTGATGTGATGGGGTGATTTGAAACTCCGACAGATGCAAAACTAAACATAAAAAAATATTGTTAATATTTAGCGTGCGCTAGAAGACATAGATATAATATACAACAGGTCATACCTAGAGTTTGTGAAACCCCAATATCTGGAAGATTGTCATCATCATCGCCCTCAGCAGATGAAGAAGACATACACTCATACTCCTTCAAGTAAACTACAACTGAACTATATCCCACACCGAGATCTTCCTTATAGCCCTTTATTGTAAATTCTACATTGGTGCCCGGAATATTTCGAATGTAGTCACCATTTTTGTAAACCAATTTGAAGTCACTCATGACTCTGTTTGCTAGGTGTTCGTTATACCTCTTCATTTTTTAAAAAAACTGCTTATTTGAGCCTGTACGCACCCCATTCTACTTCGACTTTGACAGGCAATCTGATCCCCTTCTCTTGCTTGAGTATCCCATTATCGTCAATCAATATTGAGGCAAATATGGTTGTTTCTGTAACTTGCCTGGCATCAACTTTACGCTTTTTGGGCAGTGTTGTGGTTCGAGCCTTTCCTCTTTCTTTAACATAATCAGAGAAAGTTTTAACTTTACTTTGACTCTGTTCTTCCTTATTCAAAACAACTTTCTCTCCACAGGAAGTACAAAAGTTTTGTTCAGGAGAAAGCACGTTTCCACACTTGCAACAAAACACCATTTTGAATTATAGTCCATGAAATCTGATGACCGCTGATTTTTTGTCGGTCAGGTATTGCCGCCGGTAGACGAAATGACAGTCGTAAGATCGTAAGATTATTTTTGCGTACTTTAGATTATTTTTGTGTATTTTTTTAAATTTCCGCATCCTTTAAATTTGTGCATCCAAAGATTATTTTTGTGCACTTCTCGGTCACGATATGTATCTCATTGCAACACACGTCGTGAATCACCATGCTTGGTTAGTCTTGCATGCTTTCATTTGGTCCGAATAGCCCTTGATTGCTTTCATTTGGTCCGAAAAGCTATTGATTGCTTTCGTTTGGTCCGAAAAAACTCTCCTAATTGCTTTCGTTTGGTCCGAAATACAAATTACACGGCATCGGTTACAAAAAAATTCAATGATTACTGGGAAATACATGCTGCAGCACACTTCGAATACCGTAAATATGGGAAAAAGTCGTCAGTTTTTTGTAAACCAATCAAGATACGTTATTTCGGCCAACCAGCCAATTAAATTGCATGAAAATCGATCGCAAGTCAGTCGCTTTTTGCCGTATCCACCAACTCAGTCACAGAAGAAAAAGGTCCGTAAAATAAAGTTTAACGGTCGTAGGGCCGAGGGACCACTGTACCCTAATGTTTTTTAACCCTGTAGCAAAATTTATGTCAGTCGTGTGACGGTGCTGACTTACACTGGATCCACTCCTGAATTAGCAAAGATTTTGGTCAATTATATTTGGTGTTCCATCGCTACATACAAAAACTCATTAAAATCGAAGACTAGGAACAAAAGAACATCTGGAAATAAAATTCAGTAACAACATTCAGACACAACGAATATTGAGCATTTGCAAATGAGAAGGTAGAAACAAAACAGGAGTTGACACTTTATATTTTGCGAAATATGTAAAAGACTACTTCACCACAATTGGAAGAAGTTATGTTGTAACATACGACGTGATAAGTGATAGCAACGGTCCACTGGTCGATGATCTAATCAAACACGATCACGAGGAAGCAGACACGCTATTAGTTCTCCATGCTGTCAACGTTGCGAAGCAGATTCCGTTCATCAAATGCGTAATCTACTCTCCAGACACAGACGTCTTCTTATGGTGGTCCATTATGCACAAGATTTACCTCGGGTAAGAGTTTAGTTATTGCATTAATCACTTTTTCTGTTTGTTTAAAATCGCAATGCAAAAATAGTTTGAACACACCTGGCGAACTAAAATTTAACTCACAATTCTCGTTTTTTCAGGCAACGAAATTCCGAATTGGAAAAGGTAAAAAGATGCGAGACATAAATGTCAATGCATGTTACAAAGCACTCGGTACAAAGTACAGCAATATACTGCTGGGTTTTTATGTCTTTACTGGCTTTGACCAAACTGAGAGTTTCCACAACAAGTCGAAAGCAACTTGGTGAAAAAACGTCATCAAGCAAGTAAAAAAGTACTGGATGCGTTCGCTAGATTAGGTTTGGGGGAAAATTTGCCTTCTCTTAAAACTTTGAAATCTTTGGAGGAGTTTGTGGTTTCAGTCTATGACGGAACAAATCTACCATCTAACATCTTGTCACTAGCTGATATGCGTTGGTACCTCTTTTCACCGAAATACAAAAATTTCCGAATGCATTTTGTCATGATGATACTGCGCCAATTTCATCAACCTCCTTAGCATTTAGGACCAGCCAGCAATTTAGGATGGGAAATAAAAGATGATGACCACCCTCGTCCCCATGGTTTTTTGACTTTTTGATATGAAAGACGACGTCGAAAAATACCCTGGTATCGTTGACCGGATTTTGAAATATGATTGGCCTTCACATTTTCGCATAATTATGATGATTTTTTTTTCTTAGTCAGCACTTTTTCAGGTTAATAATAACGGTGCATGAAGCCGTGATCAATCAGTTTTGTAAACAAAACTTTATAAAGCCAGCAACATTTATGAAAAACGTTTTGGTGTTACTTTGTTAGATTTATTAAAACATAACTGACTCAGTCTTGGTGGTACATTAAGAAAGAATAATAGACTACTGAAATAATAAAAGAACAGCCCTGTCTTTCAAAAGTGTTTGTAGCTAGCTAGCTAAGCTAGCTAAAACAAGGTTGTTAATATGCTTAGCACGTAGTAGGTGATGAAAAACCTACCGCAGACGTGCTGATAACAGCTATCTTTATGTATTTTAGCTTGGTACTTTGTTTACGTTAAGCTATTAACTAGCTCAACTTTTTCAATGTTTGCAATTTACGATAGGATTAAAGACTTTATTCGTTCGTAAAATGCCATAGCAACATATTTGTTTGAAATCAGATGCACAAGAATAAATCCTACAAATATGTATATATCTGGGGACCCAATTTGCAAAAGTTTATCAAATATTTACTTAAATTAATGAATTTATTCAAGAAAATAAATATAATAAAACTTGGAAAAGGGGGAATCTAGTGTCTCTGAGAAAGCTATGAATTTCAATAATACCTTAACCGTATTCTTCATGCAAAGGGAAACAAAATCAACCCACTCCACCTACAAGCTCAAAAAGACGCTGTATGTTAAAAATTGGCCCATTTGAACTGAAATTTTCACAAGTTTTTTATTGACAGAGTAGCTTTCTGCGATATAAGAAAATAGGTTGCACCAATCAAGCATGGCACATATTTTTATTTAGACCCTATCTGACAATTTCAATCATGAGAATTGCTTTTTATGTTATACACATGTATCTTTGTCGGAATTGATATACTGTCAAAAATCGTTTATCGGTGTCCCTGAAAACGGCTAAATTCAGAAACTCAGGAACTATGATAATAGTGGAAATAGTTTTTGACTCAAATTTATCAAACCAATCTAAAAACATGTTATAGCAAGATTCAAATCTTTATTTGAATTTTTTTTTAGCAAAGAGTATGGTTTTGAACAAGAAGTATTTTGAAAATTTTCCATGGAACGAAATGGACAGGAACAGAACAGAAAATTTCCTACTTGTAATTTCTATTTCATAGTATTGCACATTTTTATACAGAAAGTAAACACACTTTGCGCAATTCTCACAAAATGAAATAACCTGATTGGCTAAATAATTCTCTACTTGTCTTTTCTGTACACAACGCAAAGAAAAAGTTGAACTCGATTCTACTTTGCTCAGAACAAAATAGACAAAAACATTTTCTGTTCATATGATGTAAACATTTTAAGTATGCATACTCAGAAATTTTTCTGTTCCTTTCCATTCTATTCCACAGAAAATTTTCTTGAAGTGAAAGATAGCCTTTAGCTTATATATATCCCTTTCAGTACATGTACTCATACTAGTATTCAGATTAAGGAGGTATTTTAAACAAGAGTAGAACTTACTAACTTTGCCAAAAATTAGTTCTCGTAAAAATGCAAAAGTATTTCAAAAAATTAGTTCTTGCAAAAAATAATTCTCCAAAATATCCCTTAATGGTTCTGCTGTTTTACGTAACAGAATGTGTAAGGCAAGCTTTTATTATATCTGAAGCTGTCTACATATATCCAGAAATTAGTCTGCCCTTCTCTTCACTTCCTTGTTTTTCATAGGATTCAAAATGCCACAAAAATAAAAACTTTTTCCATAAACTGGATTTGAAATCTAACAATAAACTATCTGAGTTCAGCAAAAAACATCTTTATTCAGGAAAGCTAGCTGTATATATTATCACGGCTTCGCCGCTCGTCCGCCATTATTGTTATTCTAGCCCTTACGGTCTAGGACTTCACGAACGACACACGTGTTATCTTTATATCTTGTACATGGCGCTGCGAGTTTGTTAGTTCTTAAAACTATTTATTACCTTTACGACGCTCGATACAGACGAACCAAGTCCAGACAGGTAAAGCAACAATTTACAAACATTTTCAACAAACATATTCACGCTTTTTGTTCACATCGCATCATTGACATTTCTGCTAACTGAACAAGGCGGTCAGTCCAAACTTTGCATACATACATTCCAGAAATACTGCTGGCTGCTTGTGTTTTCCCTGGACGTTATTTATTACCGTCACACGAGTTCTGGGATTTCTACAATACAAAACACTGTTTTTTCCCACATTTTTATCTTGAACATTTCCACCTCAAGATATACCCACCGTTAGAAGCCGCCATCTTTGTTTTTCTTTCTTCCGAACAACGTTACTAGTTCGTACGGCTGCCAATATGGACACAAACGCAGACCCTGAACCCCGCGACCAAGCAGACGCAACGACCGCTGCCATGACTGCTGTAATCCAAATGCAAAGACAACAAATGGCAATGCAGGAACAGATGGCACAGCTAATGTCTAAGCTCATCCCAGAGTCACCTCCTGTACCCAATGCAACCGGTCGCTGCTCCAAACCAAGTCGCCCCACAATATCTGCTGATAGCACCGATAGCAAATGGCACGTTTGATCGATGGACAGAGTATGCGCAATGAATTAAGATCGGCATGCGATGCGAATGTGAACGAGATGCTATTCAACTTTGTTGGACCCGACGCCCTCAACATTGCCACCGAAGAAGAATTGCTGGCACACATCAAGTCCGTTGCTGTAAAAACCGTACACCCAGAGGTTTATCGCCAACAATTCTTCACCATGCGTCAAAGCGACGGTGAATCAATCACGCATTTTATTTCCCGCCTTAAGTCACAGGCCATGCTAAGTGATTTTGTGCGCAATTGTGACTGTGCCGATGCCCAATGCAGGACGTCATACTCTGAAAACATGATCATGTCTCAAGTCATAGCAGGACTATACACCTCCTCACACCGCACCAAAATCCTTGGCGAAATGGCAGCAATAACATCCTTACCACGAATGACTGAGCGACTACTGATACTCGAATCCACAGCGCAAGCAACAGAACATTTCAAGCCTAGTCCTCAGACTTTCTCAGAAGTGGCACCAATTAAATCCGATTACCAACGCAATCAACTTCAAAGTCGCCGTCCACCACCGCCGAATTTACCACCAAATCAACAACCTAAAAAAGGAAGTGACAGGTGCAGAGGATGTGGAGGACCTAGACATCCTAAAGGAAGAGACCAATGCCCCGCCCAGGGACAAAAATGCCATAGTTGTGGGAAACCTAATCACTTCTCCAATGTTTGTCAGAGCACCAAGGTGGGGGCAGTTCAAGATGATGTTAACTCAGTCGACGACGAGGCATCGTTTATATCATCAATTACCACAAACTCTTTATGACTAGACAACAGCATACCTGACGGAGAATGGGACGGTACGACTATCGTTCCTGTAAAACCAGCACCACAGCTCACTCTGTTAGCCCGGATATCGATCAACAATGACGCCCATCAGAAGTTGCGCAGGAATGTTCCACGTAAAACAAAGACGATTCAAGAAGTTGCCGTCGCAGGCACTGGTGCCCAAACGTGCACCGCTGGTATGGAACTTTTGTCAAATTTAAATCTCAGAACAAACCAGCTAATCAACACCCAACACCGCCTACGAGCCGTTAACAACGATCGCTTAAAAGTCAAGGGTGCTGTTATAGCGGACATTTCTGTTAACAACAAAACCGCGACTGAGCTCGTCAACATATGCGAGGACGTCAACGGTTTGTTTTTATCTAAATCTGCTCTAAAGAAATTGAACATCATCCAATGGGAGTTTCCTAACCAACATGTAGTGAGTAGTGTCAACACCCACAATGTCATCATCCCACACGAAGAGTCAACTGCTGCATGTGGTTGTCCCGCTCGCTCATCGTGTCCACCTATTCCGGACCAGATACCATACCCTGCAACACCGGAATACAGGGAAGACATTGAGCGATGGATAAAAAAATACTTCGCAAGCAGTGCATTTAATACATGCTGCCATCAAAGCCTACATGCAATGACTGGAGATGCTCTCAAGATATCGTTTTTGCCCGATACCACCCCTGTTGCCTGCCACAAGCCAATACCAGTGCCACATCATTGGAAAGAAGCAGTGAAACGGCCGCTAGACGAGGACGTCGCCCTGAAAATCATCGAACCTGTCCCTACCGGCACTCCAACTACATGGTGCTCTCGTATGATCACAGTACGAAAGAAAGATAGCACTCCTAGAAGAACAGTTGACCTTCAACATTTAAATGCAGCAACCAGAAGGGAAACCCACCACAATCAGTCACCTTTCGATGTTGTCAGTGTTGTTCCAACTAATACCAAGAAAACCACCCTAGATGCATGGAATGGTTACCATAGTGTAATGCTCGACAAAAGTGCACGCGACGCTACCACGTACATCACAGAATGGGGGAGGTACCGCTACCTTCGTGCTCCCCAGGGATTCCATGCATCCAATGATGGCTACACAAAGAGGTTCGATGACATTACTAAGGACATCCCTAGAGTAAAACGAATCTTCGATGATTCTCTTCTATGGGACAAGGATATCGCTTCCGCTTTTTGGCACATAATTCGCTAGATCAAATTGTGTGCAGATAATGGCGTAGTTTTCAACCCAAAGAAGTTCGAATTTGCCAAAGATACAGTTGAGTTTGCTGGATTTGACATCTCCCAGGAGGGATACCGACCTAATCTTAAACTTATGGATGCTATCAGAAATTTTCCATCTCCAAAGAATATTACAGGTCTTAGATCCTGGTTGGGACTTGTCAATCAAACGTCGTATTCATTCGCTCAAGCCCCTATAATGTCACCATTTCGTGATCTGCTAAAACATGATGGAAACTTTTATTGGAACGATCAACTCGAACAATTATTTCAGTCCTCTAAATCAGAAATCTTAGATAGCATTCGGAACGGTGTATACACATTTGTTAACCGACAAACGTGCATTAATACAGACTGGAGCAAGAATGGAATAGGGTTCACGTTGTCCCAAAAACATTGTGAATGTCCATCTGTCGACCCACTATGTGGCGATGGACATTGGAAGATATGTTATGCTGGATCCCGCAGAGAGCCGCTACGCACCAATCGAGGGTGAGGCCCGAGCTCTTCTCTTTGCATTGGAATCCTGCAAAATATTCATAATGGGATGTCATAATCTAATTGTCGCAGTCGACCACAAACCTTTGGTTCGCATCTTCAACAACCGTAGCCTGAATGACATATCTAACGCAAGACTCTTGAAAATTAGAGAGAAGACACTAATGTTCCAATTCCATGTCATCGCCATACCTGGTAAAAGAAACAACGGCGCTGATGCGATGTCACGCGCACCAACAACCTCATCACAATTACCGTCAAGCCACGGTGCAATCGAAGAAGATATAGTCGCTGCAATGCACGCCCGATTCGACGATAACTTATCCATCCCAAAAATCTCCCATCACGCGACTGCCGACCCAGTTTATCGGGAACTGGAACACACGATTGCTACCGGCTTCCCTGATCGCAAAGATGCCTTGCCACCGTATCTCAAAGAATTTTGGAGCATGAGGGACGACCTGTACACCATTAATCATCTTTTTTTCATAGACGGGAGGATATTAATACCTTCAGCACTCCGCCGGCCTATGCTTGACCAATTGCATATCGGCCATCAAGGGGTGAACGCCATGAAGGCAAACGCAAAGAGGAGGCTTTTCTGGCCGAGAATGTCAGCTCAGATTCCAAATAGACGGGATCAGTGCAAGCTATGCAACGAACCGTGCCCCGTCGAACAGAAAGGATATGCTGACAGAGCCCAATTTTCCAGTGTATCCATTCCAACATACTGTCGCCGACCTGTTCCATATGGTCGGGGGAGTACATCGTTTATGCCGACCGATTCTCCGGATGGACCGAAGTTGCTGCGAACAAACCGGATGCATCAGCGTCAACGATCATCACAATACTGAGACAATATTTCACAAGTTTTGGTGTACCAGAAGAAATTTCGACAGATGGTGGCCCGCCCTTCAATTCACATGACGTCAACACCTTCATGTAATCCTGGAATGTCTCCCACCGTACATCATCTGTTGGATATCCACAGAGTAACGGACGTGCTGAAGCAGCCGTAAAAATCACCAAGCGTATTCTCACGACTAATGTTAGTCCGTCTGGATCACTCGACACAGACGAAGTCAGCAAAGCTCCGTTATTATACCGGAACACCCCTGCACCTGATATGGGCGTGTCGCCTGCGGAGCTCCTGTTTGGACGTCATTTGAACGATCATCTCCCACCTCCCACGCGTTTTCGACAACAGTGGATAGATTTCGCGAATGTGAGGGAGAGCACTTTCCGCAAACGATACACACAGTCTATCGAAAATAAGCCGACTTCGCCGTTACGAGAGCTGCATGTAGGGGAGACAGTTTCTCTCCAGAACCAGACTGGTAACCAATCACTACGATGGCAAAAGACCGGAATCGTAGCCGAAGCACTGCCCCATCGACAATACCGGGTTGTAGTGGATGGAAGTCGCCGCATAACACTCAGAAACCGCCAATTTCTGAGGAAAATCCTGCCTGAATGCCGACAAACAGATATCGTTGAGCCTTCACCACCACTGACAGACACTCCCAACGAAACAGCCAACGTCAATCCATCTGCGACCAATCCTGTGCCAGATTCTGCTGTCATCCAGCACAACGATACCGAGCAACACGGAGCACCGCCGACTACTGCTACCGCTGGTGAAACTCCTTCTCGCAGATCAGAGATAGAGAAAGGTTCCTTCTGGCGCAATTTACGCAAATCATCAACATCAATAAATCTTCACCTCCATAGTACTACTTTGATAGTCTATCTTAATTAATTGGCGCATCTGACGCACATCGATGAACATTGGTGAATCTCCACCATTCGCATCATGCAAATTGAGTAAAATAATTCAAAATGTTCTGTCAAAAAAAAAATATATATAATAAATGAGTACCAAACCAAAATCATCATTTGAAATATTTGAAGATATAGTGGGAATAATTATTATCAGCGTTGGGATCTATCTACCAATTATTATGTCGATTGAAGAACTAAAGGTTAAGGTTCGTGATTTGGAAACAAAAGAGACTGAAGAAAAGGTTAGGGTTCGTGATTTAAAAGAGTAATGAAACTATACAGGATCTTATACTTTGTGAGAAACATAAGATAAAACGATGAAAGAACAATGCGATGATTGTGAATGTATACTTAATGAGTATGATAAATGTAATATGTCTAATATATATATTTGCTTTTTTATTTAACATAGTGGAAAAAGGTTAGCTAGGTATGTTTTGGTATCTTTCTCCAGTTTTATTTACAAACAAGTACAAATGTTTACATACAATACATTTAAAATGGTCATTGGGACCTGTTGCTTAGTTTAGTTACTGCTAACAAGGGTGAAAAAACTCAAGAAGTAATAAATACTGAAAAGCCATAACGCAACAACGGAGAATGACATTTAATTACGTTAACTTTTCTCCACAAGTTTCGACAAAGTTCGCAAATCCTTGTAACTGTCGCTATTAAAATTTAATTCAAATCCTTATATATATATATATTAAGTTTCTTTTTTTTAAAAAATACAAATATATAAAAATATTTTTATTAATTTTTTAATTTCAAATAGATTGAACAATAAATGTAAGAAGAAACGTGAAACGTAAATTCAAAATACTAGCTATAGTGTAAAAAACATATATAGCAAAATAAACATTTTAATGGCCACAATACAACAATACTGCCACACAATATTAAAATTAAACATACTTTTCCAATCCCCTCAAATTTGTGAACATCAGGGTTGATATCATTCGGATTAAAATATAATTTAACAGATGCATAGGTTTTACCATCTTTAGTATTCTTCCAGATAAGTTGAAATTAAGCGATTGCGACTGGATATTCTAAATACTTTCGTACGAAGTAAAAAGCACCTAATTTATATGTTTTCACTTCCGAACTGGCAGATACAGTAAATTCTTTAAAATAAATATTTGCTCCATGTTGTCCCACAGCTCTGTTTTCCAACTAAAAAATAAAATTATTAAATAAAATAAAATAAAAAACATTTATACCTGGCTCATTTTTTTACGTCAAAAATTTTGTAATTTTTAACCATGAAACAACATGATATTAAAAAAATTGGAAAGAAATTAAAGAAATTAAAGACTCTAAATATTAGGAAAAATATAAAGGAAAAATAACATATCACGAAAAAATACCTGAATTGACATTGTTCTGTTAGCCCGTTAATAAAATTCATTATTTAATTTCGAAATGATTATTTTTTGTCTTTACAATCATTTCACCGTAGTTGAATCGACAATACAAAATGACTTTCGGCTTTGTCATTAAAAGAACTTTATGACCGTTTTGTATTGGATTAAAATGATGGTCTGTACATTTACAAATATCCAATTATAAAAAGAAAATCCAAATGCAAAAAGTTTTTATTTTTAAAAATCCCAGATTATATGTAGTATTTTTGTTAAAGTTTTTCAGAAAAGCGAAACTAAATTTTATGTTACACCTTTTGAGCGCAATATTAACTTTTATTACCCCCTGAATAAAATTGCTGAAAAGTGTACCACGTGACCAAAACAAACGTCAGTAAAATATTCGAAGTAGTTTAAAAAATATCAGAATACCTCATCTAAATGATCATTGCGCTAGGAAAAAAATCCAATTGTATTTATTCAACTACTGAGTAATGCTGATAACAAAATTGCACCAATAGAAGTCGTCTAAAATTTAATCATCTGAATGAAGCCCAGATGTCGATCGCAAAAGTAGTCGATCCCTTGTAAAAACTGGTGTTCCATATTTATATTCGCTAACATAAAAAGGTGTATTACTTTTTTCTATCATATTAGATTGATGATTCCAATATATGGTTTGTTACAAAATGTAGAAAAAACAACTATTACCTCAGTCGCAAAAAAAATCGGTCCTCAATGATGAAATCAAACCTGCTTATAATAGGAACAGACTCTACCCCCCCCCCCCCCCTCCCCCCCTAGTGTAATGAAAGGAGGGCGCTTATTAGAAAAACTATAATTCGCGGACGTTGAAGATGCCAATATTGAAGAGAATTTAATTATTGACTTTCATGACAAAGAAGATGATTTTAAAAATATCTCACAATAAACGCCCCTCTCTTTTTAACGTCCGCTCTCTAATAAAGTCCTCCCTAAAAATCTTTATTTTATACTCTAGAGAAAATACGGTACTCGATATTCGTCCCAATTTCTTGCTTTACCAGGTGGTAATAGCTGAGCCATTCGAATGCTATATGAGAGGCATGTGTAGAAAGTTTCTTAATTTTACATTTTTACAAGTTTAGCAATGCGGCTGGACAGTTGTCAGAAAATTGAGCTAAAATGTGAATATACATAACTGTGGGTTTTGGTAGTTTTTTTTTTGTTGTTCTTAAATTCCGATATTTTACTATGGACGCAATGTCGTTTGTAAAACAACATGAAAACTGTCGGTTTGAACACACAATACAATCCTAATTAATCAATTAGAACATGGTTAAAATCTGCCTATGCAAGAAAGTGGGACGGCTTAAACACTCACAACTGCCAGAAGGCTATTCTGACCTTCTGTCATTTGAAACAAAAAGGTTTTTAACTATCTACGGGGTAGCAGCAGTACTTGCATATAGAGGGTGATGTCGATTAAAAAAACACTGTATATAAAGAACTTTTACTATAAAAAAATATCAGTAATAATTTTATTTATTTTCTTTTAATAAATTGTTTTCAAAAACCATGAATAACAAAAGAATACACAATTAACTATATATATAAGTATATATATAATAAAAACAAAGATACAACACTGGGTATGCAAAAATTGAGTCCTGTAAACCCAATAGACAAGTCCTGTTTGTACCATCAGCACATCATATTACTGCAATTTTAAGTAACAAATTTGCAAATGAGAAAAAAATATCACTTATGAAAGACAAGGAATTTATAAAAAGTAGCAGCTTGGATAACATATCGGAATAGAAGTAACATCAGGAAAAAAAGTACAGGTACTTCGAACTTCAATCCTCAAAAATTGTGTTATTTAATACAACAATAAACGTTAAAACTGAGAAAATGGAGCTGACAGCTATTCTCATAAATCTCTATAACAATATTATGTAAATAATTAACATATATACATAAAATATATTAGGCAACCACATTGTTTTTCGTTCTTATATTTATTGCACTTTTTAAAAGTGAAAAAAATATATGTCCTCTACCATCCTTTTATTACTCCAGCGATGATCTGGTGACTCATCTCGCCACATAACTTCATGGTTTTTAATGAAGGTGCCGATAAGCCGCAAACGCCCGCATATATAAGGGCGAGCTCGGGTGACTTTTCGAATTAAATTGACGGTTGTCCGCCGAAATCGCCCGGAGCATTCCCGAAATGCAACACCTTGTAACATAAACATGGCGGACGACAGTTGAAAGCATGCGCTTGAAGAGAAAGGAGTTAATAAAGTTTATGTATAAGTTATTTATCAAGTAAATCTTATTAAAAACCATCAAAAACAGTTCTTTTAAGCACTTCGCTACCACATATATAGTTAGTTCATTTTAATTTTTATACTTTTTTAAATAATTTGTGGTGAATCATTGAGTGTTTTTGTGGTGAATCTTTTTTTTTGTTTGGACATTGTTCGGTTCTATGTGGGTTTTTTAAGGCGAAAACCTGAATTTTTTTCAAAACGCCGAACTCGCCAGAAAACGCCCGCACGTTTCACGGTGTATGCGGCTTATCGGCACCCTCATGGTTTTTATTCCATAAAATAACTTTGCAAAAATTCAGGTAAACAAAGTGGAAATTTTTCCCGGTTGAACAAAAGATGAATTAGCTAAAACGTCCTAATTTCGTGATTTACGTCTTAATTCTGTGATGTGTTTTTTTTCCAATGTGAGATACGCTAGGCTCTACATATACATACCAAATAATATAAAAGCTCCTACGCCAGCTTATTTCTCTTCAATTTGAAAAATCTCAACAACATAGCAAATGCAAAATTCTGGACTTCATTGGCGATAAATTTGTGATGTAACCAATGATGTTGTTGTCTATAATAAAGTGAAACCTTGTGTTTACAATTATATTTGATTGATGTCAAGACTTTTGGGGTGGTGAAGAATCATCTGAAATGACAAATTTCAAGATGATCGTATCATCATAATGGAGATACAAAATCATTAGCAACACTGGTAAAAACTTTAGAAATAGAATAAAATGGAATAAAAAATAGAATCAAAGTCTGCAGAATGAATTTCCAAAATGCACCTAATTTTAGCTATAACTAGCTATAATAAGTTCCTTATAATTGATGCAATCAATATGTTTTAAGCTCCAAAATGATATTAAATCAATGTAAAACCATAGTTGAAAGACTAAGATAAGGACTAAATACATACATTAAAATCCACGACAAGTATAACCAGTAACCATCCAACATCCAACACATGTGGGATATGACTCATAATGGCAGAAAAAATCAGTCAAACTTTTGTACGGAAAGCGAAATATGCGCCTTTTGCACAAAAATGAATAAACGGCGCGCCATTAAACAACTTTTCGTTCCTGAAGTTTCGTTTCCAAACACTAGCCACCTAAAGGTGTGAGTCGGTAACTTGTACAAGGAATATGAAATACGTTTATCTTAAGCTAGACTTAACTACACTATAATAAATACAACATTATGAGCACTAGATCTTAAGACATTCTTTTAAAAATAATGTCAACCCGCTTTATAAATAAAATTTTTACCGCCTCGGCCAGTTTCTCATGTAATCTCGCACATGAATTGGCTCCGCGTAAAATATTCACCAATGTGTTCATTTTTTATTCCGAGACGAAAAAAGGGGCGTTGACTCCATTTAACACTAGCTCAACTGTAACCGACTATGTCGTATACTTGAACCTCAACACAACCTCAACTGGACCCGGCATTGTCTTATTCTTCGCCCCGATGACAGCTCAACTGCATCCGACACACGACGTTAAGCACTTTATCAACGTCGTAATGTTGTTAATACATACTACTGCCTAGTGTAATATCTTTGTAATATACAGTAATACACTGTAGTACTTAGTATTATGCCGTATTCTACACTGTATTACTTTGTAGTATTCAGTAATACACTGTAATACCTTGTAGTATTCGGTAATACACTGTAATACCCTGTAGTATTCAGTAATACACTGTAATACTTTGTAGTATTCGGTAATACACTGTAATACCTTGTAGTATTCGATAATATACTGTAATACCCTGTAATACTTTGCAGTATTCAGTAATACACTGTAATACTTTGTAGTATTCAGTAATACACTGTAATACTTTGTAGCATCCAGTAATACACTGTAATACTTTGTAGTATTCGGTAATACACTGTAATACCTTGTAGTATTCGGTAATATACTGTAATACTGGTTAGCAATCAGTAGTGCACTGTAATACCTTGTAGTATTCGGTAATACACTATAATACCTTGTAGTATTCAGTAATATACTGTAATACCCTGTAGTATTCAGTAATATACTGTAATACCTTGTAGTATTCGGTAATACACTGTAATACTTTGTAGTATTCAGTAATACGCTGTAATACTTTGTAGTATTCAGTAATACACTGTAATACCCTGTAGTATTCAGTAATACACTGTAATACTTAGTAATATACTGTAATACCTTGTAGTATTCACTAATGCGTTGTAATACTTTGTAGTATTCAGTAATACACTGTAATACCCTGTAGTATTCAATAATACACTGTAATACACTGTAGTATTCAGTAATACACTGTAATACTTAGTAATACACTGTAATACTTTGTAGTATTCAGCAATACACTGTAATACCTTGTAGTATTCAGTAATACACTGTAATACTTTGTAGTATCCAGTAATACACTGTAGTACTTAGTAATATACTGTAATACTTTGTAGTATTCAGTAATACACTGTAATACCTTGTAGTATTCTGTAATACACTGTAATACCTTGTAGTATTCGGTAATACGCTGTAATACTTTGTTGTATTCAGTAATACACTGTAATACCTTGTAGTATTCAGTAATACACTGTAATACTTAGTAATATACTGTAATATTTTGTAGTATTCAGTAATACACTGTAATACCTTGTAGTATTCGGAAATACACTGTAGTACTTAGTAACATACTGTAATATTTTGTAGTATTTGGTAATACACTGTAATACCTAATATGGTAATACTTAGTAATATACCGTAATAGACGTAATAGAACTTTCCCGGTTGCGCAAAGCATTCTGGGACACGTCAAAATACAACAGCGCAGCTGGCAGCGATGCGAAGTGCGAAGTTTATGTGGTGGTTTGGTTCTGTTTATACAAGTTAAATTTTAATCAATTCTTATATATTTTACACCAAAAACGATAATTAAAAAAGCTAAAAAGTTAAATCAAGCGAGGGTGATGGCTTCGGCTGAAGATATTGAATGTTTGCAGAATTTTTTAGAACTTTCTAAAGCTGAACTTCAATACATGGAATCACAGTCCCGATATTTACTTGCGCACGCATCTAAGTGATTACGTAATGCCCGATGCGCGCGCAGAAATGGAGGTAAAAATGTAAACAAACTAAGCTTACCTCCATTTCTGCGCGCGCAGGAAAAACACGGCACTATGATTGAGTGTATTTTTCCTTTCCCAGCGTGGGCTTCCAACATCACATGGATCACGTGGAGCGTTGGCTGCAAGAGCTCTGATTTAATCTCCAGCTATAAATTGTATACCCAATTGTCAAATTTTGGTCAATTTCCGGGGTATTCAACCATTAATAACTTTTGAACCGGTTATCGTAGAGAGTTGAGTGACCCCTCATTTTTTTTGTCTCATTGAGCTCTTTCCAATGAGCCATGTTTTAACAGTATTGTTAAAAATTAATTTTTTTGTATGGAATTGCTATCTGATTGCTCATGAGCAAAAAGTAGAAGTAAAAGCCACTGCTGAATATACAATTTGTTTCTGCGTAACATGCGAAAAGACATTTGATTCAGACGAAGAGCTGACTTGGAATGTTTGGAAGGGTAAGTCGGTTTAACATAACTACTGAAACAAATACTCTTATATGGTTGGTTCGTTTTTAACGTAATTTTGAACGTTTTCTTCTCCCTTCAAAATTTGAACTGTACATTCTAATTTAAGTAGTTGTGGGCGAAAATTTGCCCTTGGTATTCCATCTAATCATGTGCAAAATTTCATTGTTGTTTCAAAGACGAGAATAGATTTCAGCTATAAAATGGCTACTGACCGGTTTTGATCCTGCCCTGTAAAATACAAAGCCTTTTGTCAGGGCGCAGACCTCACAAGCTTGGTCTGCACTTTTGAGCTTGGGCTTTGTATTTCACAGTGTACGTTATCAAAACCGGTCAGTATTTGTTTATTAATGATTATGTCATTAAAATACCAGCTATCGTTCAAAGTGTTTCCCCTCTTTGAAGGCTTGAAATGCATAAAAGATAGATGTGCATATTTTACATGGCTAGCCTCACAAATATCGAGGGATATACCCTGTCTATTATTTCCGGGAGGGGCCATGGCTTAGATGGAGAGTCCTAGAGTATTTAATGCTCATTTTGAGCTACGCAGACCCAATTAGGGCCCGCGCTCTACTAGACAACTCCCGGCAACATCCAACGGCCCACACAGTGTGCCATCTTCCCAATTTCCCTCACATGGCTTGGGTTAACCCGGGGCTATGGTAACATTCACTCGCCCATGTTGAATCGCCGTCAAGAGGAATCGAACCCCGGTCTCCCGCACAGAGTACGAGAGCTATAACCACTAATCTACGGCGCCACAAAAAACTGTCAATTTTGAATTCCAGCTTGTATTGATGCTTTCGGTGGTAAATATTTTAACACTAAATTTTATCATTTTATTTAAAATTCAGGGTTAACCCTGGTTATTTTATTTCAATTGTGAGAAACCTTTTATTCAGTGTCTGAAACAAGCTAACTGAAGGCGTTAAGGTAATAATCTACTATTCCAACCAATACTTCAAAATGTGTGTTTTCAGTAAGGTTTTTATATGTGCAAGCTTATGGGTTGCTTTTACAATCTACAACTTAAGCAATACAGCTATGACTTTTCTTTGCATCATGACAAGTTTATGTTCTGGGTTATAAATTTTGGTAATTTCATGCACTTGTATATAATGTATTGTTTTAAATTTTATATTTTCAGGAGGTCCACATCAGTTTTTAAACTGCCATTGTAACTAACCTTCTTTAACAAATAAATTATCTATCTATCTATCTAACACCTTTTACTAATTATAAGCAAATATTTCTTTTTTAAATGGATTTCTGTGATTATTGTGGTCTGTTGTGTATATTTTCTACCTACAGAAATGTTTGCGCATGTTCAAAAATATCAATGTATGAGATGAATGTATTCCTAAGGGAATTTGCCTTTTATCAGCCGGTCTGGCCAACGTTAAAAGAAGCCTTTCCACACATAATGTATAAAAGAACTTTTTATTAATTGTCTGTCCTTGTGTGCATATACTATTCCAATTCGAAACACGTTGCTGAGCCTGTTTGCAAACACGAAAGAATCTCGTATCTTGATCTAAAACTGTGTAAGCCTTTTACTGTTCAACCTGTACTACCCAAACAGAGTACATCTTATCTCCTAACAGAAAATTAATTTGAAGAAATCTGTTACTTTACCTTATTTCACCTTCAGTTCTCATCCCTGTTTTTTTTAATAAGAATAGTGTTTTTTGTTTCAACATGAATATTCTAAAGTTAGGCAAAAATCATCATGATATATTCATAGAAATGCAACCTGGTGTAAAAATCACGCCTAAGGTGCTGTTTTTTAAGTAGACTAATTCAACTGACAGACAAAAAACTAGAATTTATGGGAAAATGTCTTTAAATAAAATCTGAGGAGAGACATGTTATGTCAATAAAAGATGCAAGTAAATACTTTTTTTGTTGATGCAAACAAAATTTCAATATAAGCATAGGATCTTAGTTTATTTATACCTTTTTGTTTAATTTCATCTCGACTATCCTATAGACTATATTTTTATATCAAAAAAGGGTGTATAAACGTTTTGAAGAACAGGCAATAAAGGAAAAAGCAAAATTATTTTTTTCTATTTTCAATGCTACTTTCGAATACCTGGACATGTCCATACAACATGGCAGGGAACATTACAAAAATTCCAAATTTGATCTTTCAGCTGTACTCTTCTGTGCCCAATAAGTAGGGTTTTTTGTTGGTTTAGTCCATTTACTCCATGTGATCTTTCTTTTTTACTGACGGTATATATGGAAATGTTCATAACTTGTCTATAGTTATGCTTTAAAAAATTAAGAGGATGACTATATGTTTGTTTATCCCTGTAACAATAAATTGGAGGTAAGAATGGAAAGGGGTAAAGCACTTTCTTTTCTATATTAAAAAAATTTAATTGACAATAATTGTAATATTTTAAAATACAAAGAAATGCAAATATCGTAACAAATATCTGTGTATGGTATACAATATAAAATCAGTATATATAGTATAATAATAGTATAGAAATAGTCTGTGCAATAGTTTTTGAATGATTGATACATAGTCGATAGTTTGTACACGCAGTAGACTACTTTTACTTTGGTGTTACACATGAAAAAAGGACCATTTTTTTAGTATTATTTTGTGGTAACATCCTGCCATTCTCATCCCTTCCGGTTATTATGTCAACTTAGAGTGATGTTATATCTATTTCTAATGTTAAAAAATAATTATTTGAGGAAACTTTGTTAAAAAATTTGTTAAACGTTTATATACCTATTTAAATAAATGGCAGATTGTCCTAGCTTTTTTAAAGTAATTTTACTTATTTTATTATAGATGGATGTAAAAATGTGTAAAAGAAATTACAAGGCCACCACCATACCAAGTTGAACGGTTGCATTCCAAAAAGGGCCTCTGAACCAGTTAAATTTTTTATTTTGTTTGAATTTTGTATTGTATACTTAGTGATTATATTTACGATGTAAAGTTATATATATTTCTACATATTTAAAAAACTCTGAACAAAATTCCATCAAAGTTGTTTTATATTGCATCTTCCAAAGAAAGTTTGGAAAAATACCCTGTATCTCTAAGAAATCTATACACTTGAAATTTGCCACCCTTCAGAAAACGTATGGCTGTAACTTTTAATTTCAAAAAGTCATCCATACACATGGAAGGAAAAACCTTGCTTTTACGAATTGGCTTTTTAGCACAAATTTCCGAATTAAGAAGAAATCTATATTTATTCATGATAATATGTTATGCAGGCTCCATTTGTGTTGTTTCGTTAAATTTTAGCCTGAAAAGGGATTTTGAGTAGAAAAGATTCCGAATGAAGGGCGAGTCCGCGACAATTCTTCCTTATCTGAGCTCAGTTTATGTTGTTTCGTTGAATTTTAGCCTGAATAGAGATTTTGAGTAGAAAAGATTCCGAATGAAGGGCGAGTCCGCGACAATTCTTCCTTGTGTGGGATCAGTTTATGTTGTTTCGTTGAACTTTGGTCTGAAAAGGAAATTTGAGTAGAAAAGATTCCGAATGAAGGGTGAGTCCGCGACAATTCTTCCTTATCTGAGCTCAGTTTATCTTGTTTCGTTGATTTTTGGTCTGAAAAGGGATTTTGAGTAGAAAAGATTCCGAATGAAGGGCGAGTCCGCGACAATTCTTCCTTGTGTGGGATCAGTTTATGTTGTTTCGTAAAATTTTAGCCTGAAAATGGATTTTGAGTAGAAAAGATTCCGAATGAAGGCAGAGTCCGCGACAATTCTTCCTTATCTGAGCTCAGTTTATGTTGTTTCATTGAATTTTGGTCTGAAAAGGGATTTTGAGTAGAAAAGATTCCGAATGAAGGGCGAGTCCGCGACAATTCGTCCTTGTGTGCGCTCAGTTTATGTTGTTTCGCCCTTCATTCGGAATCTTTTGTACTCAAATTCCCTTTTCAGACCAAAATTCAACGAAACAACATAAACTGAGCTCAGATAAGGAAGAATTGTCGCGGACTAGGCCTTCATTCGGAATCTTTTCTACTCAAATTCCCTTTTCAGACCAAAGTTCAACGAAACAACATAAACTGAGCGCACACAAGGACGAATTGTCGTGGACTCGCCCTTCATTCGGAATCTTTTCTACTCAAAATCCCTTTTCAGACCAAAATTCAATGAAACAACATAAACTGAGCTCAGATAAGGAAGAATTGTCGCGGACTCTGCCTTCATTCGGAATCTTTTCTACTCAAAATCCATTTTCAGGCTAAAATTTAACGAAACAACATAAACTGATCCCACACAAGGAAGAATTGTCGCGGACTCGCCCTTCATTCGGAATCTTTTCTACTCAAAATCCCTTTTCAGACCAAAAATCAACGAAACAAGATAAACTGAGCTCAGATAAGGAAGAATTGTCGCGGACTCACCCTTCATTCGGAATCTTTTCTACTCAAATTTCCTTTTCAGACCAAAGTTCAACGAAACAACATAAACTGATCCCACACAAGGAAGAATTGTCGCGGACTCGCCCTTCATTCGGAATCTTTTCTACTCAAAATCCCTTTTCAGACCAAAAATCAACGAAACAAGATAAACTGAGCTCAGATAAGGAAGAATTGTCGCGGACTCACCCTTCATTCGGAATCTTTTCTACTCAAATTTCCTTTTCAGACCAAAGTTCAACGAAACAACATAAACTGATCCCACACAAGGAAGAATTGTCGCGGACTCGCCCTTCATTCGGAATCTTTTCTACTCAAAATCTCTATTCAGGCTAAAATTCAACGAAACAACATAAACTGAGCTCAGATAAGGAAGAATTGTCGCGGACTCGCCCTTCATTCGGAATCTTTTCTACTCAAAATCCCTTTTCAGGCTAAAATTTAACGAAACAACACAAATGGAGCCTGCATAACATATTATCATGAATAAATATAGATTTCTTCTTAATTCGGAAATTTGTGCTAAAAAGGCAATTCGTAAAAGCAAGGTTTTTCCTTCCATGTGTATGGATGACTTTTTGAAATTAAAAGTTACAGCCATACGTTTTCTGAAGGGTGGCAAATTTCATGTGTATAGATTTCTTAGAGATACAGGGTATTTTTCCAAACTTTCTTTGGAAGATGCAATATAAAACAACTTTGATGGAATTTTGTTCAGAGTTTTTTAAATATGTAGAAATATATATAACTTTACATCGTAAATATAATCACTAAGTATACAATACAAAATTCAAACAAAATAAAAAATTTAACTGGTTCAGAGGCCCTTTTTGGAATGCAACCGTTCAACTTGGTATGGTGGTGGCCTTGTAATTTCTTTTACACATTTTTACATCCATCTATAATAAAATAAGTAAAATTACTTTAAAAAAGCTAGGACAATCTGCCATTTATTTAAATAGGTATATAAACGTTTAACAAATTTTTTTAACAAAGTTTCCTCAAATAATTATTTTTTAACATTAGAAATAGATATAACATCACTCTAAGTTGACATAATAACCGGAAGGGATGAGAATGGCAGGATGTTACCACAAAATAATACTAAAAAAATGGTCCTTTTTTCATGTGTAACACCAAAGTAAAAGTAGTCTACTGCGTGTACAAACTATCGACTATGTATCAATCATTCAAAAACTATTGCACAGACTATTTCTATACTATTATTATACTATATATACTGATTTTATATTGTATACCATACACAGATATTTGTTACGATATTTGCATTTCTTTGTATTTTAAAATATTACAATTATTGTCAATTAAATTTTTTTAATATAGAAAAGAAAGTGCTTTACCCCTTTCCATTCTTACCTCCAATTTATTGTTACAGGGATAAACAAACATATAGTCATCCTCTTAATTTTTTAAAGCATAACTATAGACAAGTTATGAACATTTCCATATATACCGTCAGTAAAAAAGAAAGATCACATGGAGTAAATGGACTAAACCAACAAAAAACCCTACTTATTGGGCACAGAAGAGTACAGCTGAAAGATCAAATTTGGAATTTTTGTAATGTTCCCTGCCATGTTGTATGGACATGTCCAGGTATTCGAAAGTAGCATTGAAAATAGAAAAAAATAATTTTGCTTTTTCCTTTATTGCCTGTTCTTCAAAACGTTTATACACCCTTTTTTGATATAAAAATATAGTCTATAGGATAGTCGAGATGAAATTAAACAAAAAGGTATAAATAAACTAAGATCCTATGCTTATATTGAAATTTTGTTTGCATCAACAAAAAAAGTATTTACTTGCATCTTTTATTGACATAACATGTCTCTCCTCAGATTTTATTTAAAGACATTTTCCCATAAATTCTAGTTTTTTGTCTGTCAGTTGAATTAGTCTACTTAAAAAACAGCACCTTAGGCGTGATTTTTACACCAGGTTGCATTTCTATGAATATATCATGATGATTTTTGCCTAACTTTAGAATATTCATGTTGAAACAAAAAACACTATTCTTATTAAAAAAAACAGGGATGAGAACTGAAGGTGAAATAAGGTAAAGTAACAGATTTCTTCAAATTAATTTTCTGTTAGGAGATAAGATGTACTCTGTTTGGGTAGTACAGGTTGAACAGTAAAAGGCTTACACAGTTTTAGATCAAGATACGAGATTCTTTCGTGTTTGCAAACAGGCTCAGCAACGTGTTTCGAATTGGAATAGTATATGCACACAAGGACAGACAATTAATAAAAAGTTCTTTTATACATTATGTGTGGAAAGGCTTCTTTTAACGTTGGCCAGACCGGCTGATAAAAGGCAAATTCCCTTAGGAATACATTCATCTCATACATTGATATTTTTGAACATGCGCAAACATTTCTGTAGGTAGAAAATATACACAACAGACCACAATAATCACAGAAATCCATTTAAAAAAGAAATATTTGCTTATAATTAGTAAAAGGTGTTAGATAGATAGATAGATAATTTATTTGTTAAAGAAGGTTAGTTACAATGGCAGTTTAAAAACTGATGTGGACCTCCTGAAAATATAAAATTTAAAACAATACATTATATACAAGTGCATGAAATTACCAAAATTTATAACCCAGAACATAAACTTGTCATGATGCAAAGAAAAGTCATAGCTGTATTGCTTAAGTTGTAGATTGTAAAAGCAACCCATAAGCTTGCACATATAAAAACCTTACTGAAAACACACATTTTGAAGTATTGGTTGGAATAGTAGATTATTACCTTAACGCCTTCAGTTAGCTTGTTTCAGACACTGAATAAAAGGTTTCTCACAATTGAAATAAAATAACCAGGGTTAACCCTGAATTTTAAATAAAATGATAAAATTTAGTGTTAAAATATTTACCACCGAAAGCATCAATACAAGCTGGAATTCAAAATTGACAGTTTTTTGTGGCGCCGTAGATTAGTGGTTATAGCTCTCGTACTCTGTGCGGGAGACCGGGGTTCGATTCCTCTTGACGGCGATTCAACATGGGCGAGTGAATGTTACCATAGCCCCGGGTTAACCCAAGCCATGTGAGGGAAATTGGGAAGATGGCACACTGTGTGGGCCGTTGGATGTTGCCGGGAGTTGTCTAGTAGAGCGCGGGCCCTAATTGGGTCTGCGTAGCTCAAAATGAGCATTAAATACTCTAGGACTCTCCATCTAAGCCATGGCCCCTCCCGGAAATAATAGACAGGGTATATCCCTCGATATTTGTGAGGCTAGCCATGTAAAATATGCACATCTATCTTTTATGCATTTCAAGCCTTCAAAGAGGGGAAACACTTTGAACGATAGCTGGTATTTTAATGACATAATCATTAATAAACAAATACTGACCGGTTTTGATAACGTACACTGTGAAATACAAAGCCCAAGCTCAAAAGTGCAGACCAAGCTTGTGAGGTCTGCGCCCTGACAAAAGGCTTTGTATTTTACAGGGCAGGATCAAAACCGGTCAGTAGCCATTTTATAGCTGAAATCTATTCTCGTCTTTGAAACAACAATGAAATTTTGCACATGATTAGATGGAATACCAAGGGCAAATTTTCGCCCACAACTACTTAAATTAGAATGTACAGTTCAAATTTTGAAGGGAGAAGAAAACGTTCAAAATTACGTTAAAAACGAACCAACCATATAAGAGTATTTGTTTCAGTAGTTATGTTAAACCGACTTACCCTTCCAAACATTCCAAGTCAGCTCTTCGTCTGAATCAAATGTCTTTTCGCATGTTACGCAGAAACAAATTGTATATTCAGCAGTGGCTTTTACTTCTACTTTTTGCTCATGAGCAATCAGATAGCAATTCCATACAAAAAAATTAATTTTTAACAATACTGTTAAAACATGGCTCATTGGAAAGAGCTCAATGAGACAAAAAAAATGAGGGGTCACTCAACTCTCTACGATAACCGGTTCAAAAGTTATTAATGGTTGAATACCCCGGAAATTGACCAAAATTTGACAATTGGGTATACAATTTATAGCTGGAGATTAAATCAGAGCTCTTGCAGCCAACGCTCCACGTGATCCATGTGATGTTGGAAGCCCACGCTGGGAAAGGAAAAATACACTCAATCATAGTGCCGTGTTTTTCCTGCGCGCGCAGAAATGGAGGTAAGCTTAGTTTGTTTACATTTTTACCTCCATTTCTGCGCGCGCATCGGGCATTACGTAATCACTTAGATGCGTGCGCAAGTAAATATCGGGACTGTGATTCCATGTATTGAAGTTCAGCTTTAGAAAGTTCTAAAAAATTCTGCAAACATTCAATATCTTCAGCCGAAGCCATCACCCTCGCTTGATTTAACTTTTTAGCTTTTTTAATTATCGTTTTTGGTGTAAAATATATAAGAATTGATTAAAATTTAACTTGTATAAACAGAACCAAACCACCACATAAACTTCGCACTTCGCATCGCTGCCAGCTGCGCTGTTGTATTTTGACGTGTCCCAGAATGCTTTGCGCAACCGGGAAAGTTCTATTACGTCTATTACGGTATATTACTAAGTATTACCATATTAGGTATTACAGTGTATTACCAAATACTACAAAATATTACAGTATGTTACTAAGTACTACAGTGTATTTCCGAATACTACAAGGTATTACAGTGTATTACTGAATACTACAAAATATTACAGTATATCACTAAGTATTACAGTGTATTACTGAATACTACAAGGTATTACAGTGTATTACTGAATACAACAAAGTATTACAGCGTATTACCGAATACTACAAGGTATTACAGTGTATTACAGAATACTACAAGGTATTACAGTGTATTACTGAATACTACAAAGTATTACAGTATATTACTAAGTACTACAGTGTATTACTGGATACTACAAAGTATTACAGTGTATTACTGAATACTACAAGGTACTACAGTGTATTACTGAATACTACAAAGTATTACAGTGTATTACTAAGTATTAACCCTATAATAACTGTTTATGAGGGCAATACCGGAGAATATTGACCGACGTCAAAGTATTGCCCGAGCTTGTGAGGGCAATACGTGACAGAGGTCAATATTCGAAGGTATTGCCCGAAATAAACAGTTATTATATGGATTATTATCCGGGTACTGCATTTTACAACAAAAAATATAACATTATAAAAGCAGGATGTAGAAACCATGTCTTTATAGAAACTATTCCCATATGGAACGTACATTCGAACAAAAAATATATTTTTTAAAAATCGAATCTCGTGTAAACATAGCAGGTTTTCATTGCAGCCACAACATTGAAGTTTCACTTCTGTTTCACTTACTTCTGTTTCGCGTTTTGTTTACTTTTTTCCGTGTTTATTTACATTTAATGCTACCATATTTAAACTTTAAACACGGTTGCTATGGTAGCGGGCAATACCGTGGAATATTGCCCGCTATGACGTAAGTTCTAACCAATCACATTGCACGATTTTCGAAAATATCGATGCCGCCCTTTTACCCGGGTAATAATACAGTGTATTACTGAATACTACAGTGTATTACAGTGTATTATTGAATACTACAGGGTATTACAGTGTATTACTGAATACTACAAAGTATTACAACGCATTAGTGAATACTACAAGGTATTACAGTATATTACTAAGTATTACAGTGTATTACTGAATACTACAGGGTATTACAGTGTATTACTGAATACTACAAAGTATTACAGCGTATTACTGAATACTACAAAGTATTACAGTGTATTACCGAATACTACAAGGTATTACAGTATATTACTGAATACTACAGGGTATTACAGTATATTACTGAATACTACAAGGTATTATAGTGTATTACCGAATACTACAAGGTATTACAGTGCACTACTGATTGCTAACCAGTATTACAGTATATTACCGAATACTACAAGGTATTACAGTGTATTACCGAATACTACAAAGTATTACAGTGTATTACTGGATGCTACAAAGTATTACAGTGTATTACTGAATACTACAAAGTATTACAGTGTATTACTGAATACTGCAAAGTATTACAGGGTATTACAGTATATTATCGAATACTACAAGGTATTACAGTGTATTACCGAATACTACAAAGTATTACAGTGTATTACTGAATACTACAGTGTATTACAGTGTATTACTGAATACTACAGGGTATTACAGTGTATTACTGAATACTACAAGGTATTATAGTGTATTACCGAATACTACAAGGTATTACAGTGCACTACTGATTGCTAACCAGTATTACAGTATATTACCGAATACTACAAGGTATTACAGTGTATTACCGAATACTACAAAGTATTACAGTGTATTACTGAATACTACAGTGTATTACAGTGTATTACTGAATACTACAGGGTATTACAGTGTATTACTGAATACTACAAAGTATTACAGCGTATTACTGAATACTACAAAGTATTACAGTGTATTACCGAATACTACAAGGTATTACAGTATATTACTGAATACTACAGGGTATTACAGTATATTACTGAATACTACAAGGTATTATAGTGTATTACCGAATACTACAAGGTATTACAGTGCACTACTGATTGCTAACCAGTATTACAGTATATTACCGAATACTACAAGGTATTACAGTGTATTACCGAATACTACAAAGTATTACAGTGTATTACTGGATGCTACAAAGTATTACAGTGTATTACTGAATACTACAAAGTATTACAGTGTATTACTGAATACTGCAAAGTATTACAGGGTATTACAGTATATTATCGAATACTACAAGGTATTACAATGTATTACCGAATACTACAAAGTATTACAGTGTATTACTGAATACTACAGGGTATTACAGTGTATTACCGAATACTACAAGGTATTACAGTGTATTACTGAATACTACAAAGTAATACAGTGTAGAATACGGCATAATACTAAGTACTACAGTGTATTACTGTATATTACAAAGATATTACACTAGGCAGTAGTATGTATTAACAACATTACGACGTTGATAAAGTGCTTAACGTCGTGTGTCGGATGCAGTTGAGCTGTCATCGGGGCGAAGAATAAGACAATGCCGGGTCCAGTTGAGGTTGTGTTGAGGTTCAAGTATACGACATAGTCGGGTACAGTTGAGCTAGTGTTAAATGGAGTCAACGCCCCTTTTTTCGTCTCGGAATAAAAATGAACACATTGGTGAATATTTTACGCGGAGCCAATTCATGTGCGAGATTACATGAGAAACTGGCCGAGGCGGTAAAAATTTTATTTATAAAGCGGGTTGACATTATTTTTAAAAGAATGTCTTAAGATCTAGTGCTCATAATGTTGTATTTATTATAGTGTAGTTAAGTCTAGCTTAAGATAAACGTATTTCATATTCCTTGTACAAGTTACCGACTCACACCTTTAGGTGGCTAGTGTTTGGAAACGAAACTTCAGGAACGAAAAGTTGTTTAATGGCGCGCCGTTTATTCATTTTTGTGCAAAAGGCGCATATTTCGCTTTCCGTACAAAAGTTTGACTGATTTTTTCTGCCATTATGAGTCATATCCCACATGTGTTGGATGTTGGATGGTTACTGGTTATACTTGTCGTGGATTTTAATGTATGTATTTAGTCCTTATCTTAGTCTTTCAACTATGGTTTTACATTGATTTAATATCATTTTGGAGCTTAAAACATATTGATTGCATCAATTATAAGGAACTTATTATAGCTAGCTATAGCTAAAATTAGGTGCATTTTGGAAATTCATTCTGCAGACTTTGATTCTATTTTTTATTCCATTTTATTCTATTTCTAAAGTTTTTACCAGTGTTGCTAATGATTTTGTATCTCCATTATGATGATACGATCATCTTGAAATTTGTCATTTCAGATGATTCTTCACCACCCCAAAAGTCTTGACATCAATCAAATATAATTGTAAACACAAGGTTTCACTTTATTATAGACAACAACATCATTGGTTACATCACAAATTTATCGCCAATGAAGTCCAGAATTTTGCATTTGCTATGTTGTTGAGATTTTTCAAATTGAAGAGAAATAAGCTGGCGTAGGAGCTTTTATATTATTTGGTATGTATATGTAGAGCCTAGCGTATCTCACATTGGAAAAAAAACACATCACAGAATTAAGACGTAAATCACGAAATTAGGACGTTTTAGCTAATTCATCTTTTGTTCAACCGGGAAAAATTTCCACTTTGTTTACCTGAATTTTTGCAAAGTTATTTTATGGAATAAAAACCATGAGGGTGCCGATAAGCCGCATACACCGTGAAAAGTGCGGGCGTTTTCTGGCGAGTTCGGTGTTTTGAAAAAAATTCAGGTTTTCGCCTTAAAAAACCCACACCGAACAATGCCCAAACAAAAAAAAAGATTCACCACAAAAACACTCAATGATTCACCACAAATTATTTAAAAAAGTATAAAAATTAAAATGAACTAACTATATATGTGGTAGCGAAGTGCTTAAAAGAACTGTTTTTGATGGTTTTTAATAAGATTTACTTGATAAATAACTTATACATAAACTTTATTAACTCCTTTCTCTTCAAGCGCATGCTTTCAACTGTCGTCCGCCATGTTTATGTTACAAGGTGTTGCATTTTGGGAATGCTCCGGGCGATTTCGGCGGACAACCGTCAATTTAATTCGAAAAGTCACCCGAGCTCGCCCTTATATATGCGGGCGTTTGTGGCTTATCGGCACCCTCATTAAAAACCATGAAGTTATGTGGCGAGATGAGTCACCAGATCATCGTTGGAGTAATAAAAGGATGGTAGAGGACATATATTTTTTTCACTTTTAAAAAATGCAATAAATATAAGAACGAAAAACAATGTGGTTGCCTAATATATTTTATGTATATATGTTAATTATTTACATAATATTGTTATAGAGATTTATGAGAATAGCTGTCAGCTCCATTTTCTCAGTTTTAACGTTTATTGTTGTATTAAATAACACAATTTTTGAGGATTGAAGTTCGAAGTACCTGTACTTTTTTTCCTGATGTTACTTCTATTCCGATATGTTATCCAAGCTGCTACTTTTTATAAATTCCTTGTCTTTCATAAGTGATATTTTTTTCTCATTTGCAAATTTGTTACTTAAAATTGCAGTAATATGATGTGCTGATGGTACAAACAGGACTTGTCTATTGGGTTTTACAGGAATCAATTTTTGCATACCCAGTGTTGTATCTTTGTTTTTATTATATATATACTTATATATATAGTTAATTGTGTATTCTTTTGTTATTCATGGTTTTTGAAAACAATTTATTAAAAGAAAATAAATAAAATTATTACTGATATTTTTTTATAGTAAAAGTTCTTTATATATACAGTGTTTTTTTAATCGACATCACCCTCTATATGCAAGTACTGCTGCTACCCCGTAGATAGTTGAAAACCTTTTTGTTTCAAATGACAGAAGGTCAGAATAGCCTTCTGGCAGTTGTGAGTGTTTAAGCCGTCCCACTTTCTTGCATAGGCAGATTTTAACCATGTTCTAATTGATTAATTAGGATTGTATTGTGTGTTCAAACCGACAGTTTTCTTGTTGTTTTACAAACGACATTGCGTCCATAGTAAAATATCGGAATTTAAGAACAACAAAAAAATAACTACCAAAACCCACAGTTATGTATATTCACATTTTAGCCCAATTTTCTGACAACTGTCCAGCCGCATTCCTAAACTTGTAAAAATGTAAAATTAAGAAACTTTCTACACATGCCTCTCATATAGCATTCGAATGGCTCAACTATTACCACCTGGTAAAGCAAGAAATTGGGACGAATATCGAGTACCGTATTTTCTCTAGAGTATAAAATAAAGATTTTTAGGGAGGACTTTATTAGAGAGCGGACGTTAAAAAGAGAGGGGCGTTTATTGTGAGATATTTTTAAGATCATCTTCTTTGTCATGAAAGTCAATAATTAAATTCTCTTCAATATTGGCATCTTCAACGTCCGCGAATTATAGTTTTTCTAATAAGCGCCCTCCTTTCATTACACTAGGGGGGGAGGGGGGGGGGGGGGGGGTAGAGTCTGTTCCTATTATAAGCAGGTTTGATTTCATCATTGAGGACCGATTTTTTTTGCGACTGAGGTAATAGTTGTTTTTTCTATTATAAGCAGGTTTAAGCAGGTTTGATTTCATCATTGAGGACCGATTTTTTTTGCGACTGAGGTAATAGTTGTTTTTTCTACATTTTGTAACAAACCATATATTGGAATCATCAATCTAATATGATAGAAAAAAGTAATACACCTTTTTATGTTAGCGAATATAAATATGGAACACCAGTTTTTACAAGGGATCGACTACTTTTGCGATCGACATCTGGGCTTCATTCAGATGATTAAATTTTAGACGACTTCTATTGGTGCAATTTTGTTATCAGCATTACTCAGTAGTTGAATAAATACAATTGGATTTTTTTCCTAGCGCAATGATCATTTAGATGAGGTATTCTGATATTTTTTAAACTACTTCGAATATTTTACTGACGTTTGTTTTGGTCACGTGGTACACTTTTCAGCAATTTTATTCAGGGGGTAATAAAAGTTAATATTGCGCTCAAAAGGTGTAACATAAAATTTAGTTTCGCTTTTCTGAAAAACTTTAACAAAAATACTACATATAATCTGGGATTTTTAAAAATAAAAACTTTTTGCATTTGGATTTTCTTTTTATAATTGGATATTTGTAAATGTACAGACCATCCTTTTAATCCAATACAAAACGGTCATAAAGTTCTTTTAATGACAAAGCCGAAAGTCATTTTGTATTGTCGATTCAACTACGGTGAAATGATTGTAAAGACAAAAAATAATCATTTCGAAATTAAATAATGAATTTTATTAACGGGCTAACAGAACAATGTCAATTCAGGTATTTTTTCGTGATATGTTATTTTTCCTTTATATTTTTCCTAATATTTAGAGTCTTTAATTTCTTTAATTTCTTTCCAATTTTTTTAATATCATGTTGTTTCATGGTTAAAAATTACAAAATTTTTGACGTAAAAAAATGAGCCAGGTATAAATGTTTTTTATTTTATTTTATTTAATAATTTTATTTTTTAGTTGGAAAACAGAGCTGTGGGACAACATGGAGCAAATATTTATTTTAAAGAATTTACTGTATCTGCCAGTTCGGAAGTGAAAACATATAAATTAGGTGCTTTTTACTTCGTACGAAAGTCTTTAGAATATCCAGTCGCAATCGCTGAATTTCAACTTATCTGGAAGAATACTAAAGATGGTAAAACCTATGCATCTGTTAAATTATATTTTAATCCGAATGATATCAACCCTGATGTTCACAAATTTGAGGGGATTGGAAAAGTATGTTTAATTTTAATATTGTGTGGCAGTATTGTTGTATTGTGGCCATTAAAATGTTTATTTTGCTATATATGTTTTTTACACTATAGCTAGTATTTTGAATTTACGTTTCACGTTTCTTCTTACATTTATTGTTCAATCTATTTGAAATTAAAAAATAAATAAAAATATTTTTATATTTTTGTATTTTTTAAAAAAAAAGAAACTTAATATATATATATATAAGGATTTGAATTAAATTTTAATAGCGACAGTTACAAGGATTTGCGAACTTTGTCGAAACTTGTGGAGAAAAGTTAACGTAATTAAATGTCATTCTCCGTTGTTGCGTTATGGCTTTTCAGTATTTATTACTTCTTGAGTTTTTTCACCCTTGTTAGCAGTAACTAAACTAAGCAACAGGTCCCAATGACCATTTTAAATGTATTGTATGTAAACATTTGTACTTGTTTGTAAATAAAACTGGAGAAAGATACCAAAACATACCTAGCTAACCTTTTTCCACTATGTTAAATAAAAAAGCAAATATATATATTAGACATTAAATGACCAATAGTAATAATTAAATAAGTGAAATAACTTTACATGATATTTATATATAAATAAAATAATATGAACAAAAGATCTTTAAAGCTTTTTTGTCAGTTTTACTTCCTTGTTTCTATTTGCTTGTGTATTTTTTTATTTTTTTTTTGTGTGTGTGTGTGTGTGTTGAAACTGTTAAATGGGAAAGGGAAAATGAACATATTAACTTATTAATATTTTAGGACGAAGTGCTGGAGGCCGACCAGCATACTGTAATAGAATGTATCAAGTTTCCACAATGGGAATGCCACTCTTCGCTGTGGTATAAGAACCTTGGTGGACTAGCATATAATGGTATTCCGCAAGAATTCTACCAAGATGGAACAGGTGTTGTGATATTAAATATCAATGGCAAAAAAGGGACAGATGTTAAAATACTAAGCTATCCTCAGTATTGCCGTTATAAAACATGCCTTAGAATGCTAAGAGCAGGAATAAAAATGACTGGAAAGATGTTACTGTCTCAAGGTGGCCTGGCTGTCAGCAATACAAACACAGTAGTGCTTTTTTCAAGATGGCGCTTCAAAAAAGATGACATTCATACATTTTCTCTAACAGCTGATATCCAAGGTATATATATCTTATGATACACACATTTCAGCTAAAGGAAATTGCAGTGAAATTCCAGATAAATTTCTGCAAAGCACTATGTCACACAGTGTGAAGATAGCAGAAAATGCCTCTAGATGCAACAAAATCTAACAAAATGTTTAGTAATTGCTCTCAAATTTGTGCATATTTATATGTTTAACTCAGGTAATCTGCAATGATTTATGTACTGAATCATGTATAGATTTGAAGGAGAATTAAGTTTATATCGTCGGGTGACCCAAATGCTAACTTTGTTGTCAACACTCACCATACTAAATTACCAATCTCTTCTTCACTTTCGTCATCTGAACTGCTGTTACTTTCTTTAAAATATTCCATATCACTTTCCTCTTGCAATGAATTGTTATTAACGCTCATGAACACCTTTAGACCTTTTTCTTTGCCACAACGACATTTGTAAGCAATAACAAGAATTCCCATTACTTTTGTTGAAGAAATTAAATTCTCATTGTTGTTTACAAGTGCCAGACCACCTAGGTAGTAAAGAAATTTAATGGTTTTTGCATAAAAACCACAGACCAGCATTATTTTTTTTTATATTTTCAAATTTACGACATAATAGAAAACACAATTCATAAAACAGGCTTTCAATTCGTTATGTTATTTCGGAAATTTAAATGGGGTAAATTCCTATTAGTAGGATGGTCATACATTGTCTCTTTCTGGTGGTTCATCATCCCGCTAATGTCTTTCATCATCATGCTCCATAATAATGTTGAGTAATCATGGCGTCGCTTAACCTTTATACCACTTGATAATGTACATTCCTTATGTCAGGACCCAGTCAAATTATTGTGGAAGCTCCTCTGGAGGATAAGTCATGGAATAAAAGCCAACGTCTTGCATTAACTATATATATATATGTGTTTATTTCATTTTTTCCACAATGACATTTTTTCAAGGAGGAACTAATGTGGCAAACTTTTTTGCAAACTGCAATCTCTCTTTTCCCTTTCTCTGTTGGCACTTTTCTGAAAATATCTGCATTTTGACATCCATCACAACTTTTCTTCTTGCCATGCTACAAACGAACTTCTCCAATTCATACATTGTTTCTTCTCATAACTCCTCACTTTCTGCCAGGTCTATCATCGCAGTTTGTAAAGCTTCAATTTTCTTCAAGATATTGAGAGGCCTCACACCTTTTCTTTACCACTGAAAGAAGGAATATAATCATAGCCAGTGAATGCATGGTATGCCAACAAGGAACTTCTCACCTAATTTTGTTTATAACTGGTTGTTTAAAACTCTCTTTCCCTACTTCCAGTCACATTTGAATATTTTCGACATACAACAGCCCAAAGCTATGATCAAGCAGTCGGTATCATCTGTCCACATGACAACTTTTTTTGGAGCTTTGCAATTCTTCAAGTGCCAAAATATTCTGCTGTCTGTCTCTTCATGGGTACTGTGTAGGTGTTTCACCTCATGCCCAATGACACCATTAACAACTACAAAACAGTAGCTTTTGTTGTGTGAATTCACAAACAACACCTTTTCTCGCAATATTGGTGTTCAACTTTCTGACTTCCATGCATCGATAAGAAAATCAGTCAAGGCATGTTTGAATGACGTGTTTTTCAAAGCTTCTAGCCAATTGCCAGATATTTTTTGTGAAAAACCTGTGATACCTACTGTATCACAGGTTTTTCACAAAAAATAGTAGATTCGATTTCAGATCACATTCTTCTTTCTAAATCTTTAATCGATGAGGTGAGCCGTTTATCTACTACAAAGTACATATTGTTGCTGTTGAAAAATGTTGATCTTGCCATAACGTATACTTACCCACTTCATCAAACGTCGAGGGCAGATTAAGGTGAAGCTGCATAAAAAGCATAGCATCCACTATAGTTACATCGACATTAGATGATAATGGAATAAGCGTGAATGGGTACCTTAAAGCCTTGTGGATCTCAACTTTCTTCCTTATTGCAATACTGAGCAAGTTTCCGAGAATATCTCTAATTTTCTTTTCAATTCTTTTTTTTCTTCTTACAACACTGCATTATAAACTAACTTTTTGTATTTTTCCCAATGTTCCGTTTCTGAAGATGTTAATTTGCTGGTGGCTCTGTTCAACAAACCATCTTTATCTTTCATTTTAAACGGGTTGGCAATGTCTTGTAAGACTTCAAGGACTATATACAAGTGTATGAGCGGATACTTTATCTTTCTTGGTCATATCTAGTTGATCAAAGAGACTTGGTATCAAGGAGGTGCGGATAAAGCGGGATTTTGCCTAATGTTGCCTGGCCGAAATTGAGTATGCGTTGGCAGATATTTCAAACCGTTGACTTGCTGCTTCTGCATTGATGGTTTGCTAGATAGATAGATAGATGGATGTGCATATTTTGCATGGCTAGCCTCACAAATATTGAGGGATATACCCTGTCTGTTATTTCCAGGAGGGGCCATTGCTACGCAGACCCAATTAGACAACTCTCTGCAACCTCCAACGGCCCACACATTGTGCCATCTTCCCAATTTCCCTCACATGGCTTGGGTTAACCCGAGGCTATGGTAGCATTCACACCCCCATATTGAATCGCCACCAAGGGGACCTGTACCTACCCTGGGATATTTTGTTTAGTTTTTCTACAGAATCTTATTTATAATAGTTAGCTTTATACCAAAGATTGACTATGTATCTTTTTACCGGATAGGCCCTTTCATTGTCTGACCTGTACTAACCCCCAGATATTGTAGTCAGTGCCTATGTACCAAAAATTGACAATGTGTATTGTGGGTTAAGGCCTTCACCCCTTAGGCCTAATTAGCGCTCCTGAAAAGATTTGGTGTCTGACCTATACTTAACCATAGATATTTTGGTCAGTTTTTTGTGGGTTTTGAATAGCCTTGGGGTGGACTTACTTCAGACCAAAATTTGGCCATATATCTTAATGGGGTAACCATACAGTACCGCCTGAATGTAATGTTACATGTACACGCATTTCTCGATGTCGCGTAATGAAGTCATGTTTACATAAAAGAACTTCATGTGTCTATTGTTATCACATGTATTTTGCATGTTTCTATTATCTATAATTGCGTGTGTTAACAATAATATATACGAAAAACTTTTGTTCGAATTTAAGACAGGCATGTTATTGTTTAAATGTGTTAACAATCATGAAATATCAACTATAATATTCAGGAATAATATTAACACTCTTTTTACTGCGCTCAAAGGTTTAGATATTTATAACCATGTACGCATTTTTAACATCGCACTAAAAAAAGTTTTAATTCTTCTCAGAAATATTTGTTTTTCTCATCGCGCTAAAGTTGTACAGAATATGCTTGCGTTGTTTTGAAAATTATATTTATGCAGCAAGTTATTCTCCTCCCACTTAAAATAATGTAAAAAATGAAAATTTTCTTTTAATGTTTTTTTCGCAGTCTTATAAGAAAATCTAAATAAATCTAAGTGCAAATTTTAGTTACCAATATTTAAAGTCTTTCGCAGCATTAAAGTTATTTAAAAATCATAACGAAGGAGGGTGTTACGACAAGCGTATTCTGCCTTGTTTTTATATCATTTTTCCTATATGGTATCGACTATTTTAATCGAAAGATTATACATTTTAGCTAGCGTATTTTCACCATAACAAATAATGATAATGAAGGTGTTACGACAATAATAAAAAGTATAACTATTTTAGCAAAAAAATGATCTCAGTACCTAGTGTACCTAGTGAGATTATTTATTTTTGTTGTAAATCACGTAAAGAAATTAAATTTGCAAGAGACCAATTCGGTTTTAGGAGTGTGCAGAAGTGTGCGTGTGCAAACGAACACGCTAAAATGAGAAGACTAAAGATTCTTTATAACTCGTTGCATGTATAGACAAAAGATATAACATTTCTTTCGTGTGCAGAACAATAACATTCGCATACGCGTTTACACAATCAGAGATACTTTAACAAATAAATTCATGTGTGAATAAAAGATGTTCGTGTGCTGAAACAATAGAGATTTGAATTTGTAAATATTTTCTTGTGTTAATCCCTTAGCAGCTGCGGTAATTATAAAAAACAATAAGCCACACAAAAATTTCATGCGATCGTTGAATTTCACGTGTGGGACATGAACTCTATTGTTTTTGACATGCAAAAATAGATCATGTATATTTAACAATGGATATATAATAAAAACTAAAGTTCTGACGCTACCGAAAGCTCGTGTAAAGGTGATAACTATCGTGCACATGTAACATTACATTCAGGCGGTACTGTAGGTTAGATTTGGGCCTTTCAAATTGGAGTCTAAATGATCCTAGGTCCTGGATATTTTGGTGCTTTGTGGTATAAAGTTTGAGTTTGAAAGATTGTGGGGTAAATTAAAAGCAAAATAGGGTGTTTTTGATTCGATCCCACTGTTCCCCAGTGACATTACAGCTGACCAAGAAATTTTGATTACCCAAGTCATCCTCTCTTAACTGTAGTCTCAAATATTTTGAGGAAAATGAGGTATATATAAATGCGTTGTTTGCTTCTACTAATATGAAAAATTGAGCATTTTGTTGCTAATGGGCCCCTGTATATGTGATTGTGTAGAGCCAATATGAGTATATATATATATTTTTATGTTGTTAAATTAGAAAAAAAGAAAATAATTGCTTCTGCTTGTGATCACACAAGTAAAAGCAATTATTGTTCTGTTGAGAGAAAATTTGAAGAAAATTTACACCCTGGATTGTCCTTTTTTATGGCACAATGTAGACTCAACTTATTCTTGTAGTTTTCAAAAAATTATTTGAGCCTGCAGCTGTTCTTATTTTGATCTTTTTTTGACAAAATCCAAGGCTTGTTTTCAAAAAAATGTTCTTATAATAAATATGTAATGTCCTCTGTCTGTCTGTTTGTTTGTGACTCAGTAAAAAAGGTAACTATGGATAGCCTGGGGAAAAATGGGATAAATTTCTGTAAACTGAGTCAACCAACTCATACTGGAACTCGGATGGGTTGACTATGCCACCGAACATCAATATCTCCTTTATCCATTTTTCAAAAGTACATACTGAGCACATTATTTGATGTGTTTATGGCTCTACACAATTTCAAGAAAATTTTTTGGGATGTCATCAACAAGTACAGTCCCGATCGCGAGTAACTATACACGAGTATTAAACTACGGGTACGAGTAATTTCTTCTGTGGGTATTCCATGAGTACGCAACGAGTATCCTGCGCGTACGAGTATGCCGAAAATACTCGCACATTTTTTCTACTGTACTCACACAGTACTCGCTAGCGTGCACGATAGGCACGATAGAAATGTTTTTTTAGATCGCACTTTAAAAGTTTATAAACGAAAAGCGGCGATAGAAATGTTTTTTTAGATCGCATTTTAAAAGTTTATAAACGAAAAGCGGCGATAGAAATGTTTTTTTAGATCGCATTTTAAAAGTTTATAAACGAAAAGCGGCGATAGAAATGTTTTTTAAGATCGCATTTAAAAAAAATTAAAGTAAAATAAAATGTTATTTCTTACGACGCGAATACGAAGTAAAAGTTTTCGCGATGTCTAAGGTAGCAGACAAATGTGAGCTATCGATAAAAATTATGTTACGAGGAATTCCCGTTTTTTATCTTATACTCGCACACGTACTCACAAATCATTCACTTATTGTACTCGCATGCGCAAGAGCCTATACTCGAGGGTATGGAGTAGTATACTCGCCGATTACTCGTACTCGTCTTGCACTGTACTCGGCATTTAATGTACCCGTGCTCGTATACTCGTGTATAGTTACTCGCGATCGGTACTGTATTTCAACCTTAATATCTCCTTAACTCTGTTTGTGTAAAACATTATGATCCTCTACACAGACCATTTCGTGATAGGGGTGCGATCGCACGCGCACACCCCCACACACGCGCAGACTTGTTTAGGCGTGCGATTAATCGCACGTGCAAATCTTTGTTTTCTTTATGTCTGCGATAGCTTTCTGAAATTATCGAAATTACGAAAAAAGCGAAATATGAAGTCAGAGAATCATTTAAAAAGGCTTTGCAACTCTTATCGTTAACTTAAATCTTTTTCATGTACGTAGAAAACTGCGTAGTTAAAATGCATATTTTTATAAATTTGCTAATTATTTTAATTTAAAGAGATCTAACAAAGTTAAAATAGAAAAATAAATAAATTAATAACAAGAAAGCAAGAGATGCCATTAATAATAATTTAATCTAAATTTATTTTTACATCTTTTATACGTGAAGTTTTCTTGGCATAAAAAGAAACAAAATAATGAATTATTACAGATTGTCTGTAACAGTAAGGTCATAAGTATTGGGTTCTTTCAAAAAAACTTTGTTGAGATTAAATTTTAAATGTGTGTTATTTATGTCATTTGTTAAAGGAATACGGCAAATTTTTATATGTTCTGTTCAGTAGCGTTTTTGTGATTTTATAATTCAAGCTTTATATATTTATGATCGTCTTTCGGAGAAATAAAGTTAAAAAATAACTAAAAAAAAATAAGTAAACAAAAAAAAAAGATGTTAATGATGTAATGGAATATTATTTTAGTACGGAATTTCATGATCCATCCTTAGCATTAAAATGTTAAATATCGTTATTAGCCACGCTTCAACTGTCCATAATTTAATTTAATTTACATTAAATATTGTTTGTCCCACAAGTAGTTACAAAGTTTAATTAATGACTTTACTCACAATTTTTCGTACCATGGGTTTAAATTCCCAGCTGTGAACTTTGTTGGAACGTGCTCTTCGCATGTTTCCCACGCCAAAACAATAGCCCCTGTGCGGTGTAAAGGAATTTTGTTCTTACTTTTGCTTCTTGAAAATTTAATTTTTTAAGATCGCATGTGTTGAATTATTGAGGTGTGCGACTCATTGCACGCCTAGCTAAAATCTTACGAAATGGCCTGTCTACATTATTTGATCGGTATCTCGAGCCCTAGTATGCAATTTTAGTATAAGGACGGTTTATTGCTGATGTCCTCAAAATGTTAATTCCTTAAATGTTTGCTTTCTTAAATAGAGTTGATTTTCCACAGGCTACAACTCATGTTTTTATATTTTACTAACTTCAATAGGGTTTGTACATAAATTCTGAAAATAGTTTTTCCTGATGCTGTTGGACCAGTTTGTTACATATAATTATAATCCGTCTAACTCAAATCTGGGCATGGAGAATTAACGTTGAGCTGCCTGATTATAATGATCTTTTGGGTGTTTAATTTTCACTTTGTGATCTGATATGGAATAATTTGTCAACTTCAACAAATTGGATCTTGCATCATCATAGTGTGCTATCTTCTGTCCCCCCTCTCAATGTAGGTATCCACCCTCTCAATGTAGGTATCCCCCATTAAAATTTTAGATGTTATCCCCTTAACTTTTGATAGGCATTCCCAAATGGAATCAAACTTTGCACTTGTATAGTACATCATAAAAAATAGAATCAATAAATATTTCTCGATTTATCACACAAAAACTTGTTTTTAGGAGGTTCAAAATTTTATCCATTCAAAACCCTTTTTTGTAAATTAAATGTTCAAACACAGTAAAATTGAGTTTGTTGATCAAAGAATAAACTGTAGGACGGTTAAAAAATACCAAAAGAATAAGCAGAATTTAAATAATTGTTCATCAGTGAATGGATACAGGAAACGCTCCCAGTATTGTTAAAGCAGTAGGGATGAGAAATATACTTAACATATCAATTTTTTTTACAACTATTTCTTTGTTTCATGCAATAATTCTGGCCTTTTCGATTTTGTGGCAGTTGCTAAAATAACTCAAAGAAGCAAGCTTAAACGGTCTTTATGCAATGATGAAGTTCTGTTAAAAAAAATTAAGAAAAAACCTGTTCTTGTGTCACCTGTCAACCTTCGAATTTGGTTTTAATTCTCAATGTGACTTTGATTAGCTGAAAATTCCCTGCCCTTCCTTTACCTAAACAAGCTGTCAAAAAAGTTGTGTTTGATTTTTTATATTACACGTGTATCAAAATTTTGTTTTCCTGTTCTTCGTGGTTATATATACTACCACATTTTGTTCAATTGTACTTTGTTGATTTTAGTTCCAGTTTTCAAGGGTCGACCTAGAAAAAAGAAAAACCAACCAAATGTGAATCTTTCTGATGAGAAGATGGATCTTTTCATGCAGCAGGAAAAGGAGGAAGGATCATCAAATGATAGAAATTGGACAGTTCCTGTTACACGGATAGCAGTAAGTGCAGATACATCAACAATCCAACTAAAAAGAGTTTCACATAAGAAGAATGGCTCAGTAACATCTGAATTACAATTGAAGTCTTTGGTCCCATTAGATTACAGCAAGGTAAGCTTCACAATCTTTTCTTTGTCTTAATTCAACAAATTTTAGGTTGACGTATGTAACAAATATAGTAAAAATTGGGAGATGGGGTATATGAGAGGTGATAAATAATTCATCTTTAAATATTCTATAGGTGTTCCAAATTTATACCATAAACATAAATATTTCTGGAAAACCTACCTTTATATATTTATATGACAGCTTTTTTATACTTATGACAGCGTTATCCTATTTATACGAAATTACTTTATAAGTCTGCCAGGTTTTCATTTATCTGGATTGGATCAAAACCAATAGGAACAAAATCCATAAACGATTGTCAATCTTTTGAGCATGGAAAGCACAAAAAATGTATTGTAATGTAACCTGATATTTAACAATGCAAATAACAGGTGTAAATGTCAACTTATTGCATATTGTTGAGTAATCTTTCTTCATCAAAATATATTTGTGAAAAATAATTTGTCTCTGTGTGTTAACTCAAAGTTAATAAATATTTATTCTTTGATCTCTGTTCTCTGAAATATAAAAGTATAGATTATTTTTATTAGTTACACGCGTTAGCGACGTGACATATGAATTTTGGTCCGTCCGTCCGTCCACAGCTTTTGTCTGGATCTGCACAAAGTTATATCAAGAAAAGAATCATAATAGTGTTTTTGAGTTTGATTTTTTTTTAAAAAATTAACATTATTTTTTCTATAAATGGTTTAAAATATTAGTACACATCATTATCTACAGATTTTATTTTGTCCCGTATGCAGGGAAAGTCTGGTTGCTAGGCAGCAAACCTAAAATGGCCCAAAATAAGATTTCCTTCGCATCCTTATCTATGTTCGTCACAGCTTATCTCTGGATCCGTTCATTGGATTTTTTGCACTAAGTTACTTATCAATAAATGATAGAAAGAGGCTATTTGGATTTTCAAAAAAAATTCACAATGGCAGCATTTTAGGCAAAATCTTAACTGAATTTGGGCCCAAAATAGGTTTTTTCAAGTACATTTTTCTATTAATGATCTGAAATATATAACTTAAAATATGGTTTTTCACATTCTTAATTTTTTTTTTTACTAGTCAATAAGGCCCGTGGAAAAATCCACTTAGGCAGGGTAACAATGAAAAAGAGAACCGTCACTTAATTTCGATGACGTCAGCAAAGTCTCACAAATGTACAAAAAAAGATTTTTTTTAGAAATTTGTTTAGCCGTTGCCTCTATCGTATAGATCTTGAAACGCTGATTAAGAATGTATAGGATCATATATAGGATGTATATCTTTGACAAATGGTTGCGGAGATTTGGGGTTTAAAGGCTTTTTGATGACGTTCCATTCCAAAACGGATTCGAGGAACCCATGTTCTCAAAGATTGAAGTGCATTGTAATGGCTTCTTTAATTTAATATAAGATACTAGCTGTATGCCCGTGGAAGAATCCACTTTTTTCTCATTTAATCCATGTAACGGACACACATACATCAAAATAATATATATGAACTAGTCGATAAGGCCCGTGGAAGAATCCACTCAGGCAGAATATTAGGTTGTTTTGCAGATTTTGCTAACATCAGCAGTGCATATACAAAAAAATTTGGCGAAATGTAGCTTATCTGTTGCCTGTAATGCGTACAGATTGAAACGCTGATAAAAATAATGTATGATCATATGTGTTCGCAGACGCATAAGGAGATATAAGTGTTTTAAAATTTTAAAATTTTGCTGACGTCAGTAAAGTCCTCTAAAGTACAAAATTAGAAATTTGCACTTTAAAATCCACTTAGGCAGGAGTACATTGGAAAGGAGAACCGTAACTTGTATTTTGGTGACGTCTGCCAGGACCCGTCAATACACAATATTTTTTTCCTGAAATTTGTTAACACGTTGCTTCCAATGCGTGGAGCTTAAAACGCTAATCAAAATAATGCATAGAATCATGTACAACACCAACAATAATAATAAATTCAGAAATAACACATCTCAAATATTTTCATATCTTATAAAGTGATTACGTTTGATTACGTTGAAAACCTTAAATATTTTAATCAGAATGGCAAAAAAACATAAAAGTTATATCTGGAAAATCGTTTATTCAGTTACATACTATCCTGTTCCCTAAAAATATAAACAAAATGTAAAAATTAACCGGTTAAGAACACAAAATGTTTTTCTTAGTATGATGATCTGTGGTGACCTTTACCAACCATTTTAAACGTAAATGTCAAAAAGAATACGGAGTTAATTTTGAATCAACAAAGACGTTATTTTTGGAATATATACGGTCCGTCCTCACAAAAGTTTACACAAAATGTAAAACAGATCGGTTTTTGAGGAGCACATCCAAATCAACAAAAATCAGTTCATTTAGCATGTTCTATATTGCCATTGCCCATAGGTCTTCCACAAAAAGGTTATGAAACACATCAAATTATAGAAAAATCAGGCATTTCATACAATATAAAAAACAAAAAAGTTTTAGTCAGAAGAATTAGTAATTTTTTCATTATCACCAAACACAGTTATTACAATTTTAAAATTGTTATCAAAAATGGAAAGCATAAGTTTAGTTTTCCCCAACAAAATTTTATAATACCAAATATGAAAAAGCCATTAGCTTACACAACAGCCTTCAGTGGTTCAAATTTGTTCTTTCAATATATATATTGCATGTGGTCTTTTTCCCACAAAAGTTACACAAAATTAAAAAAAACAGCAGTTTGCAACATATAAACAAAAACACGAACAACCATACCATCCTCTCATAAATTAAAATAAAGTCATAAACCCACGTAAATTGCCAATCAAATGTCTACAACTCCCTGTAAAAATAACCTGGCATTTTACATGTAGGCTGACAAAAGTTTAACAGGATGTCAGAAACAAAACTATAAAAAATAACTTAACACACACGCTTTAAATTCTGAAAAAATTTATTCCACTTGTCATATTGCACGTGGTCCCCTTGTAAAGTTTACAGGAAATGTGAAAATAATTATACTCTTATAGGCATAAAAATACATCCTACTATCCTGCAAAAGTTCAAGTCTTTGAAAGACTTTGTAGGTAGCTAGCTATAGCTTTTTACATCATAATTCGTCCTCATAAAAGAAGAGAAGTTTGGAAACTATAAGGTAGCTAGCTATAGATAATTAAAAAAGAGGAATAGCAACATAAGTCATAGGTTAGAGGAGCTAGCCATGGGATGGGGAGTAGGACTTGGAGGCTAACATTAGCTAGCTAATAGTAGCTAAGACAGCCAGTTAAATATACTTAAACTGGGAACACTTAGCTAAAACTAAAGCTAGCTATTTATGCTTAGTAAAACACATATAAAGAGAAACAATAGTAATGTAAAAATAATAACATTAAAGTGAGTTCAACAAACCAAAGTTTTCCGTTTGTTAGTCAGCTAACAGCTTTATGTAGCATTTTGAATTTTAGGACAAATACATTAGTTACGCGCCAGGGTATACATTAATTATGCAACAAAATGGAAACAAATATGGCTACGAACACGGTAAAATATAAAACTTTAAGAGTTTGAGGCTTTTAGGTGGCTTTTGCTGGAAAAAAGGGAGTCTGCTTGCTCCAGCGACATAAGAACCAAACGTCTAAAAATATCAAAGTTCTTACTATTTGTGATTTCAAATCAACTTCAAACTCTAGCCTTTATTTTCTACTTCTAACTTTACTTTACTTCTAGCTCCACTTCTCACTTCCAACTTCGCTTTTCTACTTCTTCACTTGGACTTTTTTCTTTTTAAATATGCTTTTTTAAACCGCTCTTTTTACTTTTTTCAAAATAAAGGGATCATTCTTTTGTGTTGTTTTTTTGGTGGTGTTATACCTTTTTTCGAAAGTTAGCCGTTAAAATTATTTCAGCAAATCAAATTGAGTCGTTTTCATCACGTAATGTAAACAAAGTAAACCCGCTAGCAAAATGGACATAATTTTTTCAGTGACATCAAAGGAAAATGACGATATCCACTATGACCTACTTAATTAGGGAGGCAAATAGTTAGGTGGTGATGATGATATCATTTGCCCATTACCATTTTTGTTCCTTCCATTGTGTTCAGCCTAAAGCGATGATCAGAATAACGCATAGAATCACGTGCTTTCCACGGAGTGTTAAGCAAATATCATGATTAAAAGAATTTTTGATGGTGTCGCCAGACCTTTCGTATACATTTTTTTTTTAAGATTTTTATTACTCTGCTATATAAAGCTAAAAACATTTCGCGAAACTCTTGCAAAATTTAGTGGGTATCAGCACACATTCCAGGATGTAAAAATCAGGTTTGACAACGTGGCAACGATTTCATACGATTGTGTAGAAAATCTTTCGGATATTTTCATACGACACAGAGATAAATTTAAACTTAGCAATGTAATAGTAGTCACATGTTAGAGCATAACAGGTCAGATCATTGTCTTTTTACCATATCAAGAAAACAGCGCAAATGTCTGGCGCGTGATAACAATGCAGCATTTTCGAATTTAAGAATCGAATATATTTGAAACGATCGTAACGACAGATTTAAACATTGATTTAAGTTTGTTTAAATTTTGTTAAGTTTAAGTTATCACATCACCCTGTAGTGTTAAAAACAGTAACAACGAATAATTACTTTTAATAGGTTAGATAAACTCTTTAGTCTGGCAGATTAGGGCGAAAAAATCGGTTGAAATGGAACAAATTAATACAAAGCTGAAATTTGGCATAAGGTTACCTTAACATCTCAACTTTTTAGGAAAAAAACCCCACCATCCAAATATTGTGCGATCATTGCTTTTTTTAACGCTAACTGAGGGGCCTTTTTCAGAAAAATCGCAAAATATGGGGGTTTCTTAAGGAAAATGAAATTACCTATGCTTGATTATTGCTCAATTAATCTAGCTAGGATAATACTTAGGACTTCATTTTTGGTTTATTGTAATCACAATACAACATAATAATAAAAAATCAGTATTTTGAAAAAAAATATTTTTCAGGGGGCTCAACATAATTCAAAATGGCCGAAATTTTGCTAAAAATCCCTAAATTTGACAGTTTTTTGCAGTTATACACCCTTAATCACCCATATTTCGGGTTTAAAACTCTTAATTACACTAGCCAACCAGCTATTCTTGAAAATTACACATATTTTAATCTTACGCTATCTCCAAGGGGCTCAAAAAAATAAAAAATGGCGGATTTTTTGCTAAAAATCCCTTATTTTTACAGTTTTTTGCAGTTACTGACACTTAATCACCCATATTTCTGGTTTAAAACTCTTAATTACACTAGCCATCTAGCCATTCTTATAAATTACACATGTTTCAATCTTACACTACAATCTCTAGGGGGCTCAAAAAAATTAAAAATGGCGGATTATTTGCTAAAAATCCCTTATTTTTATAGTTATTGACCCTAAATCCCGCATATTTTAGGTTTAGTCATCTGTCCGGTCTCGAAAAGTATACATATATGTTCTATGTATACTACAGGTGGCTCTCATGTAATAAAAAAGCGACTTTTCAAGCTAAGTTTAATATTTTAAATCACTTTCGTTACATATTTGATAACAAATCAAAAATATTATCTTGATCTTCTTCTTCTTCGTCGTCCTCAGCCATATTGATGTCAAGCTGAAACAAGAAAATAATTTATTTTCGTGCATTGTAATTTAATACTCTAAAAAGGACTTTAATACATCTAATACATTTAATACTTTGATACATCTACAAGAAATTATTATGGACTTAATATAATAAACATAAACTTACATATCCATTTTCACAATCACCACGTGTATGCTCCTGGTCCTTTACTGAAGCAACCCCATAACCATCAAATACCACACAACAGCAACCATACAGCTGTCTAACAGAATTGACGTGGTGTGTCACTAAATTGCCATATGTACAATTTGGTGGCCAATGTATTCGATGTAACAGCGCACCTCCATCAATAATCTTCTTTACAACAGACGGACTTGACATTTCTTTTGTTAAAATTCTATTTCTAAGACTGGCTTTGTCAGGCTTTCGCATCATACCTTCTTTGAAAAGAGACATCGGGTAAGTTGTTAGTTCATAACCAAAGTACTTCTCTACATTTTCTTCTCTACCAGCAAGTGCTGACAATCTATTGAACAGTAATGTTGGATTTATTTTCACCAATTTCCTTTCGACGTTGATGGTGTTCAATGCTGCATCGAGACAAACCACACGTTCTTTTCGTTTTATTTTTGCTTCCACAAGAGATACATCATCAAGTTTTTCCTGTATTTTTTCTCCAACAGGTTCCGCATTATCACAATTAACACCAGATCCCTCATCTGCGGTGACACCGGTGGAGAGTGATTTCAATCTCTTGTCCGTTTTCGCAAATGGGTTTCGATCTTTAATCCATGTGTATATCTTGTTGCAATCTTCAATGTCACGAGATCTCCTTGCAACCGTCATTTCTACGTGTTGGTCTGAAGAAGCCAAGTTTAAGTTGCTCAACTTAGTCATAGAATCATGAATTGGTGCACAATGATGAGCGGTGTATGTCCACTGGTGTCTTACACTCTGCGAAAATCCTCTTCCTCTTGTTAAGCCTCCTGCACTTTTGATCGATCGCATCATCACTTGCTCGATCACCAAATCGCTCCACAAACCTGCCCAAAAACGATCAGTACGACGAATAGTATGGTAACCAAAAGAAACAAAATTATTATGCAATTCGGGGTGAGTTTCTGCAAGACCGAGCATCTCCTGTAGGTTAGAATCGAGCACTTTTTGAGTAATGGATGTGACCAGTTGCAGCAAAGAGATTCAACATTTTTTGAACAGCACTAATTGCAACAACCAGTTTCCAGTGCGTTCGACTCGTAGGTAATACTTTATAACATTTATGTATTCCACATACTGTAACCAATAATTTGCTGTCTGAAATTCTTTTAGATCCTGTCGCCATTCGTTGAAACCAAGGTTCAGCTTCTCATGCAGGTGTTGTAGCTCAGGAGCATTGATATCCTCATCTGTTTTTAGTTTGCTTACAGCCTCTAATTCCTTGATGGATATCTTGCCATCTTCAATCAAATCTTCTACAATGATTTGGAGTAAAGCAGAATGAATCAGCATGTGGCCACGCAGAGCTCTTGCATATGCTTTACCAGACATGAGATGGTTAATTACGTTTGCTGCGTACACTTCCTCAAGCAACTCTTCAATTCCTGATCCACTCATTACTGCACCAACACTGCCAAGAAAGCTCATTAGTGTATGAAAACCTCCCAAGCGACACACCATATTTAAATTCTTATCATAAATGATGGCAGTAGCTTTGTACCAAAGAGGTTGGTCGAATGTGATGCATGGTGTTTCAATTCCACATTGCCTTGCTTGTGACTCGACAAATTTTAAAGTAGAATAGATGCAAGTTGGGTCGGATGGTTGCAAGTCAATAATAGGAAGCATCAATACTGTTGATTTGCCAGGATTTGATCTTCTGGAAAACATTGTCTGCATATACCCAGACCAACTACAATTTCTGTTATCTTTGGAAGGTATCAACCACGTTGAAAGCCACATAAGATCATAAAAGCTGCCAACGTCACATTTCAAAGCTTCTGTAGCTTTGAGAATTTTGTAAGGCTTAAACTTCAACATAGAACCAGGTGTTGCTTTACCAAAGTATTCAATGATAGGAATGCCCTTTTTAGCAGTGATTTCTTTGACACTCTTTCGAACTGAACTCCTTTTGTAAAGTTCAAAGTTATCTGTGGTTATTGATGGTGTCACAGCTGCAATAACTCCCATCCCATGGAATGTGCCTTTGCCATCCAATGTCCTCACATTGTGGTCCACATTATCAGCAATCCATTGAACAAATGAGCCATTTGGAATCTTTGGTAGTGCCTCTTCACCTTTTTCCATCACTGCTTGTTTGAAAAGCCTGACTTCGTCATACGTAACAGAAAATCCAAATCTTGACAAATGATTATTCAACCATTTTGAACCAAAAGAGTGATCAAGTTTCTTCCTACATGCCTTGATTATGCTGTGGCCAATAGCAGTTTCTTTTAATTTGTTAGGGATTAAAATCTTCAGAAATGTTTTCAAGCTATGTGGTATCCAGTTATTCAGAAATTTGCTATCTGAAAGTTGTTCAGGAGAAGGGTAACTATCTTCGACACTCATTGCTCTAATTTCATCTTTAATAAGATTTCCAACAATTTTGATCATTCTTTTTTTTTCGTCATTTATGTCGCCCTCTTTTTCCTTATATTTTTCCTCAATAAGAAAACGAGCTGTATTCTGGAATAGAATTACATTTTCTTTACCAGGTCCTGCATGATTTATTATAACATGGTCACCGTACTTACGTTGAAGCAACGTAGTTAAGTACTTGTTTGTATAAGCATCTGTTTCAGCAAATTCATCAACTTTAGCAGCAAATTCAGATACACTATGTAGCTCGGATTCTTCCTCTAACCATTCACATGCCTTTTCAAATGCATTTGTCAAAGTGGTGTTCGATCGTCTACCAGCAACTTTGTTTGAATTAAGGTTACCTCCTGTTGAAAATAATACTCGACAATTTTGATGGTATCTTGCCTCAGCTGCGACAATATCAACGCAATTATTAACTCTCCCTTCCACTTCCATAGCCCAAGCATCATCTTGCTTCTTTTGTAGACGCTTCTCACAGTTTTTTACGATGGTTTCTCGAATGGTCAAGGTTTGCGCTGAGTGCCATTCTTTCCTATTTCCGACGTTTTACCACACAAAAAGCAGTTTTCTTTCCACTTGAACAACAAAACAGATCTTCTTGTTTCCAGCTTATGTTTCTTTGATTGCTCGGTAGAATTCTTTTCTGATAAGATCCTCTTTTTGTTGTTGAACCATTTTCTACAAGTTTCATGAACATAATGCTCTCCTTCCTCATCATCATCATCATCATCATTCTCGGCTTAACGTCCGTTTTCCATGCTAGCATGGGTTGGAGGGGGTATATTAATGACCCTCTTCCAATCTGATCTAGACTGTGTTAGATCTAAACTCAACTTCCTCTGTATCAAGTCTGTCCTTATAACCTCCTGCCAAGTCTTTCTCGGTCTGCCTTTGGGCTTTGCCCCAGGAACTATCAAGTCTCTACACTTTCTTACCCAATTATCCTCCTCCATTCTTTCCAAGTGCCCCAGCCAATTCAATCTTCTTATCTGGATAACATCTTTAATTCTACGGAGACTTAGCCTGCTTCTTAGCTCATCTGAACTCTTTCTGTCTCTCAGACTGGCGTTACACATCCACCTAACCATTCTCATATCATTCCTTTCTAAACGGTCAAGATCTTCCTGCTTCACTGCCCATGTCTCACTACCGTACAACATAACACTTCTTACACAGGCCTCATACAACCTACCTTTTACCTCAATTGACAAGACTCTGCTAGTCAACAAAGGAAGTAACTCTCTGAACTTTTTCCAAGCAGAACCTATCCTGCAAGTAACACTTCTTCCAACACCCCCTTCACTGCCCAACATATCACCTAAGTAACAGAAGTTCTCAACTATCTCTAACGAGCCACTGTTGTACATCATTAAAGCTGGAAATACTTCATTCTCTATAATCTCACCTTTGCAACGCTTGCATACAAACTGAATGTCAGCTCTTAACCTTCCACCAATACTACTGCACTTCTTATGTACCCAATGCTTGCAAGTCTGACAAAAAATTGAGTTACTACCAACCCCTTTCCTGCAAACTCCACAAGGCCACTTTCCAACTACAAGGTCACACTTGGCTGCAATGCTACTAATCATGACTTTAGACTTTGCTGTGTTTACCTTTAGCCCTTTCTCTTCTAGTCCTTTCTTCCACTTCTCAAACTTTTCAACTAATTCTTCCATCGACTCTGCTATGAGAACCAAATCATCTGCATACAATAACTCCCATGGACAACCTGTTCTGAACTCCATCGACAGCGCTTCTAAGACTAGAACAAACAACAAAGGACTAAGTACAGAATCCTGATGTACACCAACATTTACACTAAATTCATCACTAAGTGAATCGTTAATCCTGACACGACTTCTAGCATTGCTGTACATAGACTGTACCATCGTAACTAGCCACTCATCCACACCTAATTTTCTCATAGCCCACCAAATAACTTTACGTGGCACTCTATCAAAAGCTTTCTCTAAATCTACAAAGGCAAAATAGAGATTCTTTCTCTTTCCTAAATACTTTTCCTGAAGCTGTCTGAGTAAAAATATTGCATCTGTAGTGCCACGCCCTGGAACAAAACCAAATTGCATCTTATCTATATCAATTCTTTCTCTAAGTAACTTATCAATCACTCTTTCAATAACTTTCATTACTTGATCAACCAACTTCAAACCTCTATAGTTACCCCTTTCTCATGCATCACCCTTGCCCTTGAAACAATTCACTATTACACTCGACTGCCACTCACTCGGAATAGCACCATCCTTTATAATCTGGTTAGCAAGACTTGTAATAAGCTCAACTCCAATATATCCAGATGCTTTTACCATCTCTGCAACAATACCTGATACTCCTGCAGCCTTGCCAATCTTCAATTTCCTAATAGCCTCCACTACCCATTCTGTCTTGATCTGCATAGCTGGCCCTTCTACAACATCATCATCAGACAAATTATCCTCATCCCAATCAAACTCAGTGTTAAGCAACCTCTGATAATAATTCTTCCAAGCTACCCTTTTCTCCTCCTCTGTGCTAGCCAAAACACCTTCATCATTACGTATACACTTCTCACCTACAACATCTTGATTAGTCTTCTTCATTTGCTTTGCTATCTTGAATACCTCATTGCGCTGGTCTTCCCTTCTTAACACATCTGCAAATCTGTTTCTCTCTGCTTCTGATTTTGCCTTATACACTGCTGTACGAGCACGACGCTTAGCTTCTAAGTAAATATTTTTACTACCACCTGACTTCCACTCTTTCCAAAGTTTCCTCTTTTCCTTTATACACTGGTCAACCTCATTATTCCACCACCAGGTCTGTCTATGTCTAGCTGGTCCTTTCGTCCACCCACAGGTATCATCAGAAGCTTCTAGAAGACAATTCTTCAAAGTAGTCCAAGTACTTTCAACTTGTAAACAAGTAAACTCAAAACATTTGTGTTCTCTCTCAACTTTGCAAACTCGGCAAGAGATGTTTTTCCGCGGTTTGTTAGTTTGACCAACTGGCTTTCAGATTCACAACAGATGACACACTTATCCATATTCTAAAAAAAAGTGTCAAGTAACTTTAGACTTTGAAAACCCAGACCCTAGATAAGAACCTCTATATTCCACTTTTTTTACAATAAGGCAGAATTTTAGATTTCTAATAAATTCTAATCAAACAAACCGTGGTAAACAACACATCTATGTCAAGAACATTAGATTTCCAAAAAAAGTATATAGCGTGAAGTTTCTTACCTGCGTGTATCCACAAGTCAAATCAAATATGTAACCAATATCAAATATATTATGTATTACTTATGTTTTCATTATTTTATATCACTAAAAAGAAGTAAATACCCATAACAAAATAAAGTATTACTTGCCACCACAATCTGCTTTCAATAATGAATTTGATATTCGAATATAATATTTTCGAACCCATATTATGTATGGATTCGAAAATAAGATATAAAATGCAATGTCATGTCTTCAATACGAAGAATTTCATGCTAAATAGCCAAAAAACTATAAAAATAAGGGATTTTTTGCAAATAATCCGCCATTTTTAATTTTGTTGAGCCCCCTAGAGATAGTGTAAGATTGAAACATGTGTAATTTATAAGAAGGGCTAGATGGCTAGTGTAATTAAGAGTTTTAAACCAGAAATATGGGTGATTAAGTGTCAGTAACTGCAAAAAACTGTAAAAATAAGGGATTTTTAGCAAAAAATCCGCCATTTTTTATTTTTTTGAGCCCCCTGGTGATAGTGTAAGATTAAAATATGTGTAATTTTCAAGAATAGCTGGTTTACTAGTGTAATTAAGAGTTTTAAACCCAAAATATGGGTGATTAAGGGTGAATAACTGCAAAAAACTGTCAAATTTAGGGATTTTTAGCAAAATTTCGGCCATTTTGAATTATGTTGAGCCCCCTGAAAAATATTTTTTTTCAAAATACTGATTTTTTATTATTATTTTGTATTGTGATTACAATAAACCAAAAATGAAGTCTTGAGTATTATCCTAGCTAGATTAATTGAGCAATAATCAAGCATAGGTAATTTCATTTTCCTTTAGAAACCCCCATATTTTGCGATTTTTCTAAAAAAGGCCCCTCAGTTAGCCTTAAAAAAAGCAATGATTGCACAATATTTGGATGGTGGGGGGTTTTTTTCCAAAAAGTTGAGATGTTAAGGTTACCTTATGCCAAATTTCAGCTTTGTATTAATTTGTTCCATTTAAAACCCCTAATCTACCAGACTACTTCTCGAAGAGATACATGCTATTTATATAAGAATAGTGTTTTTCTTTTCAGCCTGAATATTCTTAACTTTTTTGACAAATATCATCCTCATTATTCTTAATATATATTCCTAGCATGACTATGGCCTAAAAATAAATAATGCCTTAATAATATAAGCTTGCTATAATTTGTTATAGCTAATGGGAAATTCTGCTATATGTTATGGGTCTATTGTTTCTTCGGACGAATAAAGAAGTTCGGTTTACTATGCAGTAAGAAAGTAAACTTTTATAATCAAATTTTGCAGGGTTCCCACTCTTTTTTTTTTCAAAACAAAATTGAGTAGTTTTGAGGATTTTAAGGAGATTTTTGTGATTTTTGAGGAGCTTTTGTTAACGAAATTGAGGAGATTTGATGAGAAAAACTTTCACTTGTAAAAATGAAGCAACACACAGACTGGCATCTCAATATTTTCTTACAAAAGATAACTAAGAAACTTTGCTTCAAAAAAAGTATTGCAATACATTTGTTCTTTATAAGAAACCAGAAAAAACAGAAAAGCAAACCAATCAATCTTTTTAATAAGTTACTATAACAAAGAAGGGTTAATAAGCTATACTAAGCTAAGCCTGATGTTCACCAATGAAATTGATTCATTTTAAACCAACATATTGGTGCAATATTCTGAAACAGTTCAGCCCTAGCCATAAGCTCCAAAAAATCAACAGAACATGTTAACACTTTCGTTAGCAATTAATACAATTTTGTGTATGGACCAATTTGTATTCATTGATAATGAATGGGTTATGCTAAGAAATCAGTAAGAACAGAATTGAAATGTATAAAGATGCAAAAAAACACGAGATTGTTTGGACATTCTTTCTAAAAGAATGTTCAAACAATCTCGTCACGACTTTGAATTAAATCCTTTATTTTATGATTGAAATCCCCAAGTTCTTGTTCCTTCTCTTTAGCAGATTTCGAAAAGCACTGGATTTGGCTAAGAGTGATTTCACTTCATCTAGAGTGTTACAATTTTCTGCTTGTGAGACATAGAGATCGACATCTGTATGAAGCTCGCTAATGGTGTTTAATAAAATTGACTTCTTTTTCTTGATTTGGTCGATTTGTTCATTCATTGCCTTTTTTTAGCTGTTTTTCATTAGAAACTCGATTCTTGCTCTGATCTTGTAAGTGAGTATGATATCTCTGACGGGCCGATCTTACATGTGGACGAAGAGATGGTGTAATGTTGTTGTAACACAGCATTTGCAATCATGTGATCGTTGACAACTCGTTGTGCAATCAAACTGATTTCTGACAGATTATCAACTAACAAATTTTTATTACACTAAATCCACGCTCAACAGAAACGTGTCCATGTGACCATGTAAGGATTTTAATCACTACTGCTAAATTTTGGTACTTGTTTTTATCAAGGAGTTTCCAATAAAATTCATCAAGGCGAGTAGAATCACTTGGCTTGTCAAACTGCAAAAAGTCACCTCTGTTATGGCGTACTGCGTTTTTAATAAACTCAATGAACTCCTTCTTTGCATCTTCAGCACAAGAACTTGTTATCTGCTTTCTCATGTACAATATTCAAAACAATTACTACAATCTCAAACCAAATATATAAAGGTTCATCAAATCAATGTTGATCATTCAAGACAAGATTATATGTCTGAAGATCTTTGCATAAAAAGGACAATATGAAAAAATGAATTCTCTATCACAAAACAATATAACAAGACATCACAATCTACAATACAGGCCTTGACATCATGAAATCAGAATTATTACAACTGATTCATTAAAATGTTTGCAGGCCACAGCAAACCACAAGTTGTGGTGATTCAAAATAAATAATATAAATATATACCTTTTAAATTTGAGGAGATTTGAGGAGTTATGTGGAGGCGTGGAAACCCTGTTTTGTCATCATACAAATTTTTATATTTGGAACAGAGCATCGAGCTTGGACATATTCTTAGAATATTCTTAACTTCTGACGATATTCAGAGTATATTCTTATAAAAAATGTGCGTAAAGAAAACCTGTTCAAGACACAACAAGGAACTAAATATTTAAGAAAAAGCTGAGCCTTGAAAGTTAAAACGGTTAAAAAATCGTTCCAACCTAAATTTATCTCTTTAACAGATAATCTAAACAACATACCTGCTTTTTTTTTGGCTTTCTCAGTTAGCTAGCGTCTCTGGATAAAAGTCCAATCAGTTTTTTACTTCGATTAATAAATTTCGCTTCGTCCGAATAAGAACGGATTGAAAATGTATGCAATTGTCTGATACATTTCCAATGAGTTCTCTTTGTCACGCTATATCATCGTACATTTTTCTTCTTTATAAAAATATTTCTAACTAATACCAACTTTTTATACTCGACACCAACTGTTTGTTTTCTTGTTACATTTTATATTCGAATTATATTCGAATGCGATAGTAGCAACCTCGGTCCCAAAATGGAAGATAAATAAAAACAAACAAACTTTAACTTTGTGACCGGTAAACATTGATATGCTTTGTTTAAAATAACTTTTTCAGAATTAATTTTAAAGAAATGTGTACAAAAGATATAAAAAAGAGACAGCCTTCTTCGCCTCGGCTTTCTCTTTTCAGTTGGTAAACAACTTCTTTCCGTGAGATACGCGCATGCTAAACCGGGGGTAAACGGGTACTATTATTAACCGTTACCGCCTTATGTTGCTTTAACATGAATAGAAAATAAACCCCTGTTTTGCGATATTTTTTTAACTTAGTAAATTTTAGCGTAACGCCATGCTTTGAAGAGACAATGCATGAGCCATAAGAAAGTGACCCGTGATTTTAGTGCCGTGGACTCACATAGTCACTCACACAAGGGAATTAATATATACTAGTCGATAAGGCCCGTGGAAAAATCCACTTAAGCAGAAGGAATTTATTTACGCATTCCCTCTATTGTGTAGAGTTCGAAACGCTGATGAACAAAATGTATAGGATCGTGCGCTTTTGACGAACAGTTAAGGAGATAAAAAAGTTTAACATTTTTGCTGACATCAACAAAGTCCCTCCGAAGTATAACAAATTTTTCTTTAGAAATTCGTGTACCCGTTGCCTTCATCTTTTAGATCTTGCAACGCTGATCAAGAAAATGTATAGGATCATGTACTTTTGACAAACGGTTACGGAAATATTGTGGTTTAAATGTTTTTTGATGAGGTCATCAACCCGTCTATTCCGAAACGGATTCGTGGACCCAGGTTTGGGAAACTTACCCAAATTGGTCTCAGGTGGTCCCTAGTTACCCACGCGGTGAAAAATAACTGATGTCACCACCTCGTTTCCAAGTTATTTGGCCTCAAAGTTTTCAGTGCATTGTAATGGCTTCACTAATCTTAATATACTTTCCTTTGACGTCAATATTATTTTAACATTAAAGTTTGGTAAATTACAGAACAAATTTATAGGTGATGTTTTATAGACTTTGTCAAGGAAAATTGTGAATAATATAATCCACTTTGCGAAAGTCACACACAGACAGATAAACAGAAGCTCCGTATTATTATAAGAGAAGATTGACGTTAAATTAGTGTTATTGACGTTGCCACGTTAAATTTGTCGATTACCATTTCAGACATAACTTTTTCGGCAACATCAAAGGAAATTGAAGACATCCACTTTGCCTGTTACAGACAGACAGACAGATAGACACAGTCTCTGTATTATTATATAGACTATTTAATAAGGCCCGTGGAAAAATCCACTTAGGCAGAAGTACATTGGAAAAAAGAACCGTAACTTGTATTTTGATGACGTCTGCCAGGACCCGTCAATACACAATTTTTTTTCCCGAAATTTGTTTACACGTTGCTTCCAATGTGTAGAGCTTGAAACGCTGATCAAAATAATGTATAGAATCATGTACTTTCGACGAACGCCTAAGGAGATGTAAGGTTTTAAATATTTAGCTGACGTCAGCAAAGACCCACCAAAACACACCAAAACATTTTTAGAATTTTTTTTACCTGTCACCATCATCGTATAGAACCCTAACGCTGATCAAGAAAATGTATAGGATCATGTATCTTTGACAAACGGTTGCAGAGATATAGGGGTTTAAAGGATTTTTGATGACGTCATCAACCCGTTCATTCCGAAACGGATTCTGGGACCCAGGTTTGGGAAACTTACCCAAATTGGTCCCAGGTGGTCCCTAGTTACCCACGCGGTGAAAAATCACTGACGTCACCATCTCGTTTCCAAGTTATTTGGCCTCAAAGTTTTAGTGCATTGTAATGGCTTCAATTATTTAAATTAAGAGATTGACGTTAAAGTAGTGATATTGACGTCGCGCCGTAACGTCAGAAAATTTAACATTTGAGACATAAGTTTTTCGGCAATATCAAAGGAAAATAAGCACATCCACTTTGCCTGTTACAGACACACACAGTCTCTGTATTATTATATAGAAGACTAGTCGATAAAGCCCGTGGAAAAATCCACTTAGGCAGAAGGAAGGACAATGGGAAAGATCTGCCATATAAATTTTATTGACGTCAGCAAATATTTTAGTATATTGCACACTGCCCTTTACCAAAAAAATAAATCTGAAAATGTCAAAAAAGTATGTGTGCAAGGTGTAATTCCTAATTTACCAAAAATGTTCTTAAAATCTTACACAAAATGTCAAATGTCAAATCGAATTAAATCCCACACACAAAACTTACACAAAATGTAAAGAAAATCACCTTGCAAGGTGTAAAATCTAGTCCATAGAAATTTACAACGACACTTGCAACATTTACAGTTACAATACCGACAGTCACAACATCTTATGTGATAATGTTGAGAACCTTCGATATTTTAATCTGAAGTGTCAAAAAGAAAGGCTTGCAAGAGTAAGCACATATCTATGAAAATAAGTTCTTTACACATTTTAAACATTGTCTTTTCCCTAAATGCTTATACAACAATATCAAAAAGCCATAGTTTGGAAAACATCAAATTTAAATCTCAAAAAATCATTTATTCGGTTGCATACCATCCTCTCCCGCAAAAATATGCACAAAATGTAGAAATTAACCGGTTAATTTTTGTCTGATGATCCGTACTGCCCTTTACTAAACATTTTAAACTGAAATGTCAAAAAAGCAATGAGCAAGGAGTAAATTTGGAATAAACAAAGATCATTTTTTGAGTTCCAGTGAGAACATTTAGTAATTTTTTTATCATCACCAAACAATTATTACTACAAAATTTTGTAAAATTCTCAACAAAAACAAAAACGTGAAACCATGAAATTTTCTTCCAGTAAAAATGACATCACATAGTTTTTCCCAACAAAAGTTTATAATACGAAATATAAAAAGACACCAGCTTACACAACAGCTTACAATGAAGGGTAATTCTACAAAAATTTGTTCTTTCAGTATATTGCATGTGGTCTATTTCCATAAAAGTGTACACAAAATTTCAAATAACAGCACTTTGCAAGACAAACAATATAAACGGACATCCTCTCATAAATGTTTTTTAACCCAAAGTCATAAACCCACGTAAATTTCCAATCTAATGTCAATAACCCCTATAAAAATAACTTGGCATTTTACACGTAGGCTGACAAAAGTTTATCAGGATGTCAGAAACAAAACAATAAAAAATAACTTAACACACGCACTTTAAATTCTACAAAATTTGTTGCACTTGTCATATTGCATGTGGTCCCCTTGTAAAGTTTACAGGTAATGTGTAAAAAATATCGTCTTTGCAAAATTGACAGACAGACACACGGAAGCTCTGTATTATTATATAGATTATCCCATGAGGTTTCATAAAATCACATTCACAAGTATAAAATGTTTTCGAGGTCTGAGGTACAAATAACATTATTCTGAATGCCATAACAAGACCATACAAGGACAATTATTAATACTTTTTTCTTTATTAGTTACCCTTAGGGTTTCCAATGTTTTCCTCATTTTTGGGTTGTTTTTTAAGGTATAAAGAAAGTGCTTGTTGTGGGCCATTTATCCTGATTATGCTAAGTCATAGGCAAATCTTAGGACAGAATCAGATTGGATTTTGCTTCTCCCACGCACAGAAGGGATGAATTTCAATCCAAAGCCGTTTTGATGATCCAAAGAAATTCGAATTTTTTTCCTGATCAAAGCTGGACCGATTTTATAAACCAATGCATGTTGAACATTTTTATACATAGTATGAATGTAAATTCGAAATGAATGCAACTGAATAAAAATGGGACAGTGTGTTAATTTTGTGATGGTATTTGTGATTAAAGAATGTGATTTTATGAATATTCAAGGCTTAGAAATTTGAGAAAAAACAAGTTTCTAAGCGAATATCAGACATGAGCATAAACGATGAAACAATGAAATGTTTCGAAACACATAACTTAATTTATGGTAAATCTGGTGTAGTTTAAGCTTGTTGCCTAGCAGCACAATTTTAAATCAACAGAAATTTGTAAATAATCGTCTGTTCTCAGGTTATAGTTCATGTATAATAATCTCTTATAATAATACGGAGAGTGTTTCTGTGTGTCTGTAACAGGCAAAGTGGAAGTGTTCATTTTCCTTTGATGTAGCCGAAAAAGTTATGTCTCATATGTTAAATTTTCTGACGTTACGGTGCGACGTCAATAACACTACTTTAACGTCAATATCTTAATTTAAATTAATAAAGCCATTACAGTGCACTTGGAAACGAGGTGGTGACGTCAGTCATTTTCACCGCGTGGGTAACTAGGGACCACCTGAGACCAATTTGGGTATGTTTATTAAACCTCGGTTCCCAAATCCGTTTCGGAATAAATGGGTTGATGACGTCATCAAAAAACATTTAAACCATAATATTTCCGTAACAGTTTGTCAAAAGTACATGATCCTATACATTTTCTTCATCAGCGTTTCAAGGCAACAGGTATACGAATTTCTAAAGAAAAATTTTTTGTATTTGGGGGCACTTTGCTGACGTCAGCAGAATTTTTAAACCTTTGTATCTCCTTAACCGTTCGTCAAAAGTGCATAATCTTATACATTTTGTTCATCGGCGTTTCGGTAACAAATTTCCGAAAAAAAAATTTGTGTATTGACGGGTCCTTGCTGACGTCAGCAAAATGTTCATATACATTATTTTGATCTGAGTTTCAAGCTCTTCACAATAGATGTTACACGGGTTAACAAAATTGTAAATTTTTTTTTTATATATATGAACTTGACAGTGCTGACGTCATCAAAATTTAAATGACGGTTCTTTGTCATTTTTCCTCTGCCTAAGTGGATTTTTCCACGGGCTTTATCGACTAGTATTATCTAAAAGCCGGATGATTTTGGGATGATAAGTTTATTAATAGGAACATTCTTTTTTGCCGAGCAAGTTTAGTAAGGTTATGCTTTAGCTGGCTACCCACCATGGCCCATAACTAGTTAAAGCAGTAGTAAATGGTATATTCATGGTCTTGACAAAATATTAACAGATATGCATATATATGCTATCAGTAGTGTAGTGGAAGCCTTTAATTTTTAGAACTCTCATTCTACCGATGCTCAAGAATTTAATGCAGAATTAAATGAATTTATGACAAAACGAGCCACTCCAATTTTGAAAATACCTAGTGTTGGTTATGCAAAAGGTTTGTTGTTTTTCTTTACTATGATGAATTGAATATGTCTGAGTAGATACTTCTACGTCGCAACCTGCAATCTACCACAGCGGCAGTAAGTAAATGTGCAGGCACACTTGTTCGCAATCTCTAATCTTGTGATGGCTGTTATGTAAGAAAACAATTTTGTGGAAAAGAGGATATATAAAAAAGATTCTTGCTATGCACAAAATAAAGTTGTAGGTATAAATTATTTTACGCGATACATATATTTAAGTCGCTCTGAATTAGTAACACGATGTTATGCCAGGATGATTTTTCATAATCATAGTTGGTGGTGGTCATTTCTAAGAAATATTTCTCAGAAACTCACAACGCGGGAATGATAAAAACACACCTTGTTTAACGTCGTATTATTAGAAATAAATCTTCTATTAATTACCAAGAATTCTTTTTTTAGTCGATTTGTACAGACTATACACATTGGTGGCTTCGCATGGTGGATATGGCCAAGTATATTAGTTTTCTTTCTAATTTTTACTGAAATAATGATCTAGGTTAGTTCATGAAGGTAGAAATATTTCTACCTCCATGGTTAGTTCGAAGTAAACAACCACTGATTTTTCGTTAGACAATAGAAATATTTTTTTATGTTTTAAGGTGACCTTGAGAAAACAGTGGAGGGCAGTGTATGATTGTCTGGGACATTGCAGCTCTATCACCAACGCAGCGACGTGCACGAGAAAGGCTTACGAGAAGTATGTCACCAAAGGTTTTAGGCATAATATTGTGAAGCTGCTGCTTGAATTTGTTTCATGCATTACTATAGGCAACATAACTTTTCGTTTTTTCTCAGCATCATAACATGTTACAACATCAAGTTTTTTCTGTGTTTAGACTACTCCTGCCGTTTGAGAGACATTTGAGAAATAGAAAACAAACCGAACGGAAACAGAAGACGAAAAGCATCAATGAAGTAGCAAGAAAGTTGACCGAGAAGGAAGTGGTGAATATGATTTCAAAAAACGTTCAAGCAGGTAATGATGGCTCCAAGCTGATACCGCCCCTGCAGGAGGGAGATGCGTTTAGGCTAATGATCCAAAAAAGGAGGGGACGCCCTTCAAAAGAATTTAGGGAGAAGATCGAAAGACTGAAAAGCATGAAGCAAAAAGTGGAAGTGGAAATCTACCCTCCCTTAAGCAAACATTCAAAGTTGCCGGCATGGTTAAATTCCTTGAACGTCGACATTGTTAATCCCCGACGTAAACGGGAATTGTCGTCGTCTCCTGAGAACGAACAAAGTGTTCCAACTAAGAAAACTCTATATGATGTTTCTGTCAGATCAGATTATCCATCCGAAAAGGGTGACAATGTAGTGTTAAATGGAACTACGCCTCCAGAAGGAAACGTGCAGTCCTCGGGGAGATTTGTTAAAGAAGAGTCTCAAATAGAGACAATTTCTTCGATAGATTATAACGAAGTACACGTAACGCCACGTGTAACTGATTCTTATAACATGGTATCACCTCACGACGATTCACGTGTGGTAAGAAATTCTAGTATACCGCTTGAGCCTACTGTGGTTAGTGAGTCTACTTTAGCTCATCAAACCGTACAACATAACTTATGTGAGTTTGAGATCAAATCTGTGCGCAGCTTGGCTCCTGGTCACATGCAGCCGCAGTCGGCAAATGTGTCGCATTATATTAATTTTCATGACAATTCTCCAACGCACACCATAACTGTCCCACATTCTGTGTTGTCGTATCGCGATTTTCCGTCTTTGAAACAAAGTCCGACGAAGCACTTGCATTATCAAAACAGTTACACCTTTCGGGACGCAAAGTTTTCTGCGCAAAGGTTTAGACACAGTGAAGTCCCAGTGCAATCATTGAGGTCGTTCATCGGAGGTGAAAATTATGAGAGACGCAAGACTTCTACCAGTGACGCGAAAAGTTTTGGTCATCGTCGTCAGCAGTACGCATCATCTAGAAGTCAAAATCGACGTTATCGTCAACGTGACGAAACATGTCGTTATCCAAATAATCGATACATTGATCAAAAGCAAATTTGCAGTGAACCTAGGCGTGTTTATCAAGGGTACAGTGACCCTCCTAGTGAATATGGATACTCGGTAGTGTATGCGCCTCAACCTGCATACCAGAAAGAACAGCGTACTCGTGGAATTGAGCATGGTGCCATTTCTTGTCACATGGAACACAAGGGACACGGTGCCAACCGTCACTCCATAATGTCTGTCAACGGAAAAAATGATAGACTTGCATATAACCCGGCTCGAACTACTGATGATTTTAATTTAACGTCGCACGCGCGGCGGGTAAATCGAGGAGAGACCTCGGAACACTTTCGCGTTATAAAGCCGGAGACATTATTTTCATAGACAAAAAATGATGCAGTCTCCTACTGTGACTAATCTATGAAGATGCACTTCTATCCTGTTCTAAGCATAGATAGAAACTTTTATAGTGGATAAGCTTTATAAGTTCTAGAACATACTACACTCTGTTTTTTTACATGTAATTAAAAATCTTTTATTCTAAGTAGTTTCACAAGTAATAATTTTTAGCCGGTTTTTATTTAATTTTATCAGTTAGCCTTGTTTTTTAATAACCTTTGTCTCTCATTATCTAGATGATATATCTTCTCCTGTTTTGACTTCAGTTTAGGAGAACTTTTTCTGTGATTTTTTAGCACATACAAGCACATATACGTTTTCATGCATATATAAGAAGTAGTAATTGTTTACGATTGTTAAGTTACATTTAAAACCTTGTTTATATTTAAATTTTATTTATATGTGCATAATTTTTTTTTTTGTGAAGTTTTTTTGTTTAAAATGTCAAATTATAAAAATTTTATGTATATAGTTTTGTATTGATATCTAATGTAATCCATTTATCGAATTGACATGTCTTCTTTCATTGTGTTTATTTTCAAATTCTTGGAGCTTAGTAGATCTCTTGTCCCGTAAGCTTTTTTCCCATCTGCTAACCCTGTGTGGGGGTTTCAGAAAAGAAAAAAATTGTAAAATACATACAGTGAAGCAGTGAACTTAAATGTTAATTTATGGAATTGTTTTGACAATCGGATTGTTTTAACAATCCGATTATATCGCGAAGCAAACAAAACAGAACAAAATTTGTCCTCTTTGGGGGTCAAAAAAATTAAAAGGGCTAAAGGTGGAAATTATATTAAACTTGCGTAGCAGAGCTTAAAAAGTTGTCTTTCACTCGTCTTTTACGGAGGAGTGTATTAGTTTAGTGGTTTCTAGTTTCCGTCGTGGAACAAAAAAATGTGATTTTTTCGTCTACCGGCGTATTAAAAAATCTAAAATGGCGATCATAGGTTTGTACATATCTTATCATAATTTTTTTTTTTTTTAAATACAAGAAAATATATTAAATTATAAACTTTACAAGTGACAACAAAATAGCTAGCTAAACACCAAAACAAAGTTCTCCATTTCTCAGACTGATATAGTACAGGCGATTGTGCGCAGTATAATCGAGTTTCAATATATTGAAACATAAAGAACATAGAAAATCTCTCATGACAAGTCGGCTCATTTCATTTGATATCTCGAGACAATCAACATCTACTTTTATTAACCTTCGTTTTTCATTTCTTGATCCTCGAATACAGAGTATTGCTGAACGCAGTAAACAAAATGATAATTTCGTCCGAAGCCAGTTTGTAACAGTACCTTGTTTCAGATTTCTTTTTTCCGCTACTTTATGTGACAGAGTGGAGATAAAATGTTCTGTCTCTCGACTTGATCCTCCATATGGTGTGAAAATCAGCGGTGTGAATGATCCGTGTTCTACTTCTAGCACTCTTTGTCCATATGCACGTTTCTTGATGTTTTCATTCGATTTGAATGCATTAGGCAGTTTCTGATTGAGGTGTGTCAAAGCGAATGGGTTAAATACCCTTACGTCAAAAAATGCTCCTTGCCAGAATCCTCTAACGCTAATGTCGAGTCTAGCTTCATCTGTGGAGTTTGCAGAATTGCTTAATTTTTCTCCAGTCAGCGGTTGTAGTTCTGTTTCTACATCATTGGAAATCTCTTCAGATATTTTTGCCAAACTATCTCTTAATTCGTCGTGACGTTGATGAATAAGCCACCCTTGACACATGACATAGCATGGTCGATCGTGAAGCGTTTTCCACATACACAAATTGTTGGTAGGAATTTCAAATCCCACCGATATCTCATTCGTATGGCATCATAAAACTCTCTTTTGTTGAGTGCATAATTCTCAGATTTTAATGGAAGTGCTGACAACCAACTTGAAGCACCTTTCATTGTCGCCAAATCATTTGCTCGTAGTTGCTCATTCGTCATGTGTTGGCGAACTTCTTTCAGTTTTTCGTTATGCAACATTAGTTTCTGTTTAAGGATTTTGCTTTTGATATTATTGTGTAACTGTTTGTCAAATTTATAAGACGTTTGCTGTAGTTTAATTCTTTCTGCTAGTTGTTTTGTCATTTCAACAGAATTTTCATGTTCTCTCTTTGATGATTCGACTAATATCCCAATTCCCATACCACCGTAGCGAATTGGTAAACTCATTAATATTCTCTCGTTCTCGGTACATTTATGTCCCTCTGTCAATGCTGGGATCGATGTATTGTCGATAACATCGTCCAGTACTTTGATATACTTGTTCATATCCTCAAGTGTTCGGATAAAATAGTTAAATTTGTGTTGAAATCCACTTTTGTAAGCAGCATAGGCAGCATGTGGTTCAAAAAAGTGCAATTTTAGCTAACTTCTTTATCTGAACAATCCATTCATTTACCAACCCAATGATGTACTTTTCTTTCTCATCTTGTGTACCTATAAAGCTGCCAAGATATTTCTTTCCATCTGTAGTGATGTTTATCTCCGTGTCACTGAAGACATCATCAGCTAGTAATTTATGTTCATCCTTTACTATGATTTTGATGCTTTAGGATAATAGCCGAATAATGGACCATAATGCTCAACTTTATCCCACCATTTTTTCAATTCAAAAATTTTTCCTGCACCTCCCAGATCATCAGCATAAGCGCAGTGAGTTATGTTCAACTTTCTATCTTCCCCGTCATTCTTCAACAGCGGGAGGAGAGGAACAATTCCAACTGCATAAGCTGGCATAGCGAACGGGTCACCTTGAGTTGTTCCTTCTGCCGATAATATTTCTTTCCCACCCATAACAAACAGCCTCGATGGTGAGCTATAACAATTTTGTATATACGTAGACATAGCTGGACATATGTATCGGATATTGTGAAGTAGTACTTTCCGATTAAGTGAGTTAAAAGCATTCGTAGCATCTACTAAAAGTAATGCGTCTGTTCCTTCTTCTTCAAAAATTGTTGTCATTGCATGAGCAGCTGCCTCACATTCAGAAGGTAGACCAGCACATAATTGGAGAGAACCAGCGCTTTCAAGTATTTCCGGTTTGATTACTGATATTATGGACTTTCCAATCACCCTTCGAAGAACCACCCCACACCGATAGGCCACACACCAGGTTTCTTATCTAGTGGTATTAACCTACAAGCGATGTATGCTTCCAGTGAATTGCCTTCAGTGTGATCGAATGCAGTTGTACAAAGATTTTTCGCGAACCGAGCCAAAGATGATCTCAATTCTACACCAATCTTTCCAAAATTCTTTGACACCAATATACGTCTCCACCCATCTGAATTCATTCCTGACGGTCCTGCTGAACCTTTTGTACGAAGTGCGGCTTTCAATATTGTTGTCTCATCTATGTTGTTGTAAATAGCAGGATCGATAAATGGGATTTCTCTTTTGAGAAGCACAGATTCATCAGCGTCAACAGGATTTGGATGTTTCAACCTCAGTTCTTGGAGTGTCTCATCAGTTAGATCCAGTACTCCACCAGACATCTTATCATCCAATAATCTTGGTGCAGCATGTATCTTTCCTTGAAGCATTAGTTTTGCGAAATTTTTAGCGCACTGCTCTGGAGTATTCAGGGAATTAGGTCTTGGGATTTTAGATTGTATAGTCCTCGATTCTCTCATCAAATCATCGAATTTTCCTTCCACCCAGAGATTTAATCTACGGTTAAGACATTCTGAGTAGAAGCATCGGCATCGTCATAACTGCTTTGATAGAAATCCCCTTCAATGAATCTACTTGTTGGTTCCAGATCTCTATGAGTCTTATTGTGTCAGTAATATATCTCTTCCCTGCTGCACCTGTTGGTAGTAAAAACAAGTTTCTTCTCCAGTACACAACTTCGTCGTACGTGGCATTGAAGATTTGTATCACGTCATCTACCGTATGATCACCCCAAATCTTGATTTGTGCTTGATTTCTATTTATTACAGTGGTTTCGGAATGATCTTCCAAAGTTTTGACACCTGAGCTTTGCGTTGTTGACTTCAATTTAATGTTTTCCTTTTTTGAAGTTTTCGTTGAAGACACACATGCAATGACTTCTTCATTTTCTCTTGCATTTATTCTTGTATTTTCTGGGTTTTTTATCACCAGGTTTCGTTTACAGGCTTTCAAATGCAATTTAAGTCCAGAGGAACTCTTGCATTTCTTCTCACAATGCATGCAATTTTGTGTTGGGTATAGCAGTGTTTCCAGAAGATTGATTTACTTTTTCAACCATAGAATTTTCACCCAAACTTGTTTTTCTTTCCTTAGAATCGTTGTCTTGTGGTGGTGGTTGATCATTATAAAATAATCGTTTAATTATTCCATCCATGCTGTTTCAGTACAATAGATAGACGCAAAACAAATACACTAAAACTAATTTCTCTCCTACCTCAAAGGACCCCGATAAGGAGGGTGCCTTTATATGCGCCTTCTTTAAATCTTAAATTTGATGCCAAAGACTCTTCTTCGCAAACACCAACTGTCAGATAAGAATAAATTTTAAATTTACTGGCTTACCTAAGAGGTCCCCGATGAGGAGGGTGCCCTTTTAAAGCAAATCTTTAAACAAAACAAATCTTGAATTGCATAAGTCTTTTCAGCGTTGTGTTGGGTGTAAGCCGTGTGTCAATTATACCTTGAATTCCAGTTTAAACAGCAGTCAACAATGTCAAGAAGAGAGATAGAGTAATGTATGTTCTGGCGCAACGCACATCCCGCACACGCGCACGCACATCATCACAAGTTCTTATGCGCACACTCGCACACCCACAGTCAAACACAATAAAATTTCTGACGCACAGTCAAACACAACAAATCCTTGATCATCCAATACCTAGAGGGGTAAGTCCCTATGATGCTATATTTATTCATGCATATCAAGGTAAAGTCCTTATGATGCTATGTTTATTCATGCATATCAAATCATACTAAAATGAGTAAAATAGTGTCTAGCGCACATCAAGGTAAATTCCCCCCCGCACACTGCTGACGTCATCAAAAATCAACGCATGCGCAGTAACACGTGACCAATATGTTGAGTAAGGGAAATTCCCCTACTCAAAACTCAGCAATCTTCGAACCTTGTTGAAATGTGTATAATAAAATGGTACTCTGTTACTGGTGTTCTGTAGAACTGTGCGACAAAATAGACGTCAGGTGCCCTATGAGATACAATCCTCCACAAGTGAGTACAAAACATACGATGAAATGCTTTGTTCATATCAAAGAAAATCTAGCTGCTCATATTGGTGATGATGGTGAGTATGTGTACGAGGGCTACTTTTGTGGAAATGCGTGCTGCTTGACTTGCGTGGAGGAGCGAAAGGTGTATGATAGTGCGTACGAAATGTCGATGTGGCTGTTGAAAAGGCGCTACAGGGGAAGGCCTGCCCCAGACTGGAGACTCCTCGGAAGATTTGGGGGTGACTTGACGCACAAGGAATTCCTGGCATTGATTTGAACTAAACTATAATAATAAATGTGCATCAACCGTGAATCAAAATTTGAAATGTTTGAAAATGTAGTAGTCATGATTTTTATAACAGGCATTGGTATATCCCTCCCACTAATGACGTTGGCCTTAGTAAAAGAATCGTCAAAAGAGATCTAGAATGAACAAGCAATTAAGAATTTGGAGTATCGTATTGATGCCTTAGAATAGCTATCATATCCTCAGGTTATCTTATAGCTCCTCGGAGCCATAAGATAAATGGAAGAACAATGCAATGACTGCGACCGTATGTTGGATCATTATGATAGGTGTACCTGCGGACGAAGGCTTATGATAAGGGTTAGGATGCTGTGCTGGTACTGCTACCAGGAATATATAACCTATAATGGGGGTAGTTGTGTATGTGCGAGGAGAAGCAATCCTCGGACCTTGTTTTAAATTCAATAAAAGATGCTAAAATTTGAGAACGAAATTGTGAAACCTCGATCATTCTACAACTTTGCTGCTACTTTCACAGATATCAATGATATCAATGTGGACCACCTGACAGTGTCAGACCCCATTCCTTCCAACGGGGGCAATGATCAACGGTATATCGTGGGGTATCATACGCAAGACCTCATAGTAGCCTTGAGGGTAAAGACACCTAAAATCTGGTCCCCGAATGGAGTCACCCGGTACAATGCCAGTGCTGTACCAGCGATGAGTCTTGATTTTGAAGAGTACCCTGATTGGATTGAAAAGTATCATCAAATCTGGAACAAGATTGAAGGGTTGATATCTCAAAAATTAACGACGGAGCCGGTCAAAAAAGAGAGCTACGTCAACGCGAAACTCAAATACTACAAGGACGCGATAACAACCAAATTTCAGGGGATGAAAGTACCCTATGATGTACCATGCCAAGTCAGTGCCATCCTAGCTATATCATCCGTGTATATGCAAGGTAAAAACTACTACCCACAAGTGCAAGTTGTGGAATGTAGGTACAAGGACTTTAAAGTTGAATGGCTGCTACGTGATGACTAAAATGTTTTATAACCCTACAAGGGTTATAAAACATACAAAATTAGGGTTTGTAAACAGGTGGAGAATCTAGATACCGCTGGCATACTGTACAGATTAAGTTTTTTTAAGACGTCATCCCTGCCCTCCTGTCTCCCCTTCGCAACTAGTTGGGCACGCTCTCGTTCGTTGATAGAGTCAACGATCCGTTTGAAGCGTTGCCGCATCTGTTCCTTCAATAGCATATACTTTTGCTTCTCTTGCATAATGAGACTAAACTCATAGTCACTAATCACCCCATTTTCTACCGCTTTTGAAATCAAGTCAATAATGGAGTGCAGCTTTGATTCCGCGAGTAGTCTTATATTCTCGTGTTTCTTTGATTTGACACCCAGCCTTTTTCCGGCGTTCCTCAGACCGGCTTGCCCTATTCCTACAGCTATTGTGATGCCTCCCATAGCGATACAGAGTGGGACACCAAGGCCCGAGGATAACGCCCCAATTCCAACCCCCGAGGTAATAATACTAATGCTCAGCAATCCATGATCGCAGAATCGGACCCAGGTCCCGTGCATCTTAAACTTCTTTGAGAGTCTGTCCCGTTCCTTAATTTCACTTCTTAGGTACTGTTCAATCTCCCCAATCTTGTCAAGTCTATAATTTTGGCCTTCGTGGATAGTATCATCCCCCGCAGGCGCACTTGGTAATTTCGGATACAGCTCGGTTATATTGGCCATTTATTCTATCAGTAGATGCATCGTTATTCCAGTGAATGAAACGTTTTTCTCGTGGTGAAATTCGTCCGTCAGCATAAACTCGAGGCGATCTGTGGACCCCTTTAAAGGCATGTAAATTGGCGTATCAAAACCCCAGGTCAGCATATCCCCCCAAGCGTTTAGCTCCTTGGTGGGAAGCAAGGCGAGAAATTTAGACTTTTTCCCATCAAGTAGGGCATCACATTCATCCAACTGGGGGGCAAACAAGGCGTAGCCTAATATAAACGTCGGTATTGTAGTATGCATCATAGTCGCCCTCCTGATATAATTTTTCGGCAGGATCAGAGGGTAGGCCCAAGAGCTCTTGCAGCTGTCGATGAATCACCACCGTATACCCGGCATTGACACGGAGCCTACAGAGTCCATTTTTCAGGACAAACAGCTTAATCTTGTCCCCTGCCTGACTATTGACGATAGCCGCCAAATCCTCGATCCTATACAGGCCGTTCATGATCTCAATTCTAGTCTCTCTCTGATCAGGCCCTGTCCTACGAATGACAAATTCATTGTCACTGTAAAGGTTCAGCCATACGGGCCTGATACTTATCGATTTCAGGGCAATTCTCGTGTCTTGTCCTAGGTAAGCCTCAAACAGTGTGGGTTTTTTAATGTCGGTAATGTAGAGTTGCTTCATTCCTTTCTTCTAACAACAAAGGAATGAACATGTATTCATATAACCCCAACGCAAGGTACAAGTCCAACAGGGGAGAATGGTCCCTTGGTATAACAAACCTGGAGCACCAGGACTTATATGTGTCTATAGAATCACATATTTCCGTGGTATTCCCCGAGTTTACCAAATATCCCATTAAAATTCCAACAACATATCTCAATGATCCTGTCTTTGATGGTTGGACGGGACAAGCCTTGGACTACTGGAATATCCAGGTTAACTTTGCCACCCATTGCGCAACAACAGCCCTGGGCATATCAGCAAAACATATGACGGGCTCCGTACCACTTGTCAACTCGATCTTCAAATTTCATGTATACTATCACATGCGTCGTATCCTGGCAAGAATGAAGGTACCCATGCCTTATAACGATGGGTTTGCCCAGCACAAAAACCCCTACTCAACCTCTGGATACGCGCAAGTGTGTCGTGAGTACGGTGCTAACCCTAATAGTCTGTACAAATTCAAGACAGTAGGTGCCTCACTCACCAACGGCTCATGGTGGCCTCAAGTTGATGGTGACTATGCAAAATTCATCCTACCAACAAGTCAAGGCCTGACGTAGGAAGGCCTGACCAAGCAAAGCGAAAGTATTCGCGTCTACGTGGTCTTGTTGCTTGGGTCACAGGCGGGGGCCAAGGCATCCCTACTCGGTTCCGGTGCGGACAACTATACGGCCAGGCAAATCTTAATGCAAAAATTTGTAAGTATGGTACAACGTGAAGAAAATGTAGGGCATGACATAAGTCAATTTCAGAAGGTGCTCCAATATGCCCGAACACCGGTGAATTTTGCCGTCATGCCCAGCGTGTACATGCTGCCTTCTAATATGAACCTGCGTATCGGTAAAATTGAGGGGTATAGCAACAACATCTTAATTGCACCTACCAACGTAAACGTTGGGGTCCAAGTTGATGTGAATAGTGTGAAGCCTACGGAGCGGGGCATCAAATCACCTCCTAAGCATACTATACCCCCTAGACATACTATACCTCCCACACCTACTATACCTCATAGGCATACTATACCCCCTAGACATACTATACCTCCTAAACATACTATACCCCCTATACATACTACACCTCCTGGAGATACTACACCTCCTATACATACTACACCTGAACACAGGGAAGCCCCACAACAACATGAGGATACCAAGGCCTCATTGATTATGACGGGAGTAGGCCTCATCATTGTCTACATCTGGCTTAAATAGAGGTCATATTAGGCTTTTTTCCTCTTTCCAATATAGATAACAACAAACCCAACGGCCGCCGCGATTGCCATGTACAGATGCTTGGCTGCATATTCAACAATGGTTGCCGCTACACTCAGAAAGAACGAGACAACCGTACCAATAATGCCAGGTAATGCAGCACCTGCCTTACCTGCTAGGTATTTTAGGAATTTTCCTAATCTTTCAAGCTGCTTCTCTACAAACCTTTTTCCTGCGCCTGTTGCGGCACCTCCCCCCGTAACTGCGAGTACAATGGTGGAAATCAGTAGACCAACAGCCGACACGATACTCGCTATAGTAAGCCCCTGCTCTTTGAACAAAATTTTAAGCTTCTCGAGCAAAGACGTGTCATCTCCAGCGATTTTCATCAACGTTTCCTTAATCACCTTCAGCTGACTGTGGATGCCTGAGGATAATAGGCCGTGTGCTTCCTGTGTGGGCTCTTTTTTATCGTTCAATTTTTCAATATTATCCTCAAGCTTTTTTATTTCCCTCTCAAGATAGGCGGCATTCCATAGCCCCCCGTCTTCCCCGGCCTTCTGCTTCTCGAGTTCTTTCAACTTGCCCTCCGCCTTGCCAATCTCGCTATCATATAAGATCATCTTGCTTTTCAAGTTTTTCAATTTACCCCAAACAGTCTGAAGCTCGAGGTTAAGCCCCCTTCTTTCACGTTCGGTGATACCTTGATCACCACCAAACGATGCATCTTCGATAATACTTTCCGTCTCGTCTATAACATTCTCGATTAAGGGTAGCATCTCCATATCATCACCCTTCTCCTCAACCTCCTTCTCAATGTGGACGATCCTATGCAGGAGTTTCTGGGCCCTGAATTTACCACCTTTGTTGGGTGTCTTATATTCGGTAAAACCCATAGCCCGCACGAGATCTACCTTCAAATTTGTTATAATGGTCTTGGGGGATAGGAACCCCATACCATCCTTTCTCATAATCTTTTCGGTAATATCTACACCATTTAAAAAAAGACGCTTACCTTCCAACCTAAAAACATCGTAATGTTCCGCATTAGGCAGCCCCAGCTCCTCCCCAAGATGCTCGTAAAGGCTATCCACCTTTGATTTTAGTATTTTTTGCCTTTGCTCCGAAAGGCTAGCCCCTGGAGCACCCTGTTGTTCTCCCGGGGTTGAAGGCCCTTGCCTTGATGGAGGTTTTGGCGTTGATGGAGGATCCTCAGGCTTATCATCTGTTCCACCACCCTTCTCAAAATCATCCTCATGCGTAAATACTGGGTTCGTTGGCATTTATTTAAAAAAATCCTCCTATAAATAAATGAGTCAATTCGGAACTACATTGGACCCCTACACAGAAACGAAACAGCTTTTTGGTATCAAGGGTAGGCGGCAGCGTGTCCAGATTAGTAACACACCCTCTAACGATTAACCACAACGAAGACTTGTACATGGATATCCCCAACATGCGACAGGACGATGTCATCTTTCCCGGGTCTATCAAACTGTTGTTTGACCTGGAAGTGACGGCTACCAATACAAAACGCACCATCGTCTCGAATATCGGCAAAAGCCTGGTGCGAGACCTCCGTATTACCTTGAATGGTAACGAGGTGCAAAATATCAATGACTATTCCACCCTGGCGGTCTATCGGGATCTCTGGTTACCAAAATTCGATCGTGACAATAACCTAATTTTAGAGGGGATCAACCCCAACGACGGTACCATCAGGGCTCTGCAGGTGAAGGCTACCAATCACGCGGGTACCGACGAAGAAAAAGCCATTGTTGCCGCATATAATAACACCTTTTGTATACCCCTGGGCAAGATGTTTGAGTTAACTAAGGATCTTCCTTTTTATCCGCACGGCCTGCATGACAGGCTACAGTTTGTGATTCATTTTGCCTCACATGGCGACGTTATCAAAGACGGAGGTACGGCCGCCTCTGGGTCTACCGCAGCCAAGGCGGCTGATGCTGCCTACAAGATCACCAACATCAAGCTAGAGTTTGACAAGATCACTCACGAGGGCCTCGCGAGCGCCATGATGTCAAGGTATAGTCGTCTCGCTTTACCCTATGAACGGATACTCCGTAGCAAGGTGGTTACCATGAAAAAGGCCGATACCAGTTATAATTTACAAATTGACACTCCGGCAAAGAGTCTAAAGGGTGTCCTGCTGCTTTTCCTAGACCCTTCAAAAGTGAAGGGTTACGCTGGTGTCAACGAGGTGTTCTACAATCCCAAGATTGAGAGGATAAGTGTCACTGTCGAGGGCGAACCCAACGAACTGTATTCGCATGCCATGCTCCCCAAAGATCATCTGGAACAGATCGTGAACCTCTTTGGTAGTCACGACTCTAATGTCACGATTGACCAGTTTTTTAACGAGAGGTACGCGTTATTTATCGATTTCCGGGCTTCCCCTGACCACGGCGTTCACGGTAGTGGAAGACCCCTACAACGCCTTAGTGACGGCATCACGTTGCACATGACCAAGAAAGCTGACGGAACTGGGGACATCCGCTGCTATGTGTACCTGCTTCAAGATGCCCAGCTAAACATCTTGGATGGTAGGTTTCATTCTGTGGAGTATTAGTGACCACAATTTGTATTTGTCCCAGAGGCAAATACGAGTCAATATGGAAAACAAGAGCTGCTCAAATTGTAAAAAAGTGTTAACCCTAGATGCCTTTAGGGTGTTGAAAAATGGTCAACGGACAAAAAGTTGCCTAGTTTGCCTGGATAAAAAGAAACAGCGGCGTGTCAAAAACAAGTGCCCCCATGGTAGGCGGAGGGGGCAGTGTAAAGAATGCAAGGGCAGTCAGATTTGTCACCATGAAAAGGTGAGGGCCTATTGTAAGGAATGCAAGGGCAGTCAGATTTGTGAGCATGAGAGACAGAGGGCTTGTTGCAAGGACTGCAAGGGTAGTCAAATCTGCCAGCATGAGTGGGTGAGGTCTCAATGTAAGGAATGCAGGGGGAGTCAAATCTGCCAGCATGAAAAAAGGAGAGCCCAGTGTAAAGAATGTAAAGGAAGTCAGATTTGCCCTCATGAGAAATTAAAGTATCGCTGCAAAGAATGCAAGAAGAGCAAACACTCGGAATAAATACGGTTTCACAGCGTTGGGTATTAGTGACCACAATTCGTATTTGTCCCAGAGGCAAATACAAATCAATATGGGGGAGACTAGGAAATTCACGAATTGTAAACACTATCTTTCTTTGAACAATTTTAGAATCAAAGGAAATGGTCAACTGACAAAAATGTGCATCAAATGCTTGAATGTAGGAGCCAAGGCGTCACATAAACGTAAAAAGTGCCCGCATGAAAAACAGAGGTCTCGTTGCAAGGACTGTGGGGGAAGTGAGATTTGTGAACATGAAAAGCGGAGGGCGTATTGCAAGGAGTGTAAAGGCAGCCAGATGTGCCAGCATGAAAGGGTGAGGGCCTATTGTAAGGCATGCTAGGGAAGTGAGATTTGCAAGCATGAAAAACAGAAGTCATATTGCAAGGACTGTAAGGGAAGTCAGATTTGCCACCATCAAAAGCAGAGGCGATATTGCCACATTTGCGACCCTCTTGGTCATCTCGCTTCTGTCGTAAGCAGCCGAACCTTCCAGGCCCTGAAGGAAAACAAGGAGCTCAGTTCTCAGGAATACCTCGGGTGTGATATAGCTACGCTGCGGGCCCATATCGAGACCCAGTTTGTCGATGGGATGAATTGGGACAATTATGGGGAGTGGCACATTGATCACAAGGTGCCAATTAAATATCGAGAAAATGGAGATGATCCTTCGCTTATTGAGGTTGGTAGGAGATTGCATTTTTCAAATACGCAACCTATGTGGGCAAGCGAAAACATATCAAAAGGCAATCGTTTCGTCTCAGAATAAATGGCAACCTTGGCAATCATGGCAGGGGGAGCACTCATTAACGCATTGGCCTTCAGTGGCACGAAATTCCTGTTTAGCAAACTTTCAGGGCATGGTGAAGCAGAACGTAAAAGACACCACGAAGCAATGGAACAACTACAGAGCGCTCAAGCTCAATGGGTCCGGGACAGACAAGCAAAACTCGACTGGTTCAACAAATAACGGGAATTGCAAATACAGGCTGGGAAGAGCCTGCGAGAGCTTGAAGATGATATGTACAAGTACTACATCGCGTCAAATAGTAAGGTACCTAAACTGTCTGATTATTACACACCCTCCAAACAACAACAAGATGGCGAACTCACCTTCATCGTTGGATCATTGACCCTTCTGGGTTTTATTGCCTACAAATATATGTAGAACGTTTTTGACATGTAATAAAGACATGTCAAAAGCACATATCGTTACCGAGAAGGAGGAGGAAAAATTAAGCCAAATTTACTATACCCCAGAACATCTCTGGACTGGACGAAAAGCCATCAAATTACTAGCCTCAGAAGCTGGTCTATCAAAAAAGAAGGTCACTCACTGGTTGTCTCGTCAGCTGCTCTGGCTACGACACATCAAGGGTCCAAAACGTATCGATTATCCCCATTTCACCATTACAACACCCAACGAGATGCACCAGTTTGATCTACTGTACATGCCCCACGATAGGGTATATGGTAGCACCTACAAGTACATCCTCACGGGTATTGACGTGGCTTCGAGGTACAAGGTAGCGAGGCCTCTGCGCACGAAAAAGGCTAGCGAAGTCGCGGGGATGATCAAGGACATTTACAAGGCGGGACCTTTACGATACCCCCAGATTTTTCAATGTGACAATGGTTCTGAATTCAAGTCAAATGTAACGAAATTGTTAGAGGACAAGGGGGTGGAGATTAAACGGGCCTCCACCAAATACCACCATACGTTCACGGCATTTGTAGAGTCGTACAACAAGGTACTTGCTGAAAGACTCTTCAAGCCTCAGGATGCACAGGAGCTGGTCTCTGAGGGTACTAGTACCATTTGGGTGAAACACTTATACACTATCGTGAAAAATCTCAACAATACCAAGACTGCCATGATCAGCACGAGACCTAACAGGGCGATTAAGCTCGAAGATGTACCGCTCGCGAAAAGTCAACAATACCCCGAAGAAAAACCCTTACCTGAGGATGGTTTGTACCTCTATCTGTTACAGCCGGGAGAGGAGCATGGCGACTCTAAAAGACGCGCCACTGACGCCTTTTGGAGCAGACAAACTTACAGGATGGATAGGGATCGTGGTAGGTAGTCGTGTTTTATACTATTTGAAAGACGGTCCCGAAAGAAGCTTCGTGTCGGAGGAATTGATGCTTATTCCTGAAGATGTTCAGGTACCTCCGGGGCATGTCAAGGATTGGTAATAATTATTCAGCCGTTCATCTAAAGCATCATCATCATCTTCGTCATCTTCATTCGGATCCCTTAAATAATCCAAAGGATGTAGGGTGTAGAACGGGTACCCATAGACGATACCTTTGATAACATTAGGCTCATTTTCCAGATCAAGCGTCTATCCTCTATAGCAAATTTGAGGATATCGCCTATTTTGGTGATATCAGCCAAATCCGACAGCTTCAACTCGTTATCTTTGATAACCTCATAACAGATTGCACCATAGTTGTTCTCTTTAACATCAACAATATGCAGCCCCAGACGTTGAATATCAGCCTCTAGATCCTCGTCGATCTCGCTTCTTGCAAATGTTCCCCATGCTTTTTCGCCTGACGCTAACCTGTTTAAAAGCTCTTCGTCAACCTTATATTCAAAACCTTCATAGTATAGCCCATCTCGATATTTAAAATTTTCCATGCAGGTAGAACAATAACTAGTCACTGACGCTGCCCTGATGCAACAGCGTAGTACGGGTACATGGATATTGTAATCCCTTGTAAATTGATTTTTTTGTACATATGCTTCCATCTTTTGCTATTTTCAATATCTTTTAGCATGAAGCCAAACGGGTCGAAATGTATATTTTCTAAAGTGTCCCTACACTTTAGAAAAATTGTGCCTGGTTGGGTGTGGACGGATCTGTCCACACCTTGGAGGTCAGCGAAAGCGTCGCCTATTCCCCAAGCTCTAGGAGACGTTCATGCGTGTAGTGTTCACCAAGCCTAAAATGTCTAACACGTCCCGGGTTAACTTCGATACAACCACGCTCCCTGAGCCAGTTGTAGTGTACAATAGCATTCGGGGTCTCTGCTAGTACAACAATCTCACCCCTGGGGTAGTCAACACGTTTGTTCTGTATTTTTTGTGCCACGTACCCCTGTTGGCCACAGATGGCCAGGTATGGAAAGGGATCGTTGTTGTTTTTCTGGATAATGACCAACCGTCATCTTTTTGAGGATCTTCGAGGTAAGGCACGGTGCGTTGCTGTAATGTTTCTACTTGTTCCTGGAGCACTGCAAGTTCATCCCCCAGCACCACGAGCTCGCTATCCCTGTGGTCTAAATCATCCTCGAGAATGGCGACGGCAATATCCCTGTCCTCGAGGGCTTGACGATGCTCTTTAATTACATCTTGTAGTTTTTGGACACCTGCCCGGGCAAGCCATTTGATTACCCCTACAGCCATGGGCTTTCTGGAACGACGCACAATCTCCAGGGCACCATCCAATGTGACAAATACATCATGTTGGTTTTTTGCCTTACCAAGGGGGCCCTACTATTTCGGACCTGGTAGATAGGAACATTGAAGGTATCACCATATTTTTAATTTTTTCAATACCCAAAAACCTCCCCAGGTCAGCACGCTTGAACAGAGGCTGATTCTGGTTGTTGGACAGGGTCTCGATGGCTCCTGCGTTAAACGTAAGTTGCGACGACATTTTAATATATTAAGACTCAGCCAGAGGTTTTTACTCAAGAATTTTCCAAGTCTTAGGATGTTCAAGCCTTACATATAGGCATGCGTGCTTGGATGTTTTCAACTCAGCCTTTATATCATCCCAGTCGGAGATCATATTCGTCTCTTCATCAATTTGTTTCATGTCACTTCTTTCATGAGGGTACCAGAGGGAGAGCTGTTTTTTCTGTCTTCGAAGGTTCTTGGGCAAAGCAGTATAAGACTGCGTTAAGAGCCACAAACTATGGTTCCTGTGCCTACCTGAAATAGCCAATTCAAGTAGAGATTGTCTCCGCATATCGAGGCTCTCATCGGTTATACAGTCATCCACCACGAATAACGTCTCTTCACCCGCCAACAACGAGGACAATTTTTGTATCCATTCAAAAATTTGATCCCTGGGGTCTATCAGGAACACATATAAGTCCCTCCAGAGCGAGGCTCTCCCAAGGTAGGTGGTATTCCATCGTATAGTAGGGCACAGTATCACGATATTGTAGAAATGTTGTCTATATTCATTCTCAAGCAGGTCTAGAGCACGTTGTGTTTTCCCACAACTTGTAGGCCCCGTGAAGATTGCTGTGTGGGGTTCCTTCACAACGTCTAACATTTTTATTAAAACCCTTTTTTCTTATATATTTTTGGGATAGCGGAAAGGCATTCGATACAAACCCACGCGCCGCTGTGGTTGTCGACCAAAGACCCCGTACAGACGGGGCAGTGCGTGGTCTTGTATATGAGGGGTAGAGGATCAAACACTATCTTACCATCTAGGTATCGCAGTACCTTGCGATATCTCTCAGCAAGCCGCACCTTTTCCTGAGAGACCGGGCAGGGTCCGGGGTAGAAGAAGGGTATCCTGATCGGTGTCTTTAAAAGTTCAATGTACCGAGGTACAATGTCGTATGTGAATAGAGTGTAAAGAAGCATGTAGTTTTTGTCATGCTGGACCTGTTTAATTTGCCTATCGATTCTGATGGGATCTACAACATCCATTTATTTAGGTTTCACGCCTATTCCGAGACATATCGGTTGCCCTTGGCCATGTTTTCACTTGCCCACATAGGCTGAGTATTAGTATAGTGCAATCTCCTACCAACATCAGCAAGCGACGGAGCATTGCCATTTTCTCTATACTTGAGCGGTTTTTTATGATCGATATGCCACCCCTTACCATAATTTTCCCAGGTCATCCCGTCGACAAATTGGGCTTCAATATGGGCACGCAGCGTAGCCATGTCGCACCCGCGATAATCCTGAGAGCCGAGCTCCTTGTTTCCCTGTAGGGCTCCGGAGGTTCGGCTGCGTACAACATGGGCGAGATGACCAGCAGGGTCGCAAATGGGGCACCGGGATCTTATCTTTTCATGGTGGCAAATCTGACTTCCCTTACAGTCCTTGCAATATGACTTCTGTTTTTCATGCTTGCAAATCTCACTTCCCTTGCATGCCTTACAATAGGGCCTCACCCTTTTATGCTGGCAGATGCTTCCACCCTTGCAATCCTTACAGATGGATCTCACCTTTTCATGCTTGCAAATCTGACTTCCCTTACAGTCCTTGCAATATGACTTCTGTTTTTCATGCTTGCAAATCTCACTTCCCTTGCATGCCTTACACCTTGATTTCCGCCTTTGATGGTGGCAAATCCCACTTCCCTTACAGTCTTTACAGATGGCCCTCCGCCTACCATGGGGGCACCTTGTACGCTCCTTTGACGCCCTGCTAGCATCGAGGCATTTGATACAACATTTTGTTCGTTGACCGTTTCCTTTGATTCTAAAATTGTCCGGAGAAAGATATTGTTTACAGTTAGAACACTTACATTTTCCTTCCATGTTGACTCGTTTTTGTCCTTAGGACAAACACAAGTTTTACTAACGGTCTATTTTGCAGGCTTTGGAACAATAGACGCTGGAATCCACCCCTTGGAGACAGCCATCTCGCGACTAGCTCTACCTGCCGCGAAGTACGCCGTCATCTTAAGGACGTCGTTCATGTCCATTTTGGCAGAGGGTCTCGTGATTCCGAGGAATTTCTTACGTCCAAGGGCATAGGCGAATGTAAAACTAAGATCTACGACAGTCTCATAGAGTATATCCAAAATCTCTTTCTCTTTAGGGGTTACGTTGGTTGTTGCTTTACTCATTTATTTATTGCATTTTAAAAATTGAAATTTGAGGCTGAGCTTTGCCCTGTTGGGGCTCGTGATGAATCGCGGGGTTGTGAGTTTCCCCATCATTTTTGCCTCTGCCAAATTTGTACCAGACGCCTACTCCTATCGCGAGAACGGCCAGCGTCCCTACACCGTACATGTAGACTGACTGCACGGAACTGGCACCAGAAGAGGATTTGACTGCAGGTTCAACAGTACCCTCTTGTTGTTTAATTTCTTCCTTTCTCTTCTTCATCAGTGCCGCCAACTTGTGACCCTGCGCAACCCTTCCAGGATGCTTTACTGGTCTTGTGATGACATTCTCTTCTTGTTTCTGTTCTTCAGTCATTTGTTATAAGTCTTATGGCTTATAAGAAAGGCTCTTTCTCTTTAGTCTCCGCCTGCTCCTCTTTTTTGCTCATATGTCTAGCTGTATGTCCCACCACTAAGATAGGCGCTAAGCACCTCCCAATTGTGCAGTACACGAGAACCCCCAGATCCGCCATTGCATCACGTATAATGGGGTCATCCTCGATATCTCGGCGTAGATCCTCAACACTGTCGATGTTGACGAAATTTCCAATCATGTTCGCATATAGGCTCACCACATGGGTAGTCAACGCTTTTGCGGTCTTCTCCCCCTTCTCTTGAAGCTCCCATTGAACATAGTCGGCATGTACCTTTTCCACCACTTCATCAGGAGCCTTGTCAACAATCCCCTCTGTACATTTCTTCGGCAAGAGATGCCCCTTGCCCTTGCGTAGGGCTTCCTTCAAAGCTTGGCGTGTATCCGTTGGTTTTTCGACATGTTCAAAATTTTCTGCGGCTGTGTCGAATACTTGTGCAAGCTCTGACATTCTCTTTATTATACGTTAAAATTGTAGATAGAATAGTAGTATTATCACATAGGGTAGAATTACAGCAATATACAAACACACTTCCATGTTTTTATTCTCAGGTGCCGGACCGGCGGTAGTGTCCACGGGCCAGCGTGGTAACCTGGTCCTGCTGCACGAGCCTTTTGTCATCTGCCCTGTTAAGTGCTAATTTATTAACCTCCTGGGTATATACTTGATGGTTCTTGTGTTGAATTAACACCTGGCTTTTGCATATATCAACACCTTCCTCTAAGCATCGTCGATGATCCTCAAAGGTGATAGACTTCTTGGTAACACACCTCTTTACGCCCTTCGCTTTCCTGTCACCGCCCTCTTTTGTAAGGCTCTCATAGGCATATAGTTTTGCTCTCAACGTTATGAACTCCGTCATGATTTTCCCACTTAGCTCGTCTTTCATTAGACCCACGACCTTTTTGTTCTTCCCCATAGGAAGGGGCCTGTTATCTTCCTTGCTATACGCGCTCGTATCAAAACGTTTCTCGACATCCTGCGCGATATCGCGATAAAAATCTTCCGTTCGAATGTGGTATACAAAGCTGTCCGTGTCCATGTAACAGAGCTGCAGCTTGCTGCCATATTTTGGCTGCATATAGTCATAGTGGAACTCATACATGATTAACTTTGGCACATCCAGGATAGCCTGGCCTATGTATACAGGCTTGTTCATTTTGACCTCCGTCTTTCCCATCTCTACACCTAGGAGGTGCTTACTGAACCTGAGGCCACCCCTAAAGTTGGGCTTCATCACGAGCTTCATATACTTGTCCTCGTTGGTGACAAGTTTGAAATTCCGATGGTTCCTAATATTTTCCATGGTCTTACCGAACACCGAGAGATTCATCAATTTGTAGAAGTCCTTCTCGAAATCATTTCTGGCAGCAGTTCTCAACCTCGTGTTGTGATCGATGTATCCCCTAAGCCATGGCTTTTGGTTAAATTGAATGACTCTATACACCTTCTTCAGTTCAAGCCCGTGCTTTATAGCTTCATGAAGGGCCCTGATATGCACCACATATCCACGCTTGTTTTTTAAATTTGGTACCAGTTTTCCAACTTTATTAATCACCATGCGTTCTGGTAGAAACGGTAACTCGTTATATGTATCGTGTAGCCTCTCAGGGTAGTCTATATCAACCTCGAGCAAGTATCCATACTTGTTTTTTTCGACAAGCTTCGCAATTCGCTTTTCGGTAAATTCCTCAACGTTTGAGATCCATTTGAAGCCATCCGTTGGCAGATCTTGACACATTGCCCATCCGTACAGGTTGTTGGCATCGAGATATTGTAGGTATGAGGATTCCTCATTTGGGCTATACTGGTCTCCCATATACTTGTTGTTAGCTCTCGCATACCGGTGTACCGCCTGGGTTATCCCTCCCCGGATACCTTTTTCGAATATGAGAAGCATGTCAGGGTCCGTGAGGAGCTCCAGCCTAATTCCGGTAAACTTTAGTGCTGCCTTCCATGCCAGGCCGGGTGCAGAGTAAAAGTGCGCAGGATCAAGCTTGTAGTTTGTCAAGCATACGTCTCGAAATGTTTCAAAAACGTCGGCTAATAGCAGGACATCTGTGGTGAGATAGACATCGTGATAGTCACCCATGGTAACTACATCACCCTCTGGGGTGATACAATTCCATACCTTTTTTGCATAGATATAATCCTCATCACTAATCCCCTTCAAATTCAGCTTGCTGTAAAATTCTTCTTTGGGTGGTAGTTCTGATGGTAGTTTTATATACTCATACGGGTACACACCTTTTCGAAGCATTAGACGGAATACATCATCTTTGTCGATGAATTTTGCCATGGATGGCACGTTCGCTTTTAGTTTTTCTTGATCTAGTTGCTTCGTGGTATTCAAATGGCAGTTTGAACATAGAAATTTTGTCACATACCCGGCGTCTATACTCTGAAATTCCAGACAGTTATCCGCACAATGTTGACATTTCATACCGGCGGCGTTTGTCCCGATTAAGTTGCTCGGCAACTTATCTAATGAGGATGGCATGAATCTACAACTATCAATGAACCTAATCTCTATCTCCTTATACACCTCACCATCGCCATACCCCATACCTGCAAGCGGTACCTTGATTTTTACTCCAAAGGAGATATACTTTTCTGAATTCTCCGCGATGCAACCAATGTCCTGTGTGTTATACTTTTCCCCTAATTCCCGGATAAACAGGTGCGCGTCGTAGCCGCTTAGGTTGTGAAATATAACAGGTATATGGCTAGGTATCTTGTACTTGAGGTTGAAGTTGTTATGCGCCGCGCCTCTATACAGCCCCGTATAGTGGCAATGGTCCCGAACCTTGCCGTTATTCACGTCGTTAAACGGCTTCATACAGATGTGGCATTCCGTGGCCTCGTTATGTTCCCTTTTTAACACCTCTGTTAGTTCCAACATTGGCTGTTGCGGGAATGTCCTATATAGCCGCTTCACCTCATCTTCCAGATGATTCACGAACCGCGTCACACAATCCTTACCACGATAAACCATCAATGGGTCCGGTACATCTCCATATGCAAATGTACTATAGGTACACCAGCCAGATGGTACATGTTTGTTCAGCTTTTTTGTCTTCATACCCCTGGCATCCTCCATCGGGATGAGTAAACTTTCAAAGTCTGCGTATATTGCAAAGGGTACCTTGGATTGCTGATGACCATCCCTATATTGTAACCATTTTTCACCTTCTTTTGGCATCGTGATTTTAAACGCCTCGTGATCCTTGCAGTAACCATAATGCTTGTCCCTCGATTCAACTGTATTGAAGGCCTGTAGGCAGTTTAGGCAGAAATACATTGATTTTGTGTTCTTCGATGTCTCCTTCCCCAATAGTCGCGATAGGCTTTTGACAGCTGTGTAGTGGGCCTTTTTACCATCTGTGATAAGCAACAGGTTCACCTGCTTGCTACACTTAATGTTGTGCTCGGATCGTCGCAGGATGTTGATCTTCTTATCTGTTACATACAAAACGTTCACCGCAATATACATGTTGTTCTTCTCAAACTTGGATATGTCCTTGATGGTTGTCGGGAACTCTATATCCTGCCAATTGTAAAGATCTACGTAGGGCCTCAGCTTAGATATCCTTTGCATGTCTTTTTCAATCTCTGTATGGTGTAGGGATGCTATGACGCCCCACTTGAAACATGCTTCATCCTCATTTTTTGGGTTGATGATGGCCTTTTTTGATGCTATCCATTTAGGTAGTTCTATGTACGAGGAACCCCTTGTTAGCCTCAGCTTATGAAAGTCTACATCAAGGTGTAGGATTCGACTAATGGTGAATCCGCTCTGGGGTAGTGCTGGATGTTCCACATGTGTTTTGATATCGGTAAACATCCTATCCAGCACGTCATCCACATCGCTACCTTGGAAAATTTCTATCATCTTGCTGTTAAAGACTTTCTTCACCTCAATATACTCGTCGTTAGCCTCCCCTAAGTTTGATAGTATTTTCTTATGCGCATAAGACATTTAGGTGACAAAAAATCAAACTTTTGCATCACCATCATGTTCAGCATACTTTATTTGTCAACTGTGCCAAATTTGGACGAAAATAAAGTAGTTTTAATTTTTGGACCAATTTTGGCCTAAAATGACATTTAGGTGACAAAAAATCAAACTTTTGTATCACCATCATGTTCAGCATACTTTATTTGTCAACTGTGCCAAATTTGGCCTAAAATGAAGTGGTTTTAATTTTTGGACCAATTTTGGCCTAAAATGACATTTACGTGACAAAAAATCAAAATTTTGATGTCACCATCATGTTCAGCATACTTTTTTTGTTATCCGTGCCAAATTTTGTGGAAAATAAAGTAGTTTTAATTTTTGGACCAATTTTGGCCTAAAATGACATTTAGGTGACAAAAAATCAAACTTTTGTATCACCATCATGTTCAGCATACTTTATTTGTCAACTGTGCCAAATTTGGCCTAAAATGAAGTGGTTTTAATTTTTGGACCAATTTTGGCCTAAAATGACATTTACGTGACAAAAAATCAAAATTTTGATGTCACCATCATGTTCAGCATACTTTTTTTGTTATCCGTGCCAAATTTTGTGGAAAATAAAGTAGTTTTAATTTTTGGACCACTTTTGGCCTAAAATGACAGTTAGGTGGCAAAAAATCAAAATTTTGATGTCACCATCATGTTCAGCATACTTTATTTGTCAACTGTGCTAAATTTGGACGAAAATAAAGTAGTTTTAATTTTTGGACCAATTTTGGCCTAAAATGACATTTAGGTGGCAAAAAATCAAAATTTTGATGTCACCATCATGTTCAGCATACTTTTTTTGTTATCCGTGCCAAATTTTGTGGAAAATAAAGTAGTTTTAATTTTTGGACCAATTTTGGCCTAAAATGACATTTAGCTGACAAAAAATCAAACTTTTGTATCACCATCATCTTCAGCATACTTTATTTGTCAACTGTGCCAAATTTGGCCGAAATAGAAGTGGTTTTAATTTTTGGACCAATTTTGGCGTAAAATGACATTTAAAAAATCACAAAAAATCAAACTTTTGTATCACCATCATGTTCAGCATACTTTATTTGTCAACTGTGCCAAATTTGGCCGAAAATGAAGTGGTTTTAATTTTTGGACCAATTTTGGCCTAAAATGACATTTAGCTGACAAAAAATCAAACATTTGTATCACCATCATGTTCAGCATACTTTATTTCTCAACTGTGCTAAATTTGGACGAAAATAAAGTAGTTTTAATTTTTGGACAAATTTTAGCCTAAAATGACATTTAGGTGGCAAAAAATCAAAATTTTGATGTCACCATCATGTTCAGCATACTTTTTTTGTTATCCGTGCCAAATTTTGTGGAAAATAAAGTAGTTTTAATTTTTGGACCAATTTTGGCCTAAAATGACATTTAGGTGACAAAAAATCAAACTTTTGTATCACCATCATGTTCAGCATACTTTATTGGTCAACTGTGCCAAATTTGGCCGAAAATGAAGTGGTTTTAATTTTTGGACCAATTTTGGCCTAAAATGACAATTAGCTGACAAAAAATCAAACTTTTGTATCACCATCATGTTCAGCATACTTTATTTGTCAACTGTGCCAAATTTGGACGAAAATAAAGTAGTTTTAATTTTTGGACCAATTTTGGCCTAAAATGACATTTAGGTGACAAAAAATCAAACATTTTGTATCACCATCATGTTCAGCATACTTTATTTGTCAACTGTGCCAAATTTGGACGAAAATAAAGTAGTTTTAATTTTTGGACCAATTTTGGCCTAAAATGACATTTAGCTGACAAAAAATCAAACTTTTGTATCACCATCATGTTCAGCATACTTTTTTTGTTATCCGTGCCAAATTTTGTGGAAAATAAAGTAGTTTTAATTTTTGGACCAATTTTGGCCTAAAATGAGATTTAGGTGCCAAAAAATCAAACTTTTGCATCATCATCATGTTCAGCATACTTTATTTGTCAACTGTGCCAAATTTGGACGAAAATAAAGTAGTTTTAATTTTTAGACCAATTTTGGCCTAAAATGACAATTAGCTGACAAAAAATCAAACTTTTGTATCACCATCATGTTCAGCATACTTTTTTTGTTATCCGTGCCAAATTTTGTGGAAAATAAAGTAGTTTCAATTTTTGGACCAATTTTGGCCTAAAATGACATTTAGGTGACAAAAAATCAAACTTTTGTATCACCATCATGTTCAGCATACTTTTTTTGTTATCCGTGCCAAATTTTGTGGAAAATAAAGTAGTTTTAATTTTTGGACCAATTTTGGCCTAAAATGACATTTAGGTGGCAAAAAATCAAACTTTTGTATCACCATCATCTTCAGCATACTTTATTTGTCAACTGTGCCAAATTTGGCCGAAAATGAAGTCGTTTTAATTTTTGGACCAATTTTGGCCTAAAATGACATTTAGCTGACAAAAAATCAAACATTTGTATCACCATCATGTTCAGCATACTTTATTTGTCAACTGTGCTAAATTTGGACTAAAATAAAGTAGTTTTAATTTTTGGACCAATTTTGGCCTAAAATGACATTTAGGTGGCAAAAAATCAAAATTTTGATGTCACCATCATGTTCAGCATACTTTTTTTGTTATCCGTGCCAAATTTTGTGGAAAATAAAGTAGTTTTAATTTTTGACCAATTTTGGCCTAAAATGAGATTTAGGTGCCAAAAAATCAAACTTTTGCATCATCATCATGTTCAGCATACTTTATTTGTCAACTGTGCCAAATTTTGTGGAAAATAAAGTAGTTTTAATTTTTGGACCAATTTTGGCCTAAAATGAGATTTAGGTGCCAAAAAATCAAACTTTTGCATCATCATCATGTTCAGCATACTTTATTTGTCAACTGTGCCAAATTTGGACGAAAATAAAGTAGTTTTAATTTTTAGACCAATTTTGGCCTAAAATGACATTTAGCTGACAAAAAATCAAACTTTTGTATCACCATCATGTTCAGCATACTTTTTTTGTTATCCGTGCCAAATTTTGTGGAAAATAAAGTAGTTTTAATTTTTGGACCAATTTTGGCCTAAAATGACATTTAGGTGACAAAAAATCAAACTTTTGTATCACCATCATGTTCAGCATACTTTATTTGTCAACTGTGCCAAATTTGGCCGAAAATAAAGTAGTTTTAATTTTTGGACCAATTTTGGCCTAAAATGACATTTACGTGACAAAAAATCAAAATTTTGATGTCACCATCATGTTCAGCATACTTTTTTTGTTATCCGTGCCAAATTTTGTGGAAAATAAAGTAGTTTTAATTTTTGGACCAATTTTGGCCTAAAATGACATTTAGGTGACAAAAAATCAAACTTTTGTATCACCATCATGTTCAGCATACTTTATTTGTCAACTGTGCCAAATTTGGACCGAAAATAAAGTAGTTTTAATTTTGGACCAATTTTGGCCTAAAATGACATTTAAGGTGGCAAAAAATCAAATTTTGATGTCACCATCATGTTCAGCATACTTTTTTTGTTATCCGTGCCAAATTTTGGTGGAAAATAAAGTAGTTTTAATTTTTGGACCAATTTTGGCCTAAAATGACATTTAGCTGACAAAAAATCAAAACTTTTGTATCACCATCATGTTCAGCATACTTTATTTGTCAACTGTGCCAAATTTGGCCGAAATAGAAGTGGTTTTAATTTTTGGACCAATTTTGGCCTAAAATGACATTTAACTGACAAAAATCAAACTTTTGTATCACCATCATGTTCAGCATACTTTATTTGTCAACTGTGCCAAATTTGGCCGAAAAATGAAGTGGTTTTAATTTTTGGACCAATTTTGGCCTAAAATGACATTTAGCTGACAAAAAATCAAACATTTGTATCACCATCATGTTCAGCATACTTTATTTGTCAACTGTGCCAAATTTGGCCGAAAATGAAGTGGTTTTAATTTTTGGACCAATTTTGGCCTAAAATGACATTTAGCTGACAAAAAATCAAACATTTGTATCACCATCATGTTCAGCATACTTTATTTGTCAACTGTGCCAAATTTGGACGAAAATAAAGTAGTTTTAATTTTTGGACCAATTTTGGCCTAAAATGACATTTAGGTGGCAAAAAATCAAAATTTTGTATCACCATCATGTTCAGCATACTTTATTTGTCAACTGTGCCAAATTTGGCCGAAAATAAAGTAGTTTTAATTTTTGGACCAATTTTGGCCTAAAATGACATTTAGGTGACAAAAAATCAAACTTTTGTATCACCATCATGTTCAGCATACTTTATTTGTCAACTGTGCCAAATTTGGCCGAAAATGAAGTGGTTTTAATTTTTGGACCAATTTTGGCCTAAAATGACATTTAGCTGACAAAAAATCAAACATTTGTATCACCATCATGTTCAGCATACTTTATTTGTCAACTGTGCCAAATTTGGACGAAAATAAAGTAGTTTTAATTTTTGGACCAATTTTGGCCTAAAATGACATTTAGGTGGCAAAAAATCAAAATTTTGATGTCACCATCATGTTCAGCATACTTTTTTTGTTATCCGTGCCAAATTTTGTGGAAAATAAAGTAGTTTTAATTTTTGGACCAATTTTGGCCTAAAATGACATTTAGGTGACAAAAAATCAAACTTTTGTATCACCATCATGTTCAGCATACTTTATTGGTCAACTGTGCCAAATTTGGCCGAAAATGAAGTGGTTTTAATTTTTGGACCAATTTTGGCCTAAAATGACAATTAGCTGACAAAAAATCAAACTTTTGTATCACCATCATGTTCAGCATACTTTATTTGTCAACTGTGCCAAATTTGGACGAAAATAAAGTAGTTTTAATTTTTGGACCAATTTTGGCCTAAAATGACATTTAGGTGACAAAAAATCAAACTTTTGTATCACCATCATGTTCAGCATACTTTATTGGTCAACTGTGCCAAATTTGGCCGAAAATGAAGTGGTTTTAATTTTTGGACCAATTTTGGCCTAAAATGACAATTAGCTGACAAAAAATCAAACTTTTGTATCACCATCATGTTCAGCATACTTTATTTGTCAACTGTGCCAAATTTGGACGAAAATAAAGTGGTTTTAATTTTTGGCCAATTTTGGCCTAAAATGACATTTAACTGACAAAAAATCAAAATTTTGTATCACCATCATGTTCAGCACACTTTTTTGGTTAACTGTGCCAAATTTGGACGAAAATAAAGTAGTTTTAATTTTTGGACCAATTTTGGCCTAAAATGACATTTACGTGACAAAAAATCAAACTTTTGTATCACCATCATGTTCAGCATACTTTATTTGTCAACTGTGCCAAATTTGGCCGAAAATGAAGTGGTTTTAATTTTTGGACTAATTTTGGCTTAAAATGACATTTACGTGACAAAAAATCAAAATTTTGATGTCACAATCAAGTTCAGCATACTTTTTTTGTTATCCGTGCCAAATCTTGTGGAAAATAAAGTAGTTTTAATTTTTGGACCAATTTTGGCCTAAAATGACATTTAGGTGGCAAAAAATCAAACTTTTGCATCACCATCATGTTCAGCATACTTTATTTGTCAACTGTGCCAAATTTGGCCGAAAATAAAGTGGTTTTAATTTTTGGACCAATTTTGGCCTAAAATGACATTTAGCTGACAAAAAATCAAAATTTTGTATCACCATCATGTTCAGCACACTTTTTTGGTTAACTGTGCCAAATTTGGACGAAAATAAAGTAGTTTTAATTTTTGGACCAATTTTGGCCTAAAATGACATTTAGGTGACAAAAAATCAAACTTTTGTATCACCATCATGTTCAGCATACTTTTTTTGTTATCCGTGCCAAATTTTGTGGAAAATAAAGTAGTTTTAATTTTTGGACCAATTTTGGCCTAAAATGACATTTAGCTGACAAAAAATCAAACTTTTGTATCACCATCATGTTCAGCATACTTTATTTGTCAACTGTGCCAAATTTGGCCGAAAATGAAGTGGTTTTAATTTTTGGACCAATTTTGGCCTAAAATGACATTTAGGTGACAAAAAATCAAACTTTTGTATCACCATCATGTTCAGCATACTTTTTTTGTTATCCGTGCCAAATTTTGTGGAAAATAAAGTAGTTTTAATTTTTGGACCAATTTTGGCCTAAAATGACATTTAGGTGACAAAAAATCAAACTTTTGTATCACCATCATGTTCAGCATACTTTTTTGTCAACTGTGCCAAATTTGTGGAAAATAAAGTAGTTTTAATTTTTGGACCAATTTTGGCCTAAAATGACATTTAGGTGACAAAAAATCAAACTTTTGTATCACCATCATGTTCAGCATACTTTATTTGTCAACTGTGCCAAATTTGGACGAAAATAAAGTAGTTTTAATTTTTGGACCAATTTTGGCCTAAAATGACATTTAGGTGACAAAAAATCAAACATTTGTATCACCATCATGTTCAGCATACTTTATTTGTCAACTGTGCCAAATTTGGACGAAAATAAAGTAGTTTTAATTTTTGGACCAATTTTGGCCTAAAATGACATTTAGGTGGCAAAAAATCAAAATTTTGATGTCACCATCATGTTCAGCATACTTTTTTTGTTATCCGTGCCAAATTTTGTGGAAAATAAAGTAGTTTTAATTTTTGGACCAATTTTGGCCTAAAATGAGATTTAGGTGCCAAAAAATCAAACTTTTGTATCACCATCATGTTCAGCATACTTTATTTGTCAACTGTGCCAAATTTGGCCGAAAATAAAGTAGTTTTAATTTTTGGACCAATTTTGGCCTAAAATGACATTTAGCTGACAAAAAATCAAACTTTTGTATCACCATCATGTTCAGCATACTTTATTTGTCAACTGTGCCAAATTTGGACGAAAATAAAGTAGTTTTAATTTTTGGACCAATTTTGGCCTAAAATGACATTTAGCTGACAAAAAATCAAAATTTTGATTCACCATCATGTTCAGCATACTTTTTTTGTTATCCGTGCCAAATTTTGTGGAAAATAAAGTAGTTTTAATTTTTGGACCAATTTTGCCTAAAATGACATTTAGGTGACAAAAAATCAAACTTTGTATCACCATCATCTTCAGCATACTTTAATTTGTCAACTGTGCCAAATTTGGGCCGAAAATGAAGTGTTTTAATTTTTGGACCAATTTTGGCCTAAAATGACATTTAGCTGACAAAAAATCAAACATTTTGTATCACCATCATGTTCAGCATACTTTATTTGTCAACTGTGCCAAATTTGGACTAAAATAAAGTAGTTTTAATTTTTGGACCAATTTTGGCCTAAAATGACATTTAGGTGGCAAAAAAATCAAAATTTTGATGTCACCATCATGTTCAGCATACTTTTTTGTTATCCGTGCCAAATTTGTGGAAAATAAAGTAGTTTTAATTTTGGACCAATTTTGGCCTAAAATGACATTTAGGTGACAAAAAATCAAACATTTTGATCACCATCATGTTCAGCATACTTTATTTTGTCAACTGTGGCCAAATTTGACGAAAATAAAGTAGTTTTAATTTTTGGACCAAATTTTGGCCTAAAATGACATTTAGGTGGCAAAAAATCAAACTTTTGATTCACCATCATGTTCAGCATACTTTATTTGTCAACTGTGCCAAATTTGGACGAAAATAAAGTAGTTTTAATTTTTGGACCAATTTTGGCCTAAAATGACATTTAGGTGGCAAAAAATCAAAACTTTTGTATCACCATCATGTTCAGCATACTTTATTTGTCAACTGTGCCAAATTTGGCCGAAAATGAAGTGGTTTTAATTTTTGGACCAATTTTGGCCTAAAATGACATTTAGCTGACAAAAAATCAAACTTTTGTATCACCATCATGTTCAGCATACTTTATTTGTCAACTGTGCCAAATTTGGACGAAAATAAAGTAGTTTTAATTTTTGGACCAATTTTGGCCTAAAATGACATTTAGGTGACAAAAAATCAAAATTTTGTATCACCATCATGTTCAGCATACTTTTTTTGTTATCCGTGCCAAATTTTGTGGAAAATAAAGTAGTTTTAATTTTTGGACCAATTTTGGCCTAAAATGACATTTAGGTGACAAAAAATCAAACTTTTGTATCACCATCATGTTCAGCATACTTTTTTTGTTATCCGTGCCAAATTTGGCCGAAAATGAAGTGGTTTTAATTTTTGGACCAATTTTGGCCTAAAATGACATTTAGGTGACAAAAAATCAAACATTTGTATCACCATCATGTTCAGCATACTTTATTTGTCAACTGTGCCAAACTTGGCCGAAAATGAAGTGGTTTTAATTTTTGGACCAATTTTGGCCTAAAATGACATTTAGGTGACAAAAAATCAAACTTTTGCATCACCATCATGTCCAGCATACTTTTTTTGTTATCCGTGCCAAATTTTGTGGAAAATAAAGTAGTTTTAATTTTTGGACCAATTTTGGCCTAAAATGACATTTAGGTGGCAAAAAATCAAACTTTTGCATCACCATCATGTTCAGCATACTTTATTTGTCAACTGTGCCAAATTTGGACGAAAATAAAGTAGTTTTAATTTTTGGACCAATTTTGGCCTAAAATGACATTTAGGTGGCAAAAAATCAAAATTTTGATGTCACCATCATGTTCAGCATACTTTTTTTGTTATCCGTGCCAAATTTTGTGGAAAATAAAGTAGTTTTAATTTTTGGACCAATTTTGGCCTAAAATGACATTTAGGTGGCAAAAAATCAAACATTTGTATCACCATCATCTTCAGCATACTTTATTTGTCAACTGTGCTAAATTTGGACGAAAATAAAGTAGTTTTAATTTTTGGACCAATTTTGGCCTAAAATGACATTTAGCTGACAAAAAATCAAACTTTTGTATCGCCATCATGTTCAGCATACTTTTTTTGTTATCCGTGCCAAATTTTGTGGAAAATAAAGTAGTTTTAATTTTTGGACCAATTTTGGCCTAAAATGACATTTAGGTGGCAAAAAATCAAACATTTGTATCACCATCATCTTCAGCATACTTTATTTGTCAACTGTGCTAAATTTGGACGAAAATAAAGTAGTTTTAATTTTTGGACCAATTTTGGCCTAAAATGACATTTAGCTGACAAAAAATCAAACTTTTGTATCGCCATCATGTTCAGCATACTTTTTTTGTTATCCGTGCCAAATTTTGTGGAAAATAAAGTAGTTTTAATTTTTGGACCAATTTTGGCCTAAAATGACATTTAGCTGACAAAAAATCAAACTTTTGTATCGCCATCATGTTTAGCATACTTTTTTTGTTATCCGTGCCAAATTTTGTGGAAAATAAAGTAGTTTTACTTTTTGGACCAATTTTGGCCTAAAATGACATTTAGCTGACAAAAAATCAAACTTTTGTATCGCCATCATGTTCAGCATACTTTATTTGTCAACTGTGCCAAATTTTGTGGAAAATAAAGTAGTTTTAATTTTTGGACTAATTTTGGCGTAAAATGACATTTAGGTGACAAAAAATCAAACTTTTGCATCACCATCATGTCCAGCATACTTTTTTTGTTATCCGTGCCAAATTTTGTGGAAAATAAAGTAGTTTCAATTTTTGGACCAATTTTGGCCTAAAATGACATTTAGGTGACAAAAAATCAAACTTTTGTATCACCATCATGTTCAGCATACTTTTTTTGTCAACTGTGCCAAATTTTGTGGAAAATAAAGTAGTTTTAATTTTTGGACCAATTTTGGCGTAAAATGACATTTAGGTGACAAAAAATCAAACTTTTGCATCACCATCATGTCCAGCATACATTTTTTGTTATCCGTGCCAAATTTGGCCGAAAATGAAGTGGTTTTAATTTTTGGACCAATTTTGGCCTAAAATGACATTTAGGTGGCAAAAAATCAAACATTTGTATCACCATCATCTTCAGCATACTTTGTTTGTCAACTGTGCCAAATTTGGCCGAAAATGAAGTGGTTTTAATTTTTGGACCAATTTTGGCCTAAAATGACTTTTAGGTGACAAAAAATCAAACTTTTGCATCACCATCATGTCCAGCATACTTTTTTTGTTATCCGTGCCAAATTTTGTGGAAAGTAAAGTAGTTTTAATTTTTGGACCAATTTTGGCCTAAAATGAGATTTAGGTGGCAAAAAATCAAACTTTTGCATCATCATCATGTTCAGCATACTTTATTTGTCAACTGTGCCAAATTTGGGCGAAAATAAAGTAGTTTTAATTTTTAGACCAATTTTGGCCTAAAATGACATTTAGGTGGCAAAAAATCAAAATTTTGATGTCACCATCATGTTCAGCATACTTTTTTTGTTATCCGTGCCAAATTTTGTGGAAAATAAAGTAGTTTTAATTTTTGGACCAATTTTGGCCTAAAATGACATTTAGGTGGCAAAAAATCAAACATTTGTATCACCATCATCTTCAGCATACTTTATTTGTCAACTGTGCTAAATTTGGACGAAAATAAAGTAGTTTTAAATTTTGGACCAATTTTGGCCTAAAATGACATTTAGCTGACAAAAAATCAAACTTTTGTATCGCCATCATGTTCAGCATACTTTTTTTGTTATCCGTGCCAAATTTTGTGGAAAATAAAGTAGTTTTAATTTTTGGACCAATTTTGGCCTAAAATGACATTTAGCTGACAAAAAATCAAACTTTTGTATCGCCATCATGTTTAGCATACTTTTTTTGTTATCCGTGCCAAATTTTGTGGAAAATAAAGTAGTTTTACTTTTTGGACCAATTTTGGCCTAAAATGACATTTAGCTGACAAAAAATCAAACTTTTGTATCGCCATCATGTTCAGCATACTTTATTTGTCAACTGTGCCAAATTTTGTGGAAAATAAAGTAGTTTTAATTTTTGGACCAATTTTGGCGTAAAATGACATTTAGGTGACAAAAAATCAAACTTTTGCATCACCATCATGTCCAGCATACTTTTTTTGTTATCCGTGCCAAATTTTGTGGAAAATAAAGTAGTTTCAATTTTTGGACCAATTTTGGCCTAAAATGACATTTAGGTGACAAAAAATCAAACTTTTGTATCACCATCATGTTCAGCATACTTTTTTTGTTATCCGTGCCAAATTTTGTGGAAAATAAAGTAGTTTTAATTTTTGGACCAATTTTGGCCTAAAATGACATTTAGGTGGCAAAAAATCAAACTTTTGCATCACCATCATCTTCAGCATACTTTATTTGTCAACTGTGCCAAATTTGGCCGAAAATGAAGTGGTTTTAATTTTTGGACCAATTTTGGCCTAAAATGACATTTAGCTGACAAAAAATCAAACATTTGTATCACCATCATGTTCAGCATACTTTATTTGTCAACTGTGCTAAATTTGGACGAAAATAAAGTAGTTTTAATTTTTGGACCAATTTTGGCCTAAAATGACATTTAGGTGGCAAAAAATCAAAATTTTGATGTCACCATCATGTTCAGCATACTTTTTTCGTTATCCGTGCCAAATTTTGTGGAAAATAAAGTAGTTTTAATTTTTGGACCAATTTTGGCCTAAAATGAGATTTAGGTGCCAAAAAATCAAACTTTTGCATCATCATCATGTTCAGCATACTTTATTTGTCAACTGTGCCAAATTTGGACGAAAATAAAGTAGTTTTAATTTTTAGACCAATTTTGGCCTAAAATGACAATTAGCTGACAAAAAATCAAACTTTTGTATCACCATCATCTTCAGCATACTTTATTTGTCAACTGTGCCAAATTTGGACGAAAATAAAGTAGTTTTAATTTTTGGACCAATTTTGGCCTAAAATGACATTTACGTGACAAAAAATCAAAATTTTGATGTCACCATCATGTTCAGCATACTTTTTTTGTTATCCGTGCCAAATTTTGTGGAAAATAAAGTAGTTTTAATTTTTGGACCAATTTTGGCCTAAAATGACATTTAGGTGAAAAAAAATCAAACTTTTGTATCACCATCATGTTCACCATACTTTATTTGTCAACTGTGCCAAATTTGGATGAAAATAAAGTAGTTTTAATTTTTGGACCAATTTTGGCCTAAAATGACATTTACGTGACAAAAAATCAAAATTTTGATGTCACCATCATGTTCAGCATACTTTTTTTGTTATCCGTGCCAAATTTTGTGGAAAATAAAGTAGTTTTAATTTTTGGACCAATTTTGGCCTAAAATGACATTTAGGTGACAAAAAATCAAACTTTTGCATCACCATCATGTCCAGCATACTTTTTTTGTTATCCGTGCCAAATTTTGTGGAAAATAAAGTAGTTTTAATTTTTGGACCAATTTTGGCCTAAAATGAGATTTAGGTGGCAAAAAATCAAACTTTTGCATCATCATCATGTTCAGCATACTTTATTTGTCAACTGTGCCAAATTTGGACGAAAATAAAGTAGTTTTAATTTTTAGACCAATTTTGGCCTAAAATGACATTTAGGTGGCAAAAAATCAAAATTTTGATGTCACCATCATGTTCAGCATACTTTTTTTGTTATCCGTGCCAAATTTTGTGGAAAATAAAGTAGTTTTAATTTTTGGACCAATTTTGGCCTAAAATGACATTTAGGTGGCAAAAAATCAAACTTTTGTATCACCATCATGTTCAGCATACTTTATTTGTCAACTGTGCCAAATTTGGACGAAAATAAAGTAGTTTTAATTTTTGGACCAATTTTGGCCTAAAATGACATTTAGCTGACAAAAAATCAAACTTTTGTATCACCATCATGTTCAGCATACTTTTTTTGTTATCCGTGCCAAATTTTGTGGAAAATAAAGTAGTTTTAATTTTTGGACCAATTTTGGCCTAAAATGACATTTAGGTGACAAAAAATCAAACTTTTGTATCACCATCATGTTCAGCATACTTTTTTTGTTATCCGTGCCAAATTTTGTGGAAAATAAAGTAGTTTTAATTTTTGGACCAATTTTGGCCTAAAATGACATTTAGGTGACAAAAAATCAAACTTTTGTATCACCATCATGTTCAGCATACTTTATTTGTCAACTGTGCCAAATTTTGTGGAAAATAAAGTAGTTTTAATTTTTGGACCAATTTTGGCCTAAAATGACATTTAGGTGACAAAAAATCAAACTTTTGTATCACCATCATGTTCAGCATACTTTTTTTGTTATCCGTGCCAAATTTTGTGGAAAATAAAGTAGTTTTAATTTTTGGACCAATTTTGGCCTAAAATGACATTTAGGTGACAAAAAATCAAACTTTTGTATCACCATCATGTTCAGCATACTTTTTTTGTTATCCGTGCCAAATTTTGTGGAAAATAAAGTAGTTTTAATTTTTGGACCAATTTTGGCCTAAAATGACATTTAGGTGGCAAAAATCAAACTTTTGCATCACCATCATGTTCAGCATACTTTATTTGTCAACTGTGCCAAATTTTGTGGAAAATGAAGTAGTTTTAATTTTTGGACCAATTTTGGCCTAAAATGACATTTAGGTGACAAAAAATCAAACTTTTGTATCACCATCATGTTCAGCATACTTTATTTGTCAACTGTGCTAAATTTGGACGAAAATAAAGTAGTTTTAATTTTTGGACCAATTTTGGCCTAAAATGACATTTAGGTGGCAAAAAATCAAAATTTTGATGTCACCATCATGTTCAGCATACTTTTTTGTTATCCGTGCCAAATTTTGTGGAAAATAAGGTAGTTTTAATTTTTGGACCAATTTTGGCCTAAAATGACATTTAGGTGCCAAAAAATCAAACTTTTGCATCACCATCATGTTCAGCATACTTTATTTGTCAACTGTGCCAAATTTGGACGAAAATAAAGTAGTTTTAATTTTTGGACCAATTTTGGCCTAAAATGACATTTAGCTGACAAAAAATCAAACTTTTGTATCACCATCATGTTCAGCATACTTTATTTGTCAACTGTGCCAAATTTGGACGAAAATAAAGTAGTTTTAATTTTTGGACCAATTTTGGCCTAAAATGACATTTACGTGACAAAAAATCAAAATTTTGTATCACCATCATGTTCAGCATACTTTTTTTGTTATCCGTGCCAAATTTTGTGGAAAATAAAGTAGTTTTAATTTTTGGACCAATTTTGGCCTAAAATGACATTTAGGTGACAAAAAATCAAACTTTTGTATCACCATCATGTTCAGCATACTTTATTTGTCAACTGTGCCAAATTTGGACGAAAATAAAGTAGTTTTAATTTTTGGACCAATTTTGGCCTAAAATAACATTTACGTGACAAAAAATCAAAACTTTTGATTCACCATCATGTTCAGCATACTTTTTTTGTTATCCGTGCCAAATTTTGTGGAAAATAAAGTAGTTTTAATTTTTGGACCAATTTTGGCCTAAAATGACATTTAGGTGACAAAAAATCAAACTTTTGTATCACCATCATGTTCAGCATACTTTTTTTGTCAACTGTGCCAAATTTGTGGAAAATAAAGTAGTTTTAATTTTTGGACCAATTTTGGCCTAAAATGACATTTAGGTGACAAAAAATCAAACTTTTGATCACCATCATGTTCAGCATACTTTTTTGTTATCCGTGCCAAATTTTGTGGAAAATAAAGTAGTTTTAATTTTTGGACCAATTTTGGCCTAAAATGACATTTAGGTGACAAAAAATCAAACTTTTGTATCACCATCATGTTCAGCATACTTTATTTGTCAACTGTGCCAAATTTGGACGAAAATAAAGTAGTTTTAATTTTTGGACCAATTTTGGCCTAAAATGACATTTAGGTGGCAAAAAATCAAAATTTTGATGTCACCATCATGTTCAGCATACTTTTTTTGTTATCCGTGCCAAATTTTGTGGAAAATAAAGTAGTTTTAATTTTTGGACCAATTTTGGCCTAAAATGACATTTAGGTGACAAAAAATCAAACTTTTGTATCACCATCATGTTCAGCATACTTTATTTGTCAACTGTGCCAAATTTGGACGAAAATAAAGTAGTTTTTAATTTTTGGACCAATTTTGGCCTAAAATGACATTTAGCTGACAAAAAATCAAACTTTTGTATCACCATCATGTTCAGCATACTTTTTTTGTTATCCGTGCCAAATTTTGTGGAAAATAAAGTAGTTTTAATTTTTGGACCAATTTTGGCCTAAAATGACATTTAGGTGACAAAAAATCAAACTTTTGTATCACCATCATGTTCAGCATACTTTATTTGTCAACTGTGCCAAATTTGGCCGAAAATAAAGTAGTTTTAATTTTTGGACCAATTTTGGCCTAAAATGACATTTAGGTGACAAAAAATCAAACTTTTGTATCACCATCATGTTCAGCATACTTTTTTTGTTATCCGTGCCAAATTTTGTGGAAAATAAAGTAGTTTTAATTTTTGGACCATCATGTTCAGCATACTTTTTTTGTTATCCGTGCCAAATTTGTGGAAAATAAAGTAGTTTTAATTTTTGGACCAATTTTGGCCTAAAATGACATTTAGGTGACAAAAAATCAAACTTTTGTATCACCATCATGTTCAGCATACTTTATTTGTCAACTGTGCCAAATTTGGCGAAAATAAAGTAGTTTTAATTTTTGGACCAATTTTGGCCTAAAATGACATTTAGGTGACAAAAAATCAAACTTTTGCATCACCATCATGTTCAGCATACTTTATTTGTTATCCGTGCCAAATTTTGTGGAAAATAAAGTAGTTTTCAATTTTTGGACCAATTTTGGCCTAAAATGACATTTAGGTGACAAAAAAATCAAACTTTTGTATCACCATCATGTTCAGCATACTTTTTTTGTCAACTGTGCCAAATTTTGTGGAAAATAAAGTAGTTTTAATTTTTGGACCAATTTTGGCGTAAAATGACATTTAGGTGACAAAAAATCAAACTTTTGCATCACCATCATGTCCAGCATACATTTTTTGTTATCCGTGCCAAATTTGGCCGAAAATGAAGTGGTTTTAATTTTTGGACCAATTTTGGCCTAAAATGACATTTAGGTGGCAAAAAATCAAACATTTGTATCACCATCATCTTCAGCATACTTTGTTTGTCAACTGTGCCAAATTTGGACGAAAATAAAGTAGTTTTAATTTTTAGACCAATTTTGGCCTAAAATGACATTTAGGTGGCAAAAAATCAAAATTTTGATGTCACCATCATGTTCAGCATACTTTTTTTGTTATCCGTGCCAAATTTTGTGGAAAATAAAGTAGTTTTAATTTTTGGACCAATTTTGGCCTAAAATGACATTTAGGTGACAAAAAATCAAACATTTGTATCACCATCATGTTCAGCATACTTTATTTGTCAACTGTGCTAAATTTGGACGAAAATAAAGTAGTTTTAATTTTTGGACCAATTTTGGCCTAAAATGACATTTAGGTGACAAAAAATCAAACTTTTGTATCACCATCATGTTCAGCATACTTTTTTTGTTATCCGTGCCAAATTTTGTGGAAAATAAAGTAGTTTTAATTTTTGGACCAATTTTGGCCTAAAATGACATTTAGGTGACAAAAAATCAAACTTTTGTATCACCATCATGTTCAGCATACTTTTTTTGTTATCCGTGCCAAATTTTGTGGAAAATAAAGTAGTTTTAATTTTTGGACCAATTTTGGCCTAAAATGACATTTAGCTGACAAAAAATCAAACTTTTGTATCACCATCATGTTCAGCATACTTTATTTGTCAACTGTGCCAAATTTTGTGGAAAATAAAGTAGTTTTAATTTTTGGACCAATTTTGGCCTAAAATGACATTTAGGTGACAAAAAATCAAACTTTTGTATCACCATCATGTTCAGCATACTTTATTTGTCAACTGTGCCAAATTTGGACGAAAATAAAGTAGTTTTAATTTTTGGACCAATTTTGGCCTAAAATGACATTTAGGTGACAAAAAATCAAACTTTTGTATCACCATCATGTTCAGCATACTTTTTTTGTCAACTGTGCCAAATTTTGTGGAAAATAAAGTAGTTTTAATTTTGGACCAATTTTGGCCTAAAATGACATTTAGGTGACAAAAAATCAAACTTTTGATCACCATCATGTTCAGCATACTTTTTTTGTTATCCGTGCCAAATTTGGACGAAAATAAAGTAGTTTTAATTTTTGGACCAATTTTGGCCTAAAATGACATTTAGGTGGCAAAAAATCAAACTTTTGTATCACCATCATGTTCAGCATACTTTATTTGTCAACTGTGCCAAATTTGGCCGAAAATGAAGTGGTTTTAATTTTTGGACCAATTTTGGCCTAAAATGACATTTAGGTGACAAAAAATCAAACTTTTGCATCACCATCATGTCCAGCATACTTTTTTTGTTATCCGTGCCAAATTTTGTGGAAAATAAAGTAGTTTTAATTTTTGGACCAATTTTGGCCTAAAATGAGATTTAGGTGGCAAAAAATCAAACTTTTGCATCATCATCATGTTCAGCATACTTTATTTGTCAACTGTGCCAAATTTGGACGAAAATAAAGTAGTTTTAATTTTTAGACCAATTTTGGCCTAAAATGACATTTAGGTGGCAAAAAATCAAAATTTTGATGTCACCATCATGTTCAGCATACTTTTTTTGTTATCCGTGCCAAATTTTGTGGAAAATAAAGTAGTTTTAATTTTTGGACCAATTTTGGCGTAAAATGACATTTAGGTGACAAAAAATCAAACTTTTGCATCACCATCATGTTCAGCATACTTTATTTGTCAACTGTGCCAAATTTGGACGAAAATAAAGTAGTTTTAATTTTTGGACCAATTTTGGCCTAAAATGACATTTAGCTGACAAAAAATCAAACTTTTGTATCACCATCATGTTCAGCATACTTTTTTTGTTATCCGTGCCAAATTTTGTGGAAAATAAAGTAGTTTTAATTTTTGGACCAATTTTGGCCTAAAATGACATTTAGGTGACAAAAAATCAAACTTTTGTATCACCATCATGTTCAGCATACTTTTTTTGTTATCCGTGCCAAATTTTGTGGAAAATAAAGTAGTTTTAATTTTTGGACCAATTTTGGCCTAAAATGACATTTAGCTGACAAAAAATCAAACTTTTGTATCACCATCATGTTCAGCATACTTTTTTTGTCAACTGTGCCAAATTTGTGGAAAATAAAGTAGTTTTAATTTTTGGACCAATTTTGGCCTAAAATGACATTTAGGTGACAAAAAATCAAACTTTTGCATCACCATCATGTTCAGCATACTTTTTTTGTTATCTGTGCCAAATTTTGTGGAAAATAAAGTAGTTTTAATTTTTGGACCAATTTTGGCCTAAAATGACATTTAGGTGACAAAAAATCAAACTTTTGTATCACCATCATGTTCAGCATACTTTTTTTGTTATCCGTGCCAAATTTTGTGGAAAATAAAGTAGTTTTAATTTTTGGACCAATTTTGGCCTAAAATGACATTTAGGTGGCAAAAAATCAAACTTTTGCATCACCATCATGTTCAGCATACTTTATTTGTCAACTGTGCCAAATTTGGCCGAAAATGAAGTGGTTTTAATTTTTGGACCAATTTTGGCCTAAAATGACATTTAGCTGACAAAAAATCAAACTTTTGTATCACCATCATGTTCAGCATACTTTATTTGTCAACTGTGCTAAATTTGGACGAAAATAAAGTAGTTTTAATTTTTGGACCAATTTTGGCCTAAAATGACATTTAGGTGGCAAAAAATCAAAATTTTGATGTCACCATCATGTTCAGCATACTTTTTTTGTTATCCGTGCCAAATTTTGTGGAAAATAAAGTAGTTTTAATTTTTGGACCAATTTTGGCCTAAAATGACATTTAGGTGACAAAAAATCAAACTTTTGTATCACCATCATGTTCAGCATACTTTATTTGTCAACTGTGCCAAATTTGGCGAAAATAAAGTAGTTTTAATTTTTGGACCAATTTTGGCCTAAAATGACATTTAGTGACAAAAAATCAAACTTTTGTATCACCATCATGTTCAGCATACTTTATTTGTCAACTGTGCCAAATTTGGACGAAAATAAAGTAGTTTTAATTTTTGGACCAATTTTGGCCTAAAATGACATTTACGTGACAAAAAATCAAAATTTTGATGTCACCATCATGTTCAGCATACTTTTTTTGTTATCCGTGCCAAATTTTGTGGAAAATAAAGTAGTTTTAATTTTTGGACCAATTTTGGCCTAAAATGACATTTAGGTGACAAAAAATCAAACTTTTGTATCACCATCATGTTCAGCATACTTTATTTGTCAACTGTGCTAAATTTGGACGAAAATAAAGTAGTTTTAATTTTTGGACCAATTTTGGCCTAAAATGACATTTAGGTGGCAAAAAATCAAAATTTTGATGTCACCATCATGTTCAGCATACTTTTTTTGTTATCCGTGCCAAATTTTGTGGAAAATAAAGTAGTTTTAATTTTTGGACCAATTTTGGCCTAAAATGAGATTTAGGTGCCAAAAAATCAAACTTTTGCATCATCATCATGTTCAGCATACTTTATTTGTCAACTGTGCCAAATTTGGACGAAAATAAAGTAGTTTTTAATTTTTAGACCAATTTTGGCCTAAAATGACAATTTAGCTGACAAAAAATCAAACTTTGTATCACCATCATCTTCAGCATACTTTATTTGTCAACTGTGCCAAATTTGGACCGAAAATAAAGTAGTTTTAATTTTTGGACCAATTTTGGCCTAAATGACATTTACGTGACAAAAAATCAAAATTTTGATGTCACCATCATGTTCAGCATACTTTTTTTGTTATCCGTGCCAAATTTTGTGGAAAATAAAGTAGTTTTAATTTTTGGACCAATTTTGGCCTAAAATGACATTTAGGTGAAAAAAAATCAAACTTTTGTATCACCATCATGTTCACCATACTTTATTTGTCAACTGTGCCAAATTTGGATGATAATAAAGTAGTTTTAATTTTTGGACCAATTTTGGCCTAAAATGACATTTACGTGACAAAAAATCAAAATTTTGATGTCACCATCATGTTCAGCATACTTTTTTTGTTATCCGTGCCAAATTTTGTGGAAAATAAAGTAGTTTTAATTTTTGGACCAATTTTGGCCTAAAATGACATTTAGGTGACAAAAAATCAAACTTTTGTATCAACGTCATGTTCAGCATACTTTATTTGTCAACTGTGCCAAATTTGGACGATAATAAAGTAGTTTTAATTTTTGGAACAATTTTGGCCTAAAATGACATTTACGTGACAAAAAATCAAACTTTTGCATCACCATCATGTTCAGCATACTTTATTTGTCAACTGTGCCAAATTTGGCCGAAAATGAAGTGGTTTTAATTTTTAGACCAATTTTGGCCTAAAATGACATTTAGTTGACAAAAAATCAAACATTTGTATCACCATCATGTTCAGCATACTTTATTTGTCAACTGTGCTAAATTTGGACGAAAATAAAGTAGTTTTAATTTTTGGACCAATTTTGGCCTAAAATGACATTTAGGTGGCAAAAAATCAAAATTTTGATGTCACCATCATGTTCAGCATACTTTTTTTGTTATCCGTGCCAAATTTTGTAGAAAATAAAGTAGTTTTAATTTTTGGACCAATTTTGGCCTAAAATGACATTTAGGTGACAAAAAATTAAACTTTTGTATCACCATCATGTTCAGCATACTTTATTTGTCAACTGTGCCAAATTTGGCCGAAAATGAAGTGGTTTTAATTTTTGGACCAATTTTGGCCTAAAATGACAATTAGCTGACAAAAAATCAAACTTTTGTATCACCATCATGTTCAGCATACTTTATTTGTCAACTGTGCCAAATTTGGACGAAAATAAAGTAGTTTTAATTTTTGGACCAATTTTGGCCTAAAATGACATTTACGTGACAAAAAATCAAAATTTTGATGTCACCATCATGTTCAGCATACTTTTTTGGTTAACTGTGCCAAATTTTGTGAAAAATAAAGTAGTTTTAATTTTTGGACCAATTTTGGCCTAAAATGACATTTAGGTGACAAAAAATCAAACTTTTGTATCACCATCATGTTCAGCATACTTTATTTGTGAACTGTGCCAAATTTGGACGATAATAAAGTAGTTTTAATTTTTGGACCAATTAAAGAGATAATTGCATATTATGGAGAAAGTTCAAACTTAATGCACATGAGGTTTATAGTGTTACGCGTGTTAGGATTCGCAGGATTCTTTCGCATTGGCGAATTATTAGCCTTAAAAGTTAAGGACTTGGAAAATAAAAAAGAATTGCATATTATGGAGAAAGTTCAAACTTAATACACATGAGGTTTATAGTGTTACGCGTGTTAGGATTCGCAGGATTCTTTCGCATTGGCGAATTATTAGCCTTAAAAGTTAAGGACTTGGAAGATAAACAAGATTCATTTGAAATTAGTGTTAAAACAGCTAAAACAGATCAGCTAAGAGAAGGTCATATTGTGTACATAGCTCACACTGGTAATTCCACATGTCCAGTAACCTGATTACGAAAGTATCTGTGTATGACTAATTTGATTTTTCAGCCGGATTCTTATTTAATTTGTCGTTTGGCGAAAACAAAGACAGGCCACAATGTGTTAGGGCACCTTTCTATATCCTACGAAAGTGCCAGAAAAACATTTCACGAACATTTGAATACAATTCAAAAAGTACTGGAAAATTTTGGGTTACATTCTTTACGCTCAGGTGGAGCTAGTGCTGCTGCAAATAACGGCGTCACTGACAGAATGATAAGTAAACACGGCAGGTGGTCATCAAGTTCCAGTAGGGACGGATACATAAAAGATAGCAAATCTCAACGACTCTCTGTAAGCAAAGATTTAGGATTGTAACAAAAATTGGTCCTCTTTTAACTCTCCTACCAATATAACAAGTTACTCCAATACTGTTGTTTTTTCTGTTCTAATTTATTGTTAGGAAGATGTGAAAAGAAGCGCTGTTTCCGACGTTCTGCGATAAGTCGGGAACGAAGTTTCTTTTCGGATTCTGCACTACAATGTAACCCGACTTTTCGGGTTATGCGCATGCGCATGAGAATAGTATAAATGCACGTGTTGTATCCTCGGCCAAGCCTCGATCTTTGGTCGCGTGGAAAGCATCGCAAACTTAACTGTCATTAATATTAATTGATGCAATTTTCGTTTTATGTACCTCACCGGCGCAAATAATCAAGAAAATGTTGGCGTGAAGAAGAACAGACGGACATCGACAACTGTAAAGTGACCAGCTTCACGGTTTTCTTTCTTGCAAAATACGCACAAAAGATGCAATCCACATTTGGCCGTGGATACCGAGAAAGTTTTTAATCCAGTTGCTGGTCACAAGTCGGTCGATGTCAAGTGCAAAGATCTGTGATGAATATGAAATATGTTTTATAAAATATGTCATGCGATGTACCACTCTACCTACCAATATATCCTACCAATATAACAAGTTACTCCAATACTGTTGTTTTTTCTGTTCTAATTTATTGTTAGGAAGATGTGAAAAGAAACTAAATTATTCAAAGATGGGTCTGGATAGAGTGTTTTATGTACAACTAGAAGTGCTGTTGCTGTAGTTGTTTCAATCAGTGGTTATGGTTCTCTTTTTGAGCATCCATTAGTAAGCCGTTTTATAAAAGGAGCTTTTAATAAGACTAAGTACACCTAAATACACCTTGATTCCATATTGTTCCATATATAGATTTGACAGACAATGTGATGTTATGTCACTTACCTGGCTTGCGTATAACAACATGGCTTAAAAAAACTGATAGGACCTTGATGTACAGGGCGTTCCCTTCTGTCCCAGATTTATGCCCACTCCAATATACCCAAGCCTACTTGTTAAAAAGAGACCAGTTGCTATCTGAGAAAAATTGCTCCGCTTGATGTCACTCTTGGGAAACCCCATCATGCTGCCTCTAAGGATACACTATCAGGATAGATAAAATCAACTATGACTGCTGCTAGTATTGATACCAGTGTTTTTTCCCTAGGTAGCTGTCATTCAGTCTCTGAGAACAAAGCAAAAACAAAACAGGGGTGCCTCTAATTGTTATTTTAAAGTATGGCACTTGGAGTAAGGATTCTACCTTTTACCGTTATTATTGTAGAAATGTTATTAGTAGTGGAACAAATCCTCATGATCTTGTGCCTCCCCCTTGGACATGGAAGCAGCAAGTCATGAATCTTAGTTTGCGTCTTTACCATTTACATACTGATTTGCGAAATGAAGAATTTATCTACAATATCCATGATAAATTGTCTGTTTCGCCTGTAAATGCAGTTTCGCAGACTTGCTTCATCCGTGCTCTGTTTAAATTAAGGATTAAATAAGTACTTTAAAGGAAGAAAGTGTTTGCGGAAGAAAGTTTTGCGGTTTTTGCGGTTTTAGCTCGAATCGCAAAAGTTTATTCCCGCAAAATGTTGTGATATTAGTGAACCACAAAAGTTTTTTCCCGCAAAATTTTCATAATTATCCCAACCGCAAAAGTTTTTTCCAAAACATTTTCCTTAATTAATATAAGAGAAATTCCTCCGAATTCCTTTGAATAACCAAATTACTTTCTATATATTAATAGACTTTTTGTGATCTAATTCAGAAAGAAAACCATTCCTTTAACACAAATACAGTGAAAGGGAAGAAATTTTGGTACAAAGAAATATTTCAGAGAGGATTTACTTTGCCGAACTGAACAAAGAGAAATAGTTTTAACAACTTGTCTCTTTTTCAACATGAAAATAATAGATACAACAAAGATCTACGTTAAAAGAATACGCGATCTTATAGTTCAGCTTCATCATTAAATCAAAAATATTGAAAGCATCCCGATCTTCGAAGTTTTCGAAGTCCGGGTTTTCCCAGTACTTATTATTATTATTATTATTGAAATTATTTACCCAGGATAGCCTCTTCAGTTCCTATTGGTACTGCTATCAACGAGGGTCTTCCTCGTCATCGTCGTCTGATTCGTTCTGCCTTGAATACCTGATGCGAGTGAGCATTATCGAAGATCGCCGTTGGTTCAAGGGGGAATGGAAATAGGCTGCAAAGTCACAGCTTCAATTCCTGGAACTTGCATTAATATTCTCATACTGAAAAAGTATCAGGAAATAATAGAAGAGAATTACACAGAACCTAAAGAAGAAACCATACTAGGTTCGTATTTGCTTGTGGTAGATCAAGAAGCAAGAGTGCCCTCGACTGCAACAAAAACGAACACAAACAAAAAAAGAGAAAAAGTGAAATTGAGCGCACCAAAAAGTAAGGACATTCGAACATTTTTCAATCAACAACGAACAGTAGAAAAACAAAAAGAGAGTGATGATCAGCAGAATCGGCAGAAGAGTGAAACAACTATCGTCATTGATTAGTATTTTAGTTGTATTATTTTCTTATTATTTTTTGTTTACATGTAAATTATTATTTCCATGACATTCTACATTATTCACAGGTTATCGATGGGTACCCGGGTACGTGATGATAAAAATATAGTTGCGTACATCTCTGGTATGAAAATGTGTTGTTTGGTGAACTTATCCTAATTTCTAAAGGGCACTGGGCCAATTGATTTGTATTATAAATCAAATCATGTCTAAATTGGAAAATTTGAACGATAAACGGGCACGTGATGATTGCCTACAAAATTTTTGAGCAGTCCCCTTTTGATATTAGAACCTTCTTAACTTACACATCGGTCTCATATTTCGTAACCATGTCAATACCCTATGCAGGAGGGCCCAGCACTTGGAAGAAACGCCAGAGAATTGGAAATTTTTCGTGGCATCTGAAACAGGTTACTGTCCACTTGTATGGGCATTTTCAAGTAGGTCTTTATTATTTAAGAGTGTGAACTTTAAGTTTTGAGAATATAAATTTAGTTTTCGGTAAGATACGCATCATTTAGTTTTGTGAAGTAAAAACCCTGCGGTAGACCGCTCGGCCATCCATTCATTAGACAAATCGTTACTCCAGTAAGAATTTGGTTCACCATCAAGTTCAACTGAGACCTTCATCATTGATATCTAAATTAGAAATCAGTTTTTTGATTTGATTTGTTCTTCTCTCATTTCTTGATTTTTTTACAAATAACCACAACATATTTTTGAGGTTGATATTACCTCCGATAAACTGAGCATACATTTTATTTGAAAAATGTGAACAGAACTTTATGTACAAATTTGAGGTAGTTAGCATATTTTGCACTGTAAGTTTTGAAATCTGTCTGTGAAATCTATGCAAAAGTATAGGGAAAATGCAAACTTTAACAAAACGAGAAATTGATTAAAGTACTTTTTATGGCTGTGGATAATAACATACAGTGTGATTTTAATGCCTATCTTAGCTTCTTGTTTTTATATTACGTTTATGTTTCGTTGGTTAATGTTATAGAGATATCGCTTTTAATATCATAAGAGCAATTAACTCTGCCACTTCAAATACTAGCGACTCAAAACATCATCGAGGCTGGGTGTTTTTGTTCGGTAGCATAAAGTCACTTCACACGCGGGCCTTGATTATATTAACAATTCTTTTAAATATTCTTTTAAAAAGTAGCGATTTGTCTGATGGTACATAGCCAACCTTGACATTCAACACAAGACAAATGACTTCTTACAGACAACTTATACTGTAGTATGAAATTTCATTACGCTTAAGATTGGGAAAAGCACAAACCCAATAGGAAAGTTAGTCTGCCAAATGTCTTGACAAAACAATAGCAACTATTACTGACTAGCGACGAGTTTAGACATATTCAAGACCCGTTTTTCAGCAGCGGTGCATGATCGAATAACATGTTGGGTACTTCTTTTAAAACAAAGCTACTTGTTTGATGGTATATAGCCAACCATCCAGCACAAGACAAATGACTACTTTAAGGGAAGAAACGTTCACAGTATAAAACATTCGCAGTAATTTAACCTTGTTTTCCGCGAAAGTTTCTTCCGTCAAAACACGCTATAAAGTTGATCAAAGCGCGAAAGTTTATTTCCGCGAAATATTTAAATTTTTAAAAACGTTAAAGTTGACTAGACAATTTTTGTTCTCTTTTGTTTATGTCAGTGTTTTTTTTTTACTTTGCCAAATGTTCAGGTTCAACATTTTGAAAATCAGCTTTTTTGGAATAAAATCAAAACAAATAGGATTTACCGAATAAAATTTTGGGAGGTGCCGTCTTTTAAGACCCTCGAAATTTTCCCGTAATTTTGAGGAGTCCGTTCGGAATGAATATTCCAAAAACATTAGTTCTTTAATTTAGCTAATAACTAAAGCACGTAATTGCTAAAATTGTTTAAAACCACTCAGAAATCATCTTAGATACCTGAATTCTCGAAAACAAAGTCGAAGAGTACTTTTGGAAGATTTATTCCAGCGGAAACTTTCGATGTATTTGAAAATTATTTTTCTACTGATTATTAGAAGATTTACGGTAGCATAGACTGAATTAGTGGCTTATACTATTCTGAGAACATATATTACACCAATTAAAATCTATGATATCGGAAGAAAGAGCATTTAAAGAATAGAAATTCCATAAAATGGAAGTCAGAAATTTGCGAGATATTAAATATATTTTCAGAAGGAATAAAAACGTATCACTGTATATATACGTTTAGCTCCGGGTAAAAGAAAATGGAATTTTTAATCCTTTCTGCCTCTGAAACTCTACATACTGAGTGAGCTGCCTAATTAAATTACCGTCAAATTTGGTCTCGAAAAAAAAGTCCTCAAACTGAACATTTGGCAAAGTAAAAAAAAAACACTGACTTATACACGTCAATAATATACGTAATAGCGTCATTCTAAAACTGCGATGTCATCATTATTTTCTGTTTTTCGATCGTTTTTTTAACCTAAATATATATACGAAACCCTCATATAAGCAAAAGTTTATTCCAAAAAAAATTTCTAAAAAAACCTAAAAGCAAACCTGAAATTTTGCGGTGATTTTGGTACTGCGAAACTTTTTTTGCGCGAAAGTCTCTTTCCTTAAAGTATTATATCCTACAACCCCAGACATAAATTAGTGGAAAGAAGGACGAAATTTCGAAATTCGTAATTACAAGCAATTGAGAAAGCCGTTTCTATGTAAATAACAGGCACTCTAAATTTGTAAAGAGTCCTTGTCAAACTCTTAAACGGTGCTAATTTTTGCTGCCGTCGGCACGCCCTAATTTCCCGATATTTTAAGCCTTTCTGGACGTGGAATGAATTATTTCATAAGACAGACATTGCGAAAAGTGCAGCTAGCGCATTTTCGACGTTCGTTACTTGGCTCCACACCCGTGTCAAAGTAAAACGTTTACAACCTACCAGCTGCATGGTACTGGTGAAGTAATGCTGTTTAGCCATTTCGAGAAACAGCCAAAAAACGGCCATTTCCACAAATATTGTGTCCAGGGTTGTAGCTTGATATCCTCTAAGATTGCGGATAGCATATAGTAAATTGAAATATTTTCGAGTGAATTAATTTTCGTGCAAAACGTTTTGGGCGTAATTAATTTCTGCACTAACGAACGTTTTTATATATGCCATACATTAATTTGATCAGCGTTCCAAGATTTGCAGAATACAATACAAGCAGAAGCTAAACATTTTTTTAAAAAAAATTGTATATTTCCCCAGCAGAGCAAATCACTACTTTATGCTGAAGCCAACAACTAGTACACAAAAATAGTAATTTTTTTGTCCATCGAGTTTCATCACCCCGACTTGGAAATAATATTGGTATAAATAAGCTTTTATTATAAAAAAAATATTATTGATTGTACCCCTGGTGTATGTTTATTGCATTCAAAATTTTATATAGCACAAATGAAAATTAATAAATAGGATAAATGGACAAATAGTAAAAAGTGGACAAATAGTAAAAAATGACATAGCCCAAGGATAACAAAAAACAAATGCTAAATTTTAAATAAATGGAATATAATAAAATTATAACAAGTTTATGAAAATACAAATTTTTCAAGTACAGTATTTTCTTACACAGTAACAGGTATTTTTTCATATTGATTTAAAAATAACTCCTTTAGTCATTTGTATCTACTCCATATGATAATGACATGCATTGCTCTTTTTAGTTCATACAATACGACAACTCCCAAAATATCTAAAAAAAATACTTGTTTATAGTATGCTAGGGTCCTCACTGAGACAAAATATGGAAAGTTTCTAACAAGGTTTTCCAGAATTTAAAAAGTGTTTCAGAGTTAGCCAATTTTTCTCAATTACTTTGGTACTCTAATACTCTAGCACCATAGCATCCTTTCAGGAAAGATCCTGATTCATGAAATTTTTGTGCAAGTTTAAATTCCAGAGAACTTCAATTCAGGAATTTAGGGCAGCAGCACATTTCATCTCCACAGACTTTCCAGGTAATAAGAATGGCTTATTAACTGCTTACCGTAAAATATAGATAAAAAAATACACTGTGGTTTATCTTTTTTTATTGTTGTGTTTTTTGATTTCCCGGCAGTGTTACTTGTTTACATATAGCTATCATTATTGCTGCTACAAAATTAAAAGTTATATGGTGCAGTATATATATGTAAAGCCTGTCGTTAAGGCTTTTTAGCCAATAAGCACTTATGGACTTCTTGTATATATATATATATATATATATATATATATATATAGAGAGAGAGGTTTTTTTGAATGTTTACATTTTTCACAGTAAGCCCTTCTGGCTTTAGAAATTGCCTGGTAGGCAAAAAGATGTACATGCTAGGTGAAAGGAGGTCTTGTTCAGTCTATTCCTTTGGACAAAGGTATTGTTAAGACTTTAAATGAATATATAGGTATATTAAGCAGAATGTAGAGCAATCTACACTAATAGTTTAAAGCCTCAACAATGTTTCCGTAAAAAGAAATGGTCTGATAGGACATTTCTTAAGCAAGCTTCCACATCTTTTTACCTGCCATGCGGTTGTTAGAGCCAAAATGGCTTACCCACAGAAAAATGTAAACATTCAAAAAGGTCTATTAACCAGTTAAAAATAGTTATCAGTTAATAAGGTGTCATAAACTGATTGTGCGATTAAATATGTCTAAAAAATGCCAAAAAGCAAGACTACACTGTCCTTAAATGAATTTCTAAACATGCCTGTCTTAAAGCTCACCAAGCTCTTTTCTTTATTGATTTCCAGTAGTAAAACGGATTCTGAGAACAACAAAATGATGAGTAACTCGTTTAGCTGTAAGCAGAGATGTTTTTGGTGCCTAGCCATATAATTTGATGTAGGTAACTAGGTAACTGTTATTAAGTAGTAAAAGATCACTTACTGGGGTAAGATCACTTTTTTTTTACTTCGTCATCATTATAGTCAGTCAGGGTAAACACCTAATTAGGCGGCATGACCTAATTAGGCGAGTCGTTTAGTTAGGCGACGTGATATAGTTTAATTAGGCTACCCGTAGTCTAACTAGGCGAACGAAAACTTTCTGTTGTAAATACGTCGAAATCATTGCGTTTCGCACTACAATTTTTATGTGAATCAAATCTGTCCACTTTGCAGACAATTTTGACCAATTATCGTCTTATTTGCATCGCGCATTGGCAACTTATAGCCCAAACCTTGTGTGGCAATATTTGTTGTTTTAAATAATGGATTTCAGCCATCCACGCCATCAGGAAAAAAAAAATATGGCGGACGAAAACGTGGTATTGTTTGACGAAGATTTTAACGTTGTTAAAACAGGATGTGAATCAAAAAGAAACGTTACAGAGCAAACAAAGTAATTGTTACCACATCCATCTTAAAAAAAAACAATTTTTTTTTGCGTTTTGTGAAAGAATATCTTCATTAAATTATTGCGTATTTTACTATCGTCACCTAAATAGGCGACACGTAACCTAATTAGGTTTTATATTTCATTTTAACATAATTCTTACTTGCGCGAACATATCGAGGCACGAGTGAAAATTTTGGAATCATGGTTGCATAGACTATCCATTCTGAACAAAGAGTTTTTGCGATTTTTTCTTAGGAATGTGTGAAAAGCCATTAAATATTGTAATGTCTTAACTAGGTTACATATGGCCTAACTAGGCTACAATGAGTCGCCTAAATAGGTGGTATGCCCTAACTAGCCTACCGTCGCCTAATTAAGTGTTTACCCTGACTGATAGTGTGCTAGCTAGCCCCAACATAAGTTTGCTTTAAGCAAAATTATGTTGGGGGCATACCCTATGGCTGTTTCTTAGAACGGCAACATAATACTACCAATAGTTATCTTACACTGCCTGCCTCTAGCTAGGATCCTCTCTCTCTCTCTCTCTAGCTTCAATATCACTGTCTCGTAGTGGTAAATGAAAGTATAAACAAGAAACCCTGGGGGCTCTAAGAATTTCCGCTGGCTACCAAAATATTTGATGACAACCTGCTAATTCGTTGTGTTATCGTGCCAAACATTCGAAGAAGTTTGGTGCATGAAGCTCTGAAGATAAAGCACACAAGTGACATTATATATTACAACAAACGCAAACAAAACGAAACGTGTCATAATAAACTCACATTTTAAAAGAAATTGCTAACAAAAAATACAGCATATCATTCATGGTTGAAACGTTTATGGTCTTAAACGGCATTTAGTTCACAAAAAATCAAAATTTTGATGTCACCATCATGTTCAGCATACTTTTTTTTATTAACTGTGCCAATTTTTGTCGAAAATAAAGTAATTTTAATTTTTGGACAAATTTTGGCCTAAAATGACATTTAGGTGACAAAAAATCAAACTTTTGTATCACCATCATTTTCAGCATACTTTATTTGTTAACTGTGCAAAATTTGGCCGCAAATGAAGTGGTTTTAAATTTTGGACCAATTTTGACCTAAAATGGCATTTAGGTGACAAAAATCAAAATTTTGATGTCACCATTATATGTTCAGCATACGTTTTTTGTTAACTTTGCCAATTTTTGTTGAAAATGAAGTAGTTTTAATTTTTGGACCAATTTTGGCCTAAAATGACGTTTAAAGTGGCAAAAAATCAAAATTTTGATGTCACCATCATGTTCAGCATACTTTTTTTGTTAACTGTGCCAAATTTTCTCGAAAATAAAGTAGTTTTAAATTTTGGACCAATTTTGGCCTAAAATGACATATTTAAGGTGGCAAAAAATCAAAATTTTAATGTCACCAGCATGTTCAGCATACTTTTTTTGTGATCTGTGCCAAATTTTGTCGAAAATAAAGTAGTTTTAATTTTTGGACCACTTTTGGCCTAAAATGACATTTAAGGTGGCAAAAAATCAAAATTTTGATGTCACCGTCATGTTCAGTATACTTTTTTTGTTAACTGTGCCAAATTTTGTCGAAAATGAAGCAGTTTTAATTTTTGGACCAATTTTGGCCTAAAATGACATTTAAGGTGGCAGAAAATCAAAATTTTGATGTCACCATCATGTTCAGCATGCCTTTTTTGTTAACTGTGCCAAATTTTGTCGAAAATAAAGTAGTTTTAATTTTTGGACCAATTTTGGCCTAAAATGACATTTAGGTGACAAAAATCAAAATTATAATGTCAACATTATGTTCAGCATACTTTTTTTGTTAACTGTACCAAATTTTGTCGAAAACAAATACCAATTTTGGCCTGAAACGTCATTTAGATGACTTCCAAGTACTTAGGGAGTTTGGGTACGAAGTTTAAATCTGTGACGTTGCAATTGACCATTTGGGACAGGGTGAGTTAGTTAGTTAGTCAGTTAGCAGTTGGAAACCAATACTATCCTCCTCTCAGAGGAACGTGAAATCCCAGGGTCGATTTTTTCTCAAAAAATGCTCCAAAAGAAAAAAACGACGGTTTTAAAGAATTTCCTACGCCTTCGGGCGCGGAAATTCAACAAAACCTGCTTTTGCAGGTTTTTTTTTAGCAAAAAGTCATCGCTGCATTGAACAAGATGTCAATGGTGTACTTTGCGGAACCTAACTTAGTCGAAATAGATATGCATCACTACACTGGATTATTATCCATCCACTGGTGTATTTTTTAGAAACCTTGAATCTCGACCGAAATACCAAGTTTTTCCAAAATTTACTTTGAGATACCAGGTTTATCGAATCGAAAAACCTAGTATCTCGATCACGGGAACGAAAAACCTGGTTTTTCTTACCGTTAAACCTAGTTTTTCGATTGATACTAGGTATATCGAATACTTGTGAATTTGGCTTGCCATATACACTTGCCATAGTAGAAGAGAAACATTTAAATCTATGGCTGGAAACCACATATTTTGATCTACATCCACTTTGTTTAGGGTAACTTTGTGTAGCAAGAGAGATACTTGGTATCTAACGAAGATTGCTTGACATACCTGGTATTTCACCGCAAAACAAGTTATTTCTACAGACATACCTAGTATTTCTACATAAATACTCGGAATAACTGAGAAATACCACGTATAATCGTCTGGAATGTTACTTTCGCGTTCCATAAAGCAGGCCCAACCTCGTACATTTATTTAAGTTGTACGATGTTGGTCAATCATTAGATGATGGTCAAAAATTAGGATTCAGAGAATATTTAAGATATTATCATGCTTACTGAATGTATTTAACAATATTTAGATATTCATTTCTGAACCAAATTATTCGTTCATAATTTTTGTATAGCAATTGTAATGCCCATCTTCGTACAAAAATGCCCATCTTCGTACAAGCGCGAAAAATGACCGACCTCGTACAACGGGTCAATTTTGTACGGAATAAGGTATCCTGCTGTCTAGGCTGATTAAAAAGAGAGATAGATAGCTATAGGTTTATCTTCAAACTAGTGAAAGTAATGGATGTACCTGGACATGTCGGATGGACAGTAACCGGAGATAAAACTGTGGAATTCGCCAGGTTTCCATTGGACTTTGTCAAAAACAGAATTGAGAAATATAATTCAAGAGTATTTGTATCTCGAGCTCTAAACAAGCCAACAATATTTGTTACATCAAATAATGGTATAAAAGAAATTTTAATAGGTAGGTATCAAACCTTTCAACCATCCTGCCAAGAGAGGGTTGGGGGGGGGGGGTGCTATGAGCTAAACTTCTCAGGCTTTCTTTGTGTTGAAAAAGTAAAACGGTTTTAATCTGGAAACAAAACTTTGGAGTCATGTTGCAATTCCAGTTTCTTATAGACGACTCTTATCGTGACGGTGCGGTGTTGTTTATAATCACCAGACCTCTTAAGCAAATAGCAGGCAAAATAATGCAGGTAGGAAACTGTGGACCAGTCTATTCCAAACTTTATTTTCAGGTAGAGGCATCTTTCAATCTTGAAATTAGAATATAGCACATGTAGTTTAGATTTAGATCATATATCAGTAAAAAGATGCTAGTAGCCACAGTATATACAAAAGTTTTTAACCATAATTTGACTTTCTTCACCTAAGATCTGCCTTTTTTTGATTGTCGAATTTTCTGATTTTTTTCGCGCATGCGCAAGACACAAGAATCCCATAAAAACGTAAACATTGAAATTCATCTATTAAAGTAAAATTAATTAGGAGAAAAACTGAAAACAGGAAACCGTTACCCATTTAGAAAACAGGTAGCGTGAGCGTATATATACCCTCCGTATTACGTGAATGTCTAAATACATGAGTTTACAGTTTCAGCTAGGTAACCATTGTTAAAATAAATCTTTTGTGACAACGCTCTTATTGAGAATTGCAAAAAAGGAAGTAAACTGTTATGAATTTAAGAAGGCACAGACCACGAAGAAAAGTGAAATAATTTTTTTGTGAAATATTTTGAAAAGAAAAGTTACAATTCCTGCACATATGTTTAGATAGATAGATGTGCATAATTTACATGGCTAGCCTCACAAATATCGAGGAATATACCCTGTCTATTGTTTCCAGGAGGGGCCATGGCTTTGACGGGGAGTCCTGGAGTATTTAATGCTCTCTTTGAGCTACGCAAACTCAATTAGGGTCAGCGCTCTGCCAGACAACTCCCTGCAACATCCAACGGCCCACACAGTGCGCCATCTCCACAATTTCCCTCACATGGCTTGGGTTAACCCGGGACTATGGTAATATTCAATTGCCCATATTGAATCACCGCTAAGGGGAATCGAACCCGGTCTCCCGCACAAAGTACGAGAGTGATAACCACTAAACTATACGGTGTTTTCACATGGAGGTATAAAAGAACAGGAGATACAACTCACGAATCGTCCATTTAAATTCTATTCAAATTTCTATTTAAAGCGGTGTCCTTTGAAACTATGCGTGATGCAAAGTTCACTGGATATTCACAGATTTGCTGCATACTTGCGTTTGTTTACGTTTTTAAAAGTTTGTGGTTGTTTTGCACATGTGCAACCATTTCTGTAGATAGAAAATATAAACTACATGGCCATCAAAGAAATTCATCCAAAAAAAAAATTTGCGTAAAATTAGTGAATTTCTTTATGAAGAGTTACAGTACCGCCCGAATGTAATGTTACATGTACATGCGTTTCACGATGTCGCGTAATGAGGGCATGTTTACATAAAGAAACTTCATGTGTCTATTGTTATCACATGTATCTTGCATGTTTCTTTTGTTGTCTTTAATCGCGTGCGTTAACAATAGTATATGCGAAAACTTTTGTTTAATTTTAAGACATGCATGTTATTGTTTAAATGTGTTAACAATCACGAAATATCTTCATGTGTCTATTGTTATCACATGTATCTTGCATGTTTCTATTGTTGTCTTTAATCGCGTGCGTTAACAATAGTATATGCGAAAACTTTTGTTTAATTTTAAGACATGCATGTTATTGTTTAAATGTGTTAACAATCACGAAATATCAACTATGATCGAGAGAATAATATTAACACTTTTATTACGCTGAAAGTTTAGATTTTTATTTTTTCTTACAAATGTTTTTTTTCATCGCGCTAAAAAGTTTTTTATATTTCCTCCAAAATGACGTTTTTTCCGCATTGTGTGTAAAGTTTTTATTTTTTTTTTCTCTTCCTCAAATAAAATAGAAATGTTAAAATAGAAAGTTTTGATTTTTAAAGTCATGTACGCATTTTTGACATCGCGCTAAAAAAAATATTTTTTTTTCAAGACTCACGTTATTTTGTTCTTAATCTATGAAAAAATTCAGGCTATGTACGTTTTTAAAATGCTTTTAATTTTTAGCAAAATCTCAGCTTCGCCGTTCTGATAAATTTGTTTCTTATAAAACAAGTGTAGAAAGTTTTTATATAGATTTTTAAATTTACATCTTTATTACATCGCACTAAAAAATATATATTTCCCCTCTCGTGTTATTTTTATCATTTTTACCTCAACGTGTTTATCAGCATGTGTAAAGTTGCTCTCCCCCTTGTTGCTTAATTTAATTATTTTAAAATGTTTTTAAAGGTTTGCATATTTAATTAGATAAACAACTGGTAGACAAGCGAAAGCTCAATTGATGATCAAACAGGTTGCAGTTGTTTTTAATAAAATATATACAGAAGGTGATAAGTTTACAAATGTATAGACTAAAAAAATTAGTAATACTAAAAAAAATATTAGAATCAAACTATTTACATTATAAAATCAATGTCACTGTCATTAAATTTTTTTCTATTTAAATATTCATTCATACTATTTCTTGATTCTGACCATACAGCTTTTTTTTTATTTTCCGCTACCATATAAATGTTGAAAATGACGCTTTTAATAAATTCAACTTTGACAAAATCAAGGGGCCTCTTTTGTCACAACTTTTCCGTCTTTTAATACACTTGATCCATAGACGCTTTTTCCTTGTCTTTCCTGTAGTGGAAATATTCTTCTCATTAAACGTTGCGAAAAATTTTTTACAGAATGAGAACGATTCTTTATCGCGATAATTTCTTCATTACTCGGCCTCCAGTCTTGATTGTGGTCCGGTTTTTGGAGCATGTTCATGTGTTGGAAAGCTGGTGTATTATTAGAAAGTGGAAGTTATGGAAAATACGATTGAAAAATTTGTGGATACATGAATGGTTGTTGAAAAAAATGTTGTTGTGGTATATGACTGGCTGATTTTGGTATGGTAATGGTGGTTTTTTAGGTGTAGAAGCAAAAGTAATCAGAGGGGATGTTGTGTGTAAGTTTAACGTTGTGTTTGGTACTGTAGATGGTAGTGGTGGTGGTGGTGAGTCTGGCAGGTCAGGTAATTCAAAAAATGATGCTGATGGTGACTTAAGTTGTGCTCTGGATGATGAGATGTGAGTGGATTTAGAGCTATCATAACCTGGAAAAGAAAGAGAAATCGGAGACGGCATTGTTGCTTTTGTTAATCCTTTCGTTGTTTTTGTTACTTTCTTTGCTGACTTTTGCATGATTGGTTTGGCTTTTCAACAATAAGTTCGTCTCGTCTTTTTGCTGCATCATTCTCTCCTTCTGAATTATCCACAACATCTGCCTATGATAAAAGATAAAGGAATAAAAGAATAATCACGTGTAAATAACTTACAGCGTTTTTTTGAACCTCGATTTTCTTTTTTTTGGTGGTATTGCATGGTGGATATGTCTTCTTCGCAATTATTTCATCTCGTCCTTTCGCTAGATCACGCTCTCCTTGAACCTCGAATTTCTTTTTTTTGGTTATGTTGTTAACGGACTCTTTTTTTCGTTTCTTTGTTTCCACTGTTTCTTTAACTTTCATCACTTTGATCTCCCTATCATCATCACTGTTATTCACCGACACATCACACTCCTCAAAAAACTTCTCATATTTCTTCTCTGTCTGAAAATCGGCGTCAATGCTATCCAGCTCCTTTTCATTATCTAAAGCAAATTTAGAAGAAAAATAGAAGATAGAATTTATTTTTTTTTAATAGAAAGTTGAAATCTCATCCTCAACATTCTTATAAATTAAGTTCTTATAAAAAAATGTGTAATGAAATACGATTCACATGAACATACCGCTAGCCGCTATGATTAAAGCGTCGTAAAGTTCATTTTTTTTTGTAATCCTGTCTTTCAATTCCACGTCCACTTTAATTCCATCGCTTTTACATGTAGGTATTACAGGATTGTTTAAGAAATTGTGTACTGGTTCAATGTTTTTTAGTTTTTCTCTTTTCATTACCAACGTTGTTTGATCGCACGGAAAGTATATAAGAACATATTTTGGAACACGAACTTCTTTGGTTTTTACTCGATCAGCCATCTTCACAATCCAAAAGTGATGAGTGAACCAGAAGGACACAAAATATATAGCTATGCCGGCATTGATTGTGTTTATAATAACTATATTATTTCTCCGTGTTCGGTGAATTTAAAAAGGTTAGAGGGTGATAACGGCCGTAGCTTGAGAAGACTCCGTCTAGTTAACTGTTCAAGTCATTAACTTTATACTCATTATTTATTAGAATTGTTTTTTATTTCTTCTTACAACACTTGAAATTGTTAACTCATTTTTTAAAGATGCATCGACTTAGTTCATCAGAAAAATCACAAATAATAACACTTTCACAACAGGGTTTCAAGGGAACGAAGTTGTTAACAAAGCTGTCTAGTGAAGGAATTTGTACCACAAGACAAACAATTTTTCGTTTTTTAAAAAAATACAACTTATCTGGAAAAATATAAAATCTAGAAAAGTCGGGAAGAAGTGCAAAATTATCAGTAAAACACTTTAACTTTATCGACGAGTGTTATAATGAAAATGATGAATATTCCGCGGTGGACATACAAAAAAAACTTTTGCACTCTTTCAACATTAATGTTTCAGTCACTACGATTAAAAAAGTAAGAAGAAAGTTAGGATGGATTGAAACAGGGCCAAAATATTGTCAAGCCATTCGTCCACTTAACTGCGAAAAACGCTTATCATTTTGCACAAAATTGCTTGCTGATGAAGAACATTTCAACGATGTCATGTTTACCGACGAATCGTCGATTGAGATTAACAGACATGCTGTTCGCTGCTTTCGAAAAAAGGGGGAAGCACCTAAAATGAAGCCAAAAGTTAAGCACCCTTACAAGGTGCATGTTTGGGGAGGAATTTCCCGAAGAGGAAAGAGCAAACTTTTAATATTCACTGGTATAATGCGTAAGGTAAGGAGAAACAATCTTTTAAAATCATGTTTTAAGTGTAAAATTCGCATAATTTTTTTTGTATGTTTTTAGGAATTCTTTGTTGAGGAGATCCTAAAAAACTGTTTAAAGCCGTCCCTTGAGGGTTTGTACCCAGAAGGACATCGTTTCCAGCAGGACAACGACCCAAAGCATACATCTATTTTGGCTAGGGAGTTTATGAAAGACAATAACATCAATCATTGGCCTACTCCAGCAGAGAGCCCAGACCTGAATCCCATTGAAATGTTGTGGTCGGAACTCAAACAGTTTATTCGAAGGCGCGTGAAGCCGTCAACTAAAGAAGAATTGGTTAACGCGATCAAGACTTTCTGGACACGCTTAACGGTGGCTAAATGCAATAGATATATTGATCATTTGTACAAAGTTATACCCATCGTAATAGAAAGAGATGGTCTCGCCCCTGGCCATTAAAAGCATATTTGTTATCTTTTTTGTTGTTCCTTGTCCTTATTAACTGTCTTAAATTTTCAAAGAAACACGATGCTAACAAACATTAGTTTAAAATTACATACTTTTTGTTTCATAAGAACAATTTAATAGGAACACAATCCTTGTATTTCTATTTCTATTGTTCAAAGGGTTCGTTATAAGATTCTTTATAACTCATGTATACAGACAAAAGATATAACATTTCTTTCATGTGCAGAACAATAACATTCGCATGCGCGTTTACAAAATCAGAGATACTTTAACAAATAAATTCATGTGTAAATAAAAGATGTTCGTGTGCTGAAACAATAGAGACACGAAGGGTAATTAAATTTTTAAATATTTTCTTGTCGGTCATTAAAAGCATATTTCCTATCTTTTTCGTTGTTCCGAAGGAAAAAATTAATAATTTATCTCACCAAAAAAAATGTACAGATAAATTTGTTCTCTTGTTTTGAATTATTAAGTAGCTGCCAGGGTAAAAAAATAAAAATACTTGCATGCTCAAAAACTTGTTTTAGAGGTTATGCGGCAAAAAGTTTTCTCGTGCTGGTTCTAAAAGTTATACAGAATATGCTTGTGTTGTTTTGAAAGTTATATTTATGCAGCAAGTTATTCTCCTCCCACTTAAAATAATGTAAAAAAAGCTTCAAGTGTTCTTTAAATGTTTTTTTCCGCAGTCTTATAAGAAAATCTAAATAAATCTAAGTGCAAGTTTTTTTTACGGAATATAGTTTAGTTACCAATATTTCAAGTCTTTCGCTGTATTAAAGTTAATTAAAAATCATAACGAAGGAGGGTGTTACGACAAGCGTATTCTGCCTTGTTTTTATATCACATTTCCTATATGGTAGACTATTTTAATCGAAAGATTATACATTTTAACTAGCGTAATATAAATCGTTGCATGTATAGACAAAAGATATAGCATTTCTTTCGTGTGCAGAACAATAACATTCGCATAAGCGTTTACAAAATCGGAGATACTTTAACAAATAAATTCATGTGTGAATAAAAGATGTTCGTGCACTGAAACAATAGAGACAAGAAGGGTAATTAAATTTTAAATATTTTTTTGTGTTAATCCCTTAGCAGCTGCGGTAATTATAAAAAACAATAAGCCACACGAAAATTTCATGCGATCGTTAAATTTCATGTGTGGGACATGAACTCTATTGTTTTTGACATGCAAAAATAGATCATGTATTTAACAATGGATATATAATAAAAACGAAAGTTCTGACGCTACCGAAAGCTCGTGTAAAGGTGATAACTATCGTGCACATGTAACATTACATTCAGGCGGTACTGTAGGGATCGTCTCCAAGATCGTTTCAGTTTTGATACGAATTGAAACGATTTTTATCGTATCGAAATCGTTTCAATATTTTTTTCACATCGTTTCATAATCGTATCATGAAACGAATTAAATGTTTCATATTTTATTTGCGAAACGATTTTGTATAAACTACGTAAAAATGAAACGATTGTGAAACGATTTTAAAACTATTTTGAAACGATTAGAAAAAATTCTGCAACGATTTGATACGATTGTCAAAATATTATTTGTGATACGATGTAAAAGTCTTTGAAGTTATTGAAACGAATTTTGAAACGATGTTGAACTAATTAAAAACCAATTAAACTTATATATAAATGTAAAATTATTGTTTCTCTTTCTTTTATTCAACACAACATCGACATCATCAACAACATCTTTTATCGTAAATATCGTAAAACAGTTTTTCAAAACTAAAAATAAACAGTTTTTCTTAAAACTAACAATTTCCTTTAAAATGGAAAATATTACGATGAAAAAAAATTTAAGAACGAAGAACGGCGATAGAAATGCTTTTTGAGATAAAAAAACTCACACTATTTCTAGGTCCCTGAGTTTAAGTTTAAGGGTATATAATTATATGTAGACAAAGTAGTGAACGGTTAAGGCTGCCAAATCCGGTTATTGCAGTCCTAACAGCTAACCACTTGCTGTGAAAGTGTTGATACGGCCAAAAGACTGTTGGTGCCAATTATCAGTCTTACCAGCTTGACACTTGCTGTAACTCTAGCGTAGTAGGAAAGTGTTGCACAGATTTTACTAGTGGTTGAATTTTGTGTAATTGGCTTTTACTCAAGATCTTACTTATAATGGATGTGGATCTTACAAAGAAGAACATCGATTACAAACACTTATCTACTTGAAAAACTGAAATCCCAACATGGTTATTGTTCATGATCAACTGGTTGGAAATCTTTCTGGTTCCAATGGTGTACTTATTGGTCATATAAATATAAATGGACTGCAAAGAAAGCTTCATGAAGTTGCAATTTTATTAAATGAAGTTAACTTTGAAATTCTTGCCATAACTGAGACGCATTTATCAACGGAAATATGTGATTCGGAAATCTCAATAGAAGGATATAAAATATACCGCAAGGATCGGAACAACGGCAAAGACCACTGGGGAGGTTGTCTAATGTACATTTCCAATGCTTTAAATGTATCAGAATCAGACTTTGGTGATAAAATTGTAAATATTGAATCCATCTGGTTAAATGTTATTGTGAATTCTCAAAAGACATTAGTAGCTTGTATTTATCGACCTCCAAGTGAAAAGAAATTCTTAAATAAATGGGTGCCAATATTGGAATCAGTGTGTTCAAAACGTAAAAACATGGTTATTTTAGGAGATTTCAACTATGACTTATCTTACTCAAACAAAACTGACAATGTGGTAACTAACAGTTTTGCAAAGTCCTTGTATAGTTTTAATTTAGTGAACTTGATTAAACAACCAACACGTATAACAGATACATCAAGCAGTCTAATAGATCTCATTATAACAACGCAACTTTTCAGCAAATCTCATATTTGTCTGACTGGATGTTACGATCCATGTATCTCCGACCATCATTTGGTTTATACATCACTTAAATTTAAAAAACAAAAACCAACACCAAAATTCATCGAAGTGTCAAAGTGCCTTGATGAATCGAAATTAATAAAAGATTTTGAGAATGTTCCTTGGCAGATTTGTTCTATTTTCGATGATGTTGACGATTCACTTTGGTGTTGGGAACACCTCTATAAATTGATTGTAACAAAACATGTAACTGTCAGAAAAGTTAAGGTGAGACAGAATTCAAAACCATGGATAAATGGTGAAATACGAAAGGAACTAAACAACAGACACAAGTTGCTTTTAAAAGCTCGTAAAACATCAAAAGGCTCAACAGAGTGGAAGGCATATAAGAAGTTGAAGAACAAATGTACAAACCTTGTTTGTCTTGCAGAAAAGGATTATTGGAAAGAAAAGTTTAATGGCGTATCAAGTAGTAAGTCATTCTGGAAAACTGTAAATGATTTTCAGGGTAAGAGATCAAATTGTGAAATTGCTACTCTACAAGATGAACAACATGGAATAATTTCAGATGACCAAGCCAAGGCAAATTTACTTAATCATCACTTTGCAACTGTTGGCAAGAGGTTAAATGGGAACGTTTCACCTGACCATAGCATACAGCACATATATAGAGTAACTCCGTGTATTAACACCATCGATTGTTCCTATGAGTTGTATGAAAAATCATTTAAAAACAGCGTAAAAGAAGGTAAAGCGTTTGGTGCTGATCAGATATCTGCAAAACATTTAAAACTTATTGGACCTCAAAACTGTGGCCTGTATGAAGTAATTAAAGGAAGTATCAACTCAGTTAAATATCCATCTAGTTGGAAAACAGGGAAAGTAAAATGTTTATTTAAGAAAGGTTCGAAACAAGACTGTGATAATTATCGCCCTGTAACACTGTTAAGCATTCCTAGTAAGATCTTTGAGAATATGCTTTCAGCTCAAATAGACAATCATCTTAACCAATTCAACCTCATAAGTGAACACCAGTGGTGTTTTCGGCCAAATAGATCAACAGAATATGCCCTATTACACATGACTGAGATATGGCAACAAGCCATTGATCAAGGAAAGATTGTTGTTGCTCTGTGCATCGATTTTAGGAAAGCATTTGACTGTGTTTCACAAGATATCTTGAAAAAGAAATTGATAGCTTCTGGAATTTCAGGAAATATGTATTCTTTGCTTAGTGACTACCTTAGTGAACGGAATCAGTTTACTGTTGTGAACGGACAGAAATCAGTTTCAGAGGAAGTGGAGTTTGGAGTACCTCAAGGCTCACTACTTGGTCCTCGTTTTTTCTCCATTGATTCCAATGATCTACCTGATAACGTTGATGATGGTGAGACTGATATGTTTGCTGATGATTCAACATCGTTTTGTATCACAGGTTCGTTTGAACAAGCATTTCTTGTAATCCAAAGAGTATTAAATCAAGTTAGCAAGTGGGCTTCTCTGAACGGCTTCAATATTCATGCAGGTAAAACAGAAATTATGTTTATGTCTCGTAAACAGTTCATCGGTCCATATCCACATTTTAAATTGAATGAAAATACAATTAGTGTTACCAGCTCCACAAAATGTCTTGGTCTTATCATTGACAATAAACTGTCTTGGAATGACCAGGTACATAAAGTATGTAAAGATTTTCGATCAAAGGTAAAGAAGCTATACTCAATGAGGTTTATGGAACCTGGTGATTTGAAATCGATTTATTTTGGTGGAATACTTCCATCTGTGCTGTATGGTATAAGTGTTTGGGGTAACAGTTCGTCTACGCTTATGAAACCAATAGAAAGTATTCATTTAAAAGCTGCCAGGTTCATCGGTAGAATTAAAAAGAATGTGAGCGATGAAACTGTTCTTAAAACATGTAACTGGAAACAAGTTAGCTGGTACTACAAGAGACGTGTTGCATGTTTGACATATAACATTTTCAACGAATTGTCACCATCTCCTTTAGCATCTCTAGTTGAAAAACGATCGACCACTCGCTGTACTCGAAAAAATATGCTCATCAAACAGCCACAATTTAAAACTATTCGATATAAAACATCATTTCGTTATAGAGCCTCGGTATTGTGGAACAATCTAGCAGATGATTAAAACGGAAATCGTATGAAACCTTCAAACTAGACCTAACAAAAGACGTTTCAATTTTGAATCAAATTCAGTTTCAAACCTTTATTTCTGGTAAAGCACTAGATGATGCTTATGAGTATTATTAAACTACAGAGTTTCATGTTCCCTGCTTTGTGGCCATATCTGGTTGGTTGTCTGCATTGTCCCAGTGTTGCAGGCTTCGGGGTATAGTTCAGAGTGTGAAGCCAATGAGGCCATCTCATTGGTTTTTTGAGACCTGGGATGGTTCGGAGTGTCAATCTGGTATGGATACACATCACAGAAGTGATATGTGTGAAATAATGTCTTATTGCGTGTCTCCGTGATTGCTATTGACACGCCTAGTGCCTACAAATGACCCTTTCCCTGACGTTGTGGTAAATTTCTTTGTGTGAAGTGCCTTTAGCACACTATGTAAGTACATGAGATTCTACTAGAGATGGAAGAGAGTATGATTTCAGAAACAGGCAAACTTCTGAATCTTTTCGTTGACCTTGTTTCATCTTTTATTTTGAATTTGATATTTATTTTATCTTAATATTTTAACACTAAATTTTATCATTTTATAAATTCAGGGTTTCCTGGTAACTTATTCTAACCCTGGTTATTTGATTTCAATTGTGAAAAACCTTTTATTCAGTGTCTGAAACAAGCTAACCGAAGGCGTTAAGGTAATAATCTACTATACCAAGCAATACTTCAAAATGTGTGTTTTCAGTAAGGTTTTCATATGTGCAAGCTTATGGGTTGCTTTTACAATCTACAACTAAGCAATACAGCTATGACTTTTCTAAATAAATACTAAATAACTACTAAATAACGTTTAGTACTTATTAAATAAATTTTGGTAATTTCATGTACTTGTATATAATGTATTGTTTTAAATTTTATATTTTCAGGAGGTCCACATCAGTTTTTAAACTGCCATTGTAACTAACCTTCTTTAACAAATAAATTATCTATCTATCTATCTATCTAGATCACATTTTAAAAGTTTAAGAACGAAGAACGGCGATAGAAAAGCTTCGTTAGATCGCATTTTAAAAATTTAAGAACGAAATGCGGCGATAGAAATGCTTTTTTAGATCGCTTTTTAAAAATTTAAGAACGAAGAACGGCGATAGAAATGCTTTTTTAGATCGCATTTTAAAAATTTAAGAACGAAGAACGGCGATAGAAATGCTTTTTTAGATCGCATTTTAAAAATTTAAGAACGAAGAACGGCGATAAAAAAGCTTCGTTAGAGATCGCATTTTAAAAGTTTAAGAACGAAGAATAGCGATAGAAAAGCTTCGTTAGATCGCATTTTAAAAATTTAAGAACGAAAAGCGGCAATAGAAATGTTTTTTTAGATCGCATTTTAAAAATTTAAGAATGAAGAACGGCGATAAAAAAGCTTCATTAGAGATCGCATTTTAAAAGTTTAAGAACGAAAAGCAGCGATAGAAACACCTATGTCACATAGGTTTTTCTATCGCTATTCTTTTCTTTAAAATGCGATCTAACGAAGCTTTTTTCTATCGCTGTTCTTTGTTCTTAAATTTTTAAAACGCGATCTAAAAAATTATATCTATCGCCGCTTTTCGTTCTTAAATTTTTAAAATGCGATCTAATGAAGCTTTTCTATCGCTATTCTTCGTTCTTAAACTTTTAAAATGCGATCTAACGAAGCTTTTCTATCACTGTTCTTCGTTCTTAAATTTTTAAAACGCGATCTAAAAAATTATATCTATCGCCGCTTTTCGTTCTTAAACTTTTAAAATGCGATCTAACGAAGCTTTTCTATCGCTGTTCTTCGTTCTTAAATTTTTAAAACGCGATCTAAAAAATTATATCTATCGCCGCTTTTCGTTCTTAAACTTTTAAAATGCGATCTAACGAAGCTTTTCTATCGCCGTTCTTCGTTCTTAAATTTTTAAGGCCTGTTCGTAATCACTCGTCATCGCGCGCCTAATGTACTCAGGCAAGTGATAAATCACGCACCAAAATCTCTGAAAACATTTTTTAGGAGCGCGACGTACCACACGCCTGTATTTTTTTATATGATTCAGCCTGTATGTGACAGCGCGTAGGTTTTATTGAGAGACCTTTATTAGATTAATAATTTCTTTTATTCTTTTATGTTAGAAGAATGTAAAAGAAACACCTTGAAACGATTTTGAAACGATCTAAAATAAATATACTGAAACGATCATAATGATACGATTTTGAAACGAATTATGGTATGTGAAACGATTTCAAGTAAATATAATAAAACAATCTTGAAACGATTATGAAACGATTATGAAACGATTTTATTTTTTAATGAAACGATTTACAAAATAGTGAAACGATTTCCATACGATCTGAAACGATTTCAAAAAATTAAACATTACTTTAAAATCGTTTCAAATTCGTATCACATGCTATGCTAATTAAAAAATGAAACGATTTTAAACGATTTTTTTTGAAACGATCTCGGAGACGATCCCTTAGAAGAATGTATAGTTAAAATTTAATTCCAGTTCCTCTTGGATCTTAAGGTGGTGATACACGATTCGATTAATCGAATTCGATTTGTTGAATTCGACAAATTGAATCGTGTATCATGTAAAAATCTTATGCTTTCGGCATGTTCGGACTTGTCGAATTCGATTTTTAAAAAGTCTGGCCAGTTTAACTTTTTCGATTAATCGAAAGGTTTTTAACCAATCAAAATGTGTAAAATCTGTACATCAAATAAGTAAAAGAAATATCTTGATATTGTCAAATTAGCAGGAATGTAGAGGAAGACTTAAATGGCTAATTTGGTTTGAAATTCATCTTGTGAAATTTTTTATGGGCATTTTAAGAAAATGTTACGTATGCGACACGAAAGTCTGACCACGCAGTCTAGAAGCCATTATAGCTGACTAGTTAAAAATGATGTTTCTTAAAAAACCAAGAAATCTTCCTTAACAACTAATACAACTGGAAACACTAACTTTTCATTTATTCAAAATACCTGGAAAGAAAAAATAAGAAATGTTTGAATGCGATTCGCAATGCTATAAATATTTCCACCAATAATTGTTTTTTTTGTCAAAACTGTGATGGACTCAATAGAACAGACTAGTATCTCAACAAAAACCCACATTTAATGAGAATTGAAGCTGTTTGCTAAAATATAGAGGCATGGGACATTTGTTTTTTAAATTTGGGCAAAATTCTTGGAAACGACCCATTTATGTTTGTTTAAGGCGTGAGTATAGGGAAAAAATAGATTTCAAAAAAAAAAAAATTTTTTACATTGATAGGATAGGAAAAAATCTGATCTTTCTAATGGTGCAAAAATATTTTTAAAAAAATGTATAAGTTAGGGTATTTTCCAAAAATGAAAAAAATTGTCATAAATCAGTTTTTTACTATGTGATAAGATCAAATATTTGTTCACACATAATCATCTTGGGTATTAATTTTTACTACTCATTTATGTTCAAGGTTATAATGATAGCGGCCTCCAGGAGGAGAACGATTTTTGTATGTAGTTGAAAGATTCTTTTGAAGTTTTTCTACAACATTTCCCATAAGAATATACTTTTCAAAGGTTTTTTGTGATTTTTGTTTCTACAATTTGTTTTTGTTTTACCCATACTCGACTGTGTGTGATTGCGAATGTGAGCAAACACGTGCAGCATAAGAAGATGTTAAAAAAACCTGTTAGCTAATAGTCGTTACCATAGCGACCAATTATTTATGCAGAAGTATAAGAATTCTGTAAAAAACTTTAAACCTCTTTTTCACAGCGTTTATTTTTTAAGAGAGTACTTTGTACGTTTAAAACCTCTCACAAAACTATAAAGGCTCTGGGGTGGAGAGCACCTCTAGCGTGGAGAGAAACGTTTGATCTAAAAACGATTTTTTTTTATTTCGTGAGTTTGAGTAGAAGGCAAGTTATGATGAGTTTTCCGACGATCAGAGGTTAAAAATTGTGGGAAAAAATGTAATACTAAATATCTCCAAAAGTAAAAAATGTTAAGAAAATATTTAAAAATCGTTTTTAGATTAATGTTTTGTGATCCCAAAAAAGCAAACAGCAAACATGAGAACCTAGTAGTTTTGTAAATGGGACCTCATTTGTAGGAGAGGGGTCGTTTTTTATTCGTGTCAAGTAAACCTTCAAACTTTATTTTGAAGGTTTAATAGACATTTTTAAACCATTATATATAGGAAATCATACAAGCTTTCTAAAAATATATACATTGATGTATCGAAATAAAGTTTTGGTGAATTAATAGCATTTTAAAATATCACACCTTTTTTGTATACTCACGCCTTAATAGGTTTTGTCTGTTTTAAATTACTTCTATGCCCCAACAGCAATTCGCTTGAAGTCTTCCTTCTTATCCATGTTAATACTTGTTACAAATAGTTATACGAAATTCGAATTTCTACTTTTAAAAACACAAAGAACAAAATTGGTATTGCTAAAAATAGGAATACGAATTTCGTGTTTTTAGAAACATGCGTATTTTAAAAAAATACGAAATACGAATTTCGACTTTTTAAAAAATACACATATATATCTTTTAAAAATACGGAATATGAATTTCGTATTTTTAAAAATACGAAATTCGTATTTTGTAATTTTTAAAATACGAAGTTTCCGTATTTCGTATTTTAAAAATAAGAATAACGAAGTGGTCGATTTTCCTAGAGAGCGTCACATTAATAAAAACAACTAATAATTTCCTGATTTCTTTGTATAGATTTTCTACTGATATTGTTCTACAACTTTAAACAAGGTTCAAAAACCAAAATTATTATTGGTTCGTTTATTTCATAATAATATTGATATATTTCTGTAAAACAAGGTTATAGGTTACAAATAACTTCTAGTAATTTGAAAAGTTTTTTGAGAGTTACGTATAAAAATTGGTAATAATACTCCTTTAAACTTCAACAAGAAACCATGGTCGGTTTAAAACCATTGTTATTGTCATATCAGATTTACTACTTAATACTAATTAATCATTTTAAAAGTTAGTTTATATTAATTGGGCTATTATCACATATCTTAATTTAAAAAAAATAACAAAGTTTTTTTCGTTATCGAAGTTCTTTTATAAAAATTTCACTATTATCATATATATCTTTATTTAAGAATAATAAAAAGTTTGTTTCGTTATATCAAAACGCGATCGTGCAGAGCTTATTAAACAATGCCTTTTTAAAAAGAAATGTTTTTTTATAAAGTAATGTTACTTTTATTTATTACTGATCCCTGTTGATTTTTATCAAAAAAACTTTAAGAAAAGCTATAAAATAAGGGGGTAGCTTAAGCATAAAATATCACATTTCACAAAGAAAATTAAAGTTTAGATAGCGCTAACAAAAGTTTCTGCAAACTTTTCAAATTTACAAGATAATGAGAAATAATAAATATTGACACTATAGTCAAAATGATGGCAAATTAACACTTGGAACTAGATATTTTACACTACACCACTTATCTATACATTATACTACTGGCACATTTTTTCACATGGAATCTTGGATGTTTAATACATTTTTGTCCCATAAGTATAGTTCCAAAGTATAATTAAAGATTCACAGTGACCACCAGGGATAAAATATTTATTTTAAGCGCTGATTTATGAAGTTTAAACAACGCCATATTTTTTCTAAAAGCATGGAAACGCGATCGTTTAACTTTTAAACAACGCCGCATTTTGCTCTACAAGCATCAAAACGCGATTGTATAAAGTTTAAACAATGCTGTATTTTGTTCTAAAACCATCAAAACGTGATCGTATGAATTTTAAACTCAGCTGTATTTTCTTCTACAAGCATCAAATCTTTATCATATGAAGCATAAACAGTGCTGTATTTTGTTTTCAAAAACTATCAATACAAATTCGTTAAAAAAATCCTATATACTTCATTTAAATCTTTTGTTTTGTATAATTAGACTGGTACTTTTGGAGTTCGTTTTATCTTAGAAACATTGTATAGTATGGTATACTTTGTTTATTTTTCATATCAATGATTTTCTTCTATTATAGAAAACTTCTTTTTTTTTCTTTTTTTTGAAACTAAGCATTTCGTATGGCTTTCGTTTAACGAAACGAAGTAGTTCGTAGTAAACATTTTACTTGCTCCTCATATTCACATTAACATGTGAGAAGAACAGATTAAAAATAAAATAAAGGCTGTTTTCCACTTCAAGAAAATTATCTGCAGAATGGAATTTGTACTAAAATGTTTCCTTTCCGTTCTGTTCTGGGAAAAGTAGAATGAAGTTCAACTTTTTCTTTGCATTCTTTGCGGAAATGGTTAATCTTACTAATTATTAACTGATAGCTATTTTTAACAATTTACAATTTACGTACAATTTTTCTTTTTTTTTAATAAAGTTCAAGGGTCTTATCATGATTTTAATGCTGATGTAAGAAATTCATTACTTTTCCCTCTAAAATTCAGATAAGCCATGTAAAAATAATGTTTAGGAATATTTTTGTTTACACAAGCAAAATAATATTTTCTCAATTATTTATCATGTTGCCCACATCCAATCTTTACTGATACTTATGGCAATGGTAAAACTAGCCCCTGCAGTGATTTGATGCATTATTTGCATAAGGCATGGTTCAGTTGGAAAACCTGATTTGTTTTTTTAGATAAAAGTTCATCATTTGGGATGGGTTACAAAGATTTTGGATATATGCATGCTTTATACGGAGATCTATTTTTGTTTGATGATGGTATTGTTTCATTGTTTATGACTTTAATTTTTTTTGTGTCTGTTTCCGAGTCAGCCTGTGGCAAATGCTATGTGATTAATATGTCTGTGCATATAGATGAAGAAGCCTACAGAGTTCGCGACTTAGTAAGAGGTTTATTCCACAAAGACAATTGTGATCACTACATGAAAACTGTCACAAGGTATAAAGTTTGTGCATTGCCTTTCATTATATTTTACCCTATGTGTTGAATATAACTTTAAGCTATTGGTATCCAGTCACTTTGTTTATCTAAATAACCAATCTCTTGCTCTTTTTTATTGTAAGTTATGTTCATATGGAATTTTTCTAGCTTCTAAAATTCTTATTATAGAATAACACATGAAAAGTTGGAAAGTATTGATGTCAAGTAAGTGAAAAGTGTGTAATCTTTTTTTGTGGAAACATATGATGATTGAAATTATTTTGTCTTGAGCGACTACTCAAAGATTTGTGGGCATTAGATGTTTTGAATTAATTCATACAAAACTAAATTCACAAATTTTGTTTCAAAATTTGCTATTTTACTAGATGGCATAATAAATAGTTAATCCTTCATCTTTGTCACTGCGTTTCTGTTTATCAAGATACTAGTCGATAAGGCCTGTGGAAAAATCCACTTAGGCAAAAGGCCAATGAAAAAATAGGTTGCTTTAGATGTTTTGCTGACGTCAGCAGTGCATATACAAAAAAAAAATGTTCTTAAAATCTTACGTCAAATGTCAAATTGCGTTAAATCCTCCACACAAATCTTACACAAAATAAAGAAGAACAGCTTGCAAGGTGCAAAATCTAGTTGATAAAAAGTTGCAACAACGACACTCACAACATCGACACTCACAACACCAATACTCACAAAACCGACAGTAAGAACACCGACAGTTACAACACCGACAGTCACAACACGGATAATAACAATGTTAGAAATAAACAAGATGCAGGCCCTGCATAAACTAACTCGCTATTAAAAATGCACAACTATGAAACATCGACAATGCGACCCAATTCTACAATTTCTGCTAACAAAAAATACAGCCTATCATTCATGGTTAAAGGGGAATTAAGCCTCAAACTTAAATAGCATTATTTCGGTTAACATTATGTTCATTTCCCAAATTCTGTTTAAAATTTTGAAAAATAAATATTATTTGGGTTGATTTTAATATAAAAGTTTCACCTTCTATGAGCGAACGGTAAGCGGCATTTAAATTTTCTGAGGCCACGGCTGATTCTGGAAACTGTTATATCGTGACGTATCTTACGCTGAAGAAGCATAAGCTTGCGCTGAGCGCAAGCAGCGAGATATGGAAAATTTAAGCTCCTGCTCTGACTCCCCTATTTCTAGAATATTCAAGTGACTCTAGTGAAACGTCAGTAACAGGATGTTACATGAATAAGCCTGAATACTCCAAAGCAGAACTTGAAAAAGTGACTTATGAATCTAGTGATAGCGAAGAAAAAGACGAATTGAATTCAAGCAGACTTGAAAATTTGCATTGGTGTACCTGTACATGTTGCGTTATTTTCAATTCCTTCACTCTTGTGGAATGCAAGTGTTGCCAAGAATTTCCCAATTTATTGAATGACAAGTTGAATAATAACAAAGGATTTTGAAATTTTATGTTTGAACCGCACAGTGTTAGAGACAGCCAGCATACGACATCGACGATAGCAGAAAAATATAACAAACTCTCCACATATACTAATAAGTAAGTTTTTCTTCAAAAAATATGTTTCTCGTAAATATTTTCAAAGACCATATTTTTCATAGTCACACCAAAATAAAACATTCTTTGTATCTTATCTTCTCACTTTTCGCTTTATAATCTTACAGGTCCACGCGCTATGAAAATACACACCATCGCAGATTATTTAATTAAATTAAAAATAATGTCATTCCTTGAATATCAAATAAAAAAGGAGAAGAGCCCTTGTGCCTCAAGTAACAATTTGTTTCAAAGAAGTTTTGATGAATGAATAATTTCAATATATTTTATCCTGGTTTACACTATAACTTAAACTTTGATTCGTTGTACGGAAATGAGGTAAACGTACACCAGTTACTGACAGTACATGGCCTGGGTACATTATTATGAAAGGCTTGGAAAAGGATGTCGCGTGGTGATTCCAGCTTGTGTTGTGCGAAAAATAAGGGAAGAATTTCCTGATCCAAATGGAAAGTATACGGGTTTCAAAGAATTTGTTAATATATAACGGGACTTAGCATTTTCAAACAAACAATAACAACAACGAAAAAGCGAAATAAAGTACAACGGACCAGAGTTATTTTTTTTGAATCGTTACGTTTGTTCACATTGTGTAAACAACTTTAAAAAAGACGAAGAGATCAAAAAATTGAAATGAGCGTAAAATACGTCATAGATCTCCATCGCAGATATTGTTTTGATTTAACATGGCGATTACTGTTGTCAACTTTTATGCTAGAAAAGGGATGTAAATTCAAAGAATTTCAAATTTTTTTATATACCATCAAAATATGTAGGGTGTGTAAAAGATAATTCCGAATAAAAAAAATTTGGGCTTAATTCCCCTTTAAAGTCGCGCGATTGAAACGTTTATGGTCTTAAACGGCATTTAGGTGACAAAAAATTAACACTTCAGCATACTTTTTTTGTTAACTGTGCCAAATTTTGTCGAAAATAAAGTAGTTTTAATTTTTAGGCAAATTTTGGCCTAAAATTACATTTAGGTGACAAGAAATCCAAATTTTGATGTCACCGTCATGTTCAGCATACTTTTCTTATTAACTGAGCCAAATTTTGTCGAAAGTAAAGTAGTTTTAATTTTCGGACCAATTTTGGCCTAAAATGACATTTAGGTGACACAAAATCAAAATTTTGATGTCACTATCATGTTCAGCATACTTTATTTGTTAACTGTGCCAAATTTGGTCGAAAATGAAGTGGTTTTAATTTTTGGACCAATTTTGGCCTAAAATAACATTTAGATGACAAAAAATCAAAGTTTTGATGTCACCATCATGTTCAGCATACTTTATTTGTTAACTGTGCCAAATTTTGTCGAAAATGAAGTAGTTTTAATTTTCGAACCAATTTTGGCCTAAAATGACATTTAGGTGACAAAAAATCAAAATTTTGATGTCACCATTATGTTCAGCATATTTTATTTGTTAACTGTGCCAAATTTGGTCGAAAATGAAGTGGTTTTAATTTTTGGACCAATTTTGGCCTAAAATGACATTTAGGTGACAAAAATCAAAATTATGATGTCACCATTATGTTCAGCATACTTTTTTTGTTAACTGTGCAAAATTTTGTCGAAAACAAATACCGATTTTGGTCTGAAACGTCATTTAGATGACTTCTAAGTACTTGGAGAGTTTAGGTACGAAGTTTAAATCTGTGACGTTGCAATTGACCATTTGGGACATAGTTAGCCAGTTACGAGTTGGAAACCAATACTATCCTCGCAGGCGAGATAGTAATTATCTCAAATATGTACATCTTATAAGTGATTATATTGAAAACCCTCAGTATTTTATTCTGAAATGTCAAAAAGGAGGCCTGCGTTAGCACAAATCAACAAAAATAAGTTCTTTACACATTTTAAATATTGTCTTTCCCTTAAAAGCTTATACAAAAATATGAAAAAGCTATAGTTTGGAAAACATCAAATTTTAATCTAGAAAAATCAGTCATTTCGGTTGCATACCATCCTCTCCCACAAAAATTTACACAAAATGTAAAAATCAACCAGTTAAGAACACAAAAATTTTCTTTTTTAGTATGATGATCCGTACTGCCCTTTACCAACAATTATAAACCTAAATGTCAAAAAATCAATAAAGCAAAGAATAAACTTGAATAAAAAAAGATCCTTATTTGGGAAATATTGTATACGGTTCGTAAACAAAAGTTTACACAAAATGTAAAACAGATCGGTTTTTGAGAAACACATCTAAATCAACAAAAATAAGTTCATTCAGCATGTCGTATATTGCCATAACCCATTAATCTTCCACAAAAAGGTTATGAAACACATCAAAATTTAGAAAAATCGGTCATTTCAGTGCATACAGTCCTCGCCCATTAGATTACAAAATATAAAAAACAAAAACAGTTTCAGTCAGAACATTAAGTAATTTTTTTATCATCAGCAAACCTTTATCCCTACAAAATTTTGTAAAATTCTCAAGAAAAACAAAAACGTGAAACCATGGAATTCTCTTTCAGCAAAAATTACATCACATACCTTTACTTCTCCCAAACAATAGTTTATAATACGAAATATAAAGACAAAGTTGTTTATATAGTCCGAAGATGTTATTAGTGTACGAAAAGCTTAACAAATAAATACTTTTTAACTTTCAAACTCGTTTTATTTTTTTCTTAATTAATAAACTATAGCTGTTATTTTTACCAATAAAGACATCAGCTTATACAACAGCTTACAGTTAAGTCTGATTCTACAAAAAATTGTTCTTTCAGTATATATATTGCATGTGGTCTATTTCCACAAAAGTTTCCACAAAATTTCAAAAAACAGCATTTTGCATCACAAACAATATAAACTGACAACCATACCATCCTCTCATAAATTTTTTTAATCCAGAGTCATAAACCCACGTATATAAATTTCCAATCAAATGTCAAAAACCCTTGTAATTTTAACTGGCTTTTTACATGTAGCTGACAAAAGTTTAACAGGTTTTAAAAAAAAACTTAACACACACACTTTAAATTCTATAAAATTCGTTCCACTTGTCATATTGTGGTCCCCTTGTAAAGTTTACAGGAAATGTGAAAAAATTATTTTCTATGGGCATAAAAATGTGTCACATTATCCTAAAAGTTCAAGAAGTCTTTGAAAATTTTTGTAGCTATAGCTTGTTCCATCATAATTCGTGCTCAAAAAAGAAGAGAAATTTGACTATTAAGGTAGGTATAGATAGCTAAAAAAGAGGAATAACAACATAACTCATAGGTTAGAGCTAGCTAAGCTATGGGATGGAGCCTTAAAGCTAACATTAGCTAGCAGCTAACATTAGCTAGCAGTTAACAGTAGCTAAGACACCCAGTTAAATATACTTAAACTGGGGAGACTTAGCTGGGTCTATAGCTAGCTATTCATGCTTAGTAAAACACATTATAAAGAGAAACAATAGTAATGTAAAAATGATAACAGCAACAGTGAGTTCAACAAACCAAAGTTTTCCGTTTGTCCAGCAAATTAGTTTGTTAGCCAGCTAACAGCTTTATGTAGCATTTTGAATTTTAGGACAAATACATTAGTTACGCACCAGGGGTCATTAATTATGCAAAAAAAATTGTAAACAAATATGGCTAGCTTTATTATTTTTTAAAAAACGCGGTAAAATATAAAACTTTAAGAATTTGGAGCTTTAAGGGATTTTTTTTGAGAATGCGATTCTCCTTGACAATTTTAAGTGTACTACATAAAAAAGTAACACGTAGCTTCAGCGACATAAAAACGGAACGTCTAAATATATCAAAGTTCTTACTTTTTCTGAATTCCAATCCACTTGAAACTCTAGCATGCATTTTCTACTTCTAACTTTACTTTACTACTTCCTAGCCCCACTCTTCACTTCCGAAGTAACTTCTTGTGGCTTTCAACTTTATTTTTCTACTTCTACTTCTTTACTTGGACTTTTCTTTCTCTGAATCACTTTTTGCACTTTTTTCAAGACGAAGGGACCGTTCTTTTGTTGTTGTTAAAAAGAAAATATTTCGCGGTTTTTATTTTCGCGATTTCGTCAATTAAATTTTTTTCGCGGCATTTTAATTTCGCGAAAATGCCCAAAAATCGCGAAAATCGTACATCAAAGGAAATCGAACACATCCACTTTGCCTGTTACAGACAGACAGACACCCTCTCAGTATTATTATAAGAGATAAAATACTACCTGAAATTAACAACATTGCAATCCTACTTTACCACTTTTTTGCCTTCCTTGAGGGAAATCCCTAAACAGAAAAAAAATCCACCATTTTCTACTGTGGAATTGCCAAAAAATGGACTGTGAAAGTTTATTTGACAAAAAGGTATACTTCATATTTCTTTTAGAACGTCAGTAGATGCTTACACAGTTTTCAAAGATTTAGCTACTGAGATATGTTTAGCATTGTTTCTTGATGTTGATGAAAGCACCGAATTCCACACGGTAAAAGCTGCAGCAACTTTGCATTGGCACGGTGTGTATATTTTGCAGTGCTTCTGCCCTTCTTTCAGTGAACCAAAGATTTTATTTAACAATTATTTAACATATATGTTATGTTGTTCATACTGTTCACCCAGAAGCCATAAGAATGTGCAGTTTTTTTTCTGTTGGAATATATAGAGTGTACCACAACTTTTTTGCCTCCCTAGTGAAGTGGATTTTTCTTGAACTAGTGGTGCAATTTTACACATCACAATGCGAAATCAACTGGACATTTTCGTGGCCTCTGGTTGCGAAGAATACTGGACAAAAGGTCTGATGTCAGGTCTTGCTAGTGGCATAAACTAAATGATGAAACCTTTGTTCTATTGTCTGTATATTATGACCCATGCATTGCGCATTAGTTTGCAAATCTATGACAGGTCATTTTAGAGCGGTAATCGAGGATTTAACATTCGTTTTCTTTTTTTCATAGACATTATTACATTTGAGTACTTTGTATTGGTTTATTTTGAACTTTTTTGTTAAGTATGTTTATTTTCATCTACGCACAGGACTGATATCTGTTCCTTTAAGTTTGAAAGTGAAAGGTTGGTCAAGTTCCTATGGTAAAGCCTCTGAAGCAAAAGTAAGATTATCAATAGTTATTCAAAATTACTTCTAATACTACTTTTGTTTCTATGTTTAAGTGTTCACAGGATTGCATAGTTATACGTTTTCTTAAATAATTCTGTACAGACAAAAAAAATTTAGATTTTGTTGGATAATCAGACAATTCGCACATGCTTGCGTCCAAACACGCGCTGTCCAGGGGTGCAAACTATCGCACCCGCAAAAAGTACACATCGCTCCTGAAAAATTGCGATGTTCATATGCAAAGCTATTTTAGAACATTTATCTTTTACTGAACGATTTAAACATTGCGCATTATTCATTAAATCTTGGTTAGTGTCTTCTTGTAGTTTTACAACTTTCAATATTATTCTTGAGTATAATTCTAATATTATTTTTGTTTACATGTCCTCATAGAAAGTAGAAAGTATATTATTTTTAAATTCTTAGATGTATAAAAATGTTACGCAATAATCGTATTGGGTATTTCTCATTTGCAGTTTGGTTTTTGCCTCAGGCTTTTGAGGGACCTGTTTTATTTTTAATACAATGTAAACATATGCTACTATAAATCTTCTGCACATTCTCATTTGTTTTGTTTTTGAAAAAGAATAGTTACGAAGTATTTCAGTTACTTCCGGTTACTAAATTTCAAGTAGATCGTCATATGAGAATCGAGGCACACAAAGGAGGACTTGAATTAGAAAGTGCCCTTTTGAGTAACTGTAAGTTGGTTTCTTCTTTATTTAAAAATATATAAACATATAAACCTTGTTCTTTCGACTTTTGATATGATCAAAGTAACGGAAAACACTGTTTTATACATTTTATTTCAGGAACAATTGCCTGTCACTTGAGTCCAAACAGCCAAAGATATCAGTACATATAAACGAGGTTCCATTTTATAAGATTTATATTTTTTATAAGAAACATAAATAAAAAAATGTTTCTTAAATTGTGTTTTTTTTAAAATAATTTTTATACATAAAAAACCTTTGAATATACAGTCGGCGCTCGTTATCTCGACTACCCGTTATCTCGGTCTTTCCGTATCTTGACCAATTTTCATCGGTCCCTTCGGCATTTCAACCTCCCCTAGGCTAAAACACGTCCAATATCTCGACTACCCGTTATCTCGAACTTTCCTTATCTCGACCTATTTTTACGGTCCCTTGAGTACATTTTATCACGTTATCTCGACCTGTTCTGTAATTTTTCGAATTTCATCACAAAAAAATTCGATCAGGAAAACATTCGAACGTTCGAATTTTTCAAACTTTCTCAAAATCAAGACTTCGAATGTTTACAATTTTCTCTTCGTTTACACATGTCTGGGATAAAGTGTAAGCATGATATTGACAAACTTTCCTTATCTCGACCTTTTTTACGATCGACGCTCCTTATCTCGACTATCCACTATCTCGACCTTTCTCACCAGTCCCGTGGAAGGTCGAGATAACGAGCGTCGACTGTAATAGTTTTATTTATCGGACGAGATGACAGTGGAGCAAGGAATTTATTAAAAGTATATCAAAAGCTGTCATCGAGAAATGCCATGGATTGATCGCAAACAACCCATTCTTTTCAATTGTCAGTGATGGTTCTCAAGTTAAGAAAAAAAAGGGTGGACCAATTTATGTGTAGCTTGATCTTTTGAACATGTCGGAGTATAGTTGATACGGATGCTGACTCTATTAAAAAATGCAATAGATGGAGTGTTCGATAAGGAACATGATGAACTTCCAATGACATCCAAGGATTATCGGAAAAAATTAATAAGTTCAACAACGGATGGTGCAAGTTCAACACGAGGGCACATAAAGCTGTCTTGACCCAGATGACTGAAGCTCGTCAATGGCTATTAAAGATACATGGTGTAAATCACCGCATTGAGTGAGCAGCTGAAAGCGTAGTCACAGACACGGTCTTTGCAGAAAAGTAGAGAAGTTTTACTTGTTTATCTATTTCTTTCTACGTAACTCGGGGCGCTTGAAAACTAAATGTAGGTATACAGAGATATAGCCGATACTGCAGGTAATGATCGAAATGATCAATTCATATGGCCACCTACAAACTTATTGCCGACAACGACATGGGAGAAAAGTTTGTTACTGTTAAAAGAATTGTTAAATACGATATGAGTAAAAAACCAGTCATGCGCCAAACAATACATAAAAAAACAGGTCTCAAAAATGCGAACGCAGCCACCAGAGAAACTTCAAAATGACAAAAAGCTTGTAGCACTTGAATTAATCGAAATTCTTGATAGACGATTTGCTGATTTCGATGCCTTGATTTTTAAAGGCATGGAGTGGATGGATATTCTATCTTCGTCTGACGAAACGAGTTACAGTGATGACCAGATTATTGCCCTGTCAGCACATTTTGACACACTGTTAAATCTGGCAGGCTTTGACATTGGTTGCCTGATAAAGAAGCGTAAATCATGCAAGCGCTACATAAAGGCAAAGTTTGGTCATCTTCAACCGAAAAATTCAATCGTTTGACATCATGATGCATTGTAAAAAGCATTAGTGTTTTATTACTAAGAAATAGAGGATGAATTGATTAAATGAAAGAATGGTCAAAATGTCTACTATAAACAAAAAAGAATAAATTATTTAAAATGATCATACAATTTTGATTTGAATTTGTTAATTAACATCATTTAATATTTCTCTTTGTAAGTTGTTATAAATTTTACTCACCATAAACTTGAATGAACGACGACCATATTATGTGCGAATTTTAGGAAGCCGTAATAACGATTTTTTATTACTGCTGCTGTGATTGTTGTTTATTAGCAGAAAATACCTATTACAGTTGACACATAATTCACAGTCAATACACTTTCACACCAGTAAACAACAGTTCTTTTTTATTGTATGTATGTAGTTTTCTTGTATGATAAGTTGAAATCTTCGCTAAGATTAAGTGATGTATTCACTTCAGTCACAAGGTATTTATATGGGTTACGACGTTCATGATATTGTTGGGATATTCAATTGTTAGAGGTTTTGATATTTTCTTGAGTTGTTGAGGTGTTCCAAACAACTTGCCTCAGTTTTTCCTTTTTTCATATTAAGAATAAGCTCGTTGTCATAGCACCATTTCGATATTTCATCCATGTCGTGATTGAGTTTAGTTTCAATAACCTTGAGTGACTTTCCTCCACATCAGCATATTTGACAATCTGGGTGTATTTCAAGTTGTCATCAAGATCATTGAAATACAGCAGGAATAACAGTGGTCCCAGGGGTACACCCATAGTTAAAAATTCCTTTTTCGATAGTACTCACAACGTATTGCTCTAGGTTAAATAAATAGTCAGTAAATCATTTTAAATTATTTTCCCATATTCCATAAGCAGTAAATTTTGAAAGCAGTTTGCCGTGACTTAACATGTCAAAAGTTTTTCTGAAATCAATGTAACCCTTGTCAACGTAACGTCTTACACTGTCAGTAAAAAATAATGTTGTCAAATTGGCGGATCATTTGGCTCTAAAACCATATTAATTTGGATGGAGCAATTTATTTTCTTCAATATATTGAATCAATTACTGGTGCACTATTTTTTCTATAATTTTTGACACAGCAGGGATTACAGAGATGGGTTGATAATTGTGAAAATTAATTTTAGTTCCGCTCTTGTATACAGGAATAATCTTTGCTGTTTTCCATTCGGATGGAATCTGGCCACTTGATAATGATAAATTTATTATATGCGTCAACGGTGCAGCTAAGACTTACGTACAGTCTTTTGAAATAAAGCTAGGAATTTGATCGATACCAACAGCCTTCTTCCGTTTTAAGGACTTCATGATTTTTACTACAGTCTCAGTAGATACCTTTTGTACGTTGAAACGATAAGTAGTGCGATTTTTGATTGTGAAGTGACATTTCCAGGCAAAGTTATGTAACAACATCGAAATACTTTTTAGCGAGTTAACAATAGATGAGAAAAAGTGAATAAACCACTAAAGCATGAGAATCTTTTTTGGATCTGCTTTTTCTTCATTTTCGATACCGTAAAACCTCTAATTTAGTGCGCCCTCTAATTAGTCGGATGGCCTATTTTTCGAAAATTGAACAATTTTTTCCCCTCTATTTATTAATGCGGATGAGTTTTAAGGAATTTTCGATTCTCCTCTAATTTAGTGCGGTAATGGTCAAAATTCCCTCTAATTTAGTGCGGATTGAAAAAATGAAATGAACAAATTTTCGTCTTCAACAGTTCAGTTACCCGTTTTTTTTATCATACTAACATCTATATAATAATACGCCAGTTCCGTGTCTCTGTGACAGGCAAAGTTGATATGCTTATTTTCCTTTGATGTCGTCGTAAAAATCTTTGATGTTACCGAAAAAAATATGTCTATTTTGTTAGCGGGTTTACTTTGTTTACGTCACGTGATGAAAACGACTCAATTTGATTTGCTGAAATAAATTTAACGGCTAACTTTCCAAAAATGGTGTCCCTCGACACCGAAAAAAACACAAAAGAAAGGTCCCTTCGTCTTGAAAAAAGTGCAAAAAGTGATTCAGAGAAAGAAAACTCTAAGTAAAGAAGTAGAAGTAGAAAAATAAAGTTGAAAGCCACAAGAAGTTACTTCGGAAGTGAAGAGTGGAGCTAGGAAGTAGTAAAGTAAAGTTAGAAGTAGAAAATGCATGCTAGAGTTTCAAGTGGATTGGAATTCAGAAAAAGTAAGAACTTTGATATATTTAGACGTTCCGTTTTTATGTCACTGAAGCTGCGTGTTACTTTTTTATGTAGTACACTTAAAATTGTCAAGCAGAATCGCATTCTCAAAAAAAATCCATTAAAGCTCCAAATTCTTAAAGTTTTTACCGCGTTTTTTTAAAAATAGAAAAGCTAGCCATATTTGTTTACAATTTTTTTGCATAATTAATGTGTCCCCTGGTGCGTAACTAATGTATTTGTACTAAAATTCAAAATGCTAGATAAAGCTGTTAGCTGGCTAACAAACTAATTTGCTGGACAAACAGAAAACTTTGGTTTGTTTTACATTACTATTGTTTCTCTTTATAATGTCTTTTACTAAGCATGAATAGCTAGCTATAGACCCAGTTAAGTCTCCCCAGTTTAAGTATATTTAACTGGGTGTCTTAGCTACTGTTATCTGATAGCTAATGTTAGCTTTAAGGCTCCCATCCCAAGCTTCTTAGCTAGCTCCAACCTATCTCTTTTTTTTTAAACACGAATTATGATGTAACAAGCTAGCTACAAAATCTTTCTTGAACTTTTAGGATGGTGTGACTCATTGTTATGCCCATAGAGTATAATTTTTTCACATTACCTGTGAACTTTACAAAGGGGGCCACAATATGACAAGTGGAACGAATTTTATAGAATTTAAAGTGTGTGTGTTAAGTTATTTTTATTGTTTTGTTTCTGACATCCCGTTAAACTTTTGTCAGCCTACATGTAATATGCCAGGTTTTTTTACAGGGTTTTTTTACATTCGATTGGAAATTTACGTGGGTTTATGATGACTTTGGGTTAAAAAAAATTATGAGAGGATGGTATGATTAAGTCAGTTTATATTGTTTGTGTTGCAAAATGCTGTTTTTTAAAATTTTGTGGAAATTTTTGTGGAAATAAACCACATGCAATATATACTGAAAGAACAAATTTTTGTAGAATCGGACTTCACTGTAAGCTGTTGTATAAGCTGATGTCTTTATATTTCGTATTATAAACTATTGTTGGGGAGAACTAACTGTATGTGATGTCATTTTTGGTGGAAGAAAATTCCATGATTTCACGGTTTTGTTTTTCTTGAGAATTTCACAAAATTTTGTAGGGATATATAAATGTTTGCTGATGATAAAAAAATACTTAATGTTCTGACTGAAACTGTTTTTGTTTTTTATATTTTGTAATCTAACGGGCGAGGACTGTATACACTGAAATGACTGATTTTTCTAAATTTTGATGTGTTTTATAACCTTTTTGTGGAAGATTAATGGGTATTGGCAATCTACGATATGCTGAATGAAATTATTTTTGTTGATTTAGATGTGTTTCTCAAAAACCAATCTGTTTTACATTTTTTGTAAACTTTTGTTTACGAACCGTATACAATGTTTCCAAAATAATGAGCTTTTTTTATTCAAGTTTATTCTTTGCTTATTGATTTTTTGACATTTAGGTTCAAAATTGTTGGTAAAGGGCAGTACGGATCATCATACTAAAAAAGAAAAAAATTTGTCTTCTTAACTGGTTGATTTTTACATTTTGTGTAAATTTTTTGTGGGAGAGGATGGTATGCAACTAAAATGACTGATTTTTGTAGATTTAAATTTGATGTTTTCCAAACTATGGCTTTTTCATATTTTTGTATAAGCTTTTAAGGGAAAGACAATATTTAAAATGTGTAACTCTTGCAGGCCAACTTTTTGACATTTCAGAATAAAATACTGAGGGTTTTCAACATAATCACTTATAAGATGTACATATTTGAGACGCGTTATTTCTGACATTGTTATTATCCGTGTTGTGACTGTCAGTGTTGTAACTGTCGGTGTTCTTACTGTCGGTTTTGTGAGTATTGGTGTTGTGAGTGTCGATGTTGTGAGTGTCGTTGTTGTAACTTTTTATCAACTAGATTTTGCACCTTGCATGCTGTTCTTTTTTATTTTGTGTAAGATTTGTGTGGAGGATTTAATGCGATTTGACATTTGATATTTGGTGTAAAATTTTAAGAACATTTTTTTTTGTATGTGCACTGCTGGCGGCAGCAAAACATCTAAAGCAACCTATTTTTTCATTGGCCTTTTTCCTAAGTGGATTTTTCCACGGGCCTTATCGACTAGTCTATATAATAATACGGAGCTTCTGTCTGTGACTTTTGCAAAGTGGATAAAATTTCTTTGATAAAGTCTATAAAACATCGCCTATAAATTTGTTCTGTAAATTATCAAACTTTGACGTTAGAGAAATATTGACGTCAAAGGAAGGTATATTAAGATTAGTGAAGCCATTGCATTGCACTTTTAAATTTAAGGCTAAATAACTTGGAAACGGGTGGAAATAACTTACGTCATCTCCTGCGTGGATAACTAGGGACTACCTGGGACCAATTTGGGTAAGTTTTCCAAACCTGGGTCACCGAATCCGTTTCGGAATGGACGGGTTAATGACGTCATAAAAAAACCTTTAAACCCTAATATCTCTGCATCCGTTTGTCACAAGTACACGATCCTATACATTTTCTTGATCAGCGTTTCAAGATCTATACGATGAAGGCAACAGGCATACACATTTCTGAAAAAAAAATTTTGTGTTCTGACAGGTGTTGTTTTTCTCTGTTATCCTGCCTAAGTGGATTTTTCCACGGGCCTTATCGACTAGTCATTATATAATAAAGCTACAAAATAAAAGGATCGTCCTCGTTATCATCGCTTTCTAAATGTTTGTTGGCATTTTCCATACAACTTTTTCGTGAAATTTACCGTTGCGGACCTTTGATGTGTCGCTGGTTGTGATGCCACAGACATCAAAGTACCGCTTTACCATATTCACGTCGGATGAAATGGCGTTGTAAGCTTTCTCAACCCAATCTACCATGTCTTGGCGGCTGGGTGGAGGAATCGTACCGTGGTCTTCATCGATCATCTCCGAAACATACTCGAGCCAATATTTTCTTAGAATAGCTTTGAAGGGCTTGTTAATGCAAACATCCATCGGCTGGCATTTAGAAGTACAACCGGGGGGAATCATCAAAATATCAGTTGATCCCTGGACCATTTTACGTTTAATATTGTCAGTTAGCCACGGACATGGTTTTCGATGCAAGATTAAATGAGATGCTTCATTTCATCCCATGTGTAATTATCATTAGTTGAATTATAAACTTTATTCCAGTCACATGCATCTAAATTCATCTTGTTCATAGTTTCTTATATTACGGCATTCAATAGTTTTATGTTTATATTTAACATCTAATTCAACTGTGGAAAGACGTTTCAGCATTTTCACAATGATAATGAATGATCGTAGGCTTTGAATGTTGCGTAAAACGATTCGTGATCTTATGAAAATTAATGCATTGACAAACTGTGGTCAGATCAGGATCCCAACAACATTATTGACAGAGCAATTTCTGTTTTGGAAACGGCGTACCACACAGATTGACCACTCTGCGAAGCGATCATTGCCAGTGGAGGAAACAGATTACATGCCGATTACCAGCGATGGTGTAGACAGTGAAGAGGAAATTGATTTTAATTTAGAAGGTGTTGTTTTCTGATGATTTTATACCACATAACAGTTAGACTTTTTTTATTTTACTGTTAGCTTTTTTTCTCTCACCTAAAAAACAAGAAGAATCCAATTAACACTCCTTTTATCCCACTCTTGAGCAAACAAAATCCTAAAGATCCTAAATAGAAAATGACCCCTGGTTTTACAACCTTTACAGAGAAAAGATAGCCCCCAGTGAAAAGATAGTCTGATACCAGGTTGAGGGGTGGATTGAAACCGCAAACATAATGGCAGACCACACAGTAAATTCAATATGGTACGACGCAGCCTTTCTCTTCGTTTAGTATTTTTAAGGAATCCTGCTATACTTGCTATAGGTTACTTCCTACAACGAAGCAATGTTTTGTTAATATATTAACACTTTTACACCACTTAGGGGCTCTATAAAATGAATTGAAAAATCAAAAAATAAAACTTGCATGCGCAAATCGTGGTTGCCAAATTAACCTTTTGGTACCTGTGAAGATATCGTCAGACTGCAGAAATAGGTTTTATGGAATATGTTTGTCTTATTGTCTGTATTTTGCTTGGCTTGGATTAATTAAAAGCAATATCATATAGTTATTTATTTGCTTTTATCCTAACAATTCTAAAAATTTTTGATCACAAGAACTTTATGCCTCGTAACATCGGTCAATATAACTGAATTTACTTACTGTCTGTAGGAGTACCTGATCCAACTGATTATAAAGAAACTTGAAAGTAACAACAATAAAGGAAGGTAGATTTATTTGCTGTTTGTTGCGTTAATTTAGTAGCTAGCCTAAAAAGCATATTTAAACACAATTTTTGTGTGCTTGTGGAAACCGAGTGCAATAAAAAAAGCTCCCTGACACGGGAGCTATGAGAAAACAGTGTGACCACCAAAAAAGTTAACATGGGATTTTTACCCAACTTCTCAACTATGCAATATGAGTCTGCTTGCTTCACTCATAAATACGTGTTGAACAAATATTGTCATTAAAAGAGGTGGCGGGCTAATATTCAGAAAAATAATGTTATTTTTTTAAATATTTTTTGTAGATTTCTTCAGTGTGTAAGCGAAGCAAATTTCGAAAGCAGTCACGATGCTGCGACACATGTCCTGCTATTCATATCAGCTATCATACCTAAGGCATTTAGTTCCCTTTTAACTTCATTCGTTCTGGAAACAGCTGGCGATTTCAAGGTGCATAAATGTGTTTAGATGTTTGCAATTTTATTTGACTAATTGTTAAATATTTAATTTATTACCTTTCGTTTTTATAGGAAGAGTTGAGAGAGCGGTCTTTATCGAGTGACAAGTTTTTAGATGATGTATTGTTGGAGGTTCAACGTTTGTGGCCGCCGTTATATGGTGGCAAGAGAGTTTCCAAAGAGGTAACGAATGGCGATGTCTTCCTTTTCAGAGGGAAAGTTATCAATAAAATCAACATAGAAAATTGTTCACCTTATTTTCGAGTTTTAGATATTACAAAGAGTGTTTAGAAGTTTAAATTTTTCTTTTCTTTTTTATATTTTTTATACAGAGCTGGTTTTATCGTTATGTTCTTGAAAAATTTTTATAGGAAGTGATAATAGATGGATTTAAGATTCCTAAAAACTATAGCATTGCCTACATTATACGATTTGGAAACAGAGACCACGACATATTTCACCAAGCTGATCAATTTATTCCTGAACGATGGCAGGAAGAGTAAGATTCACAAATTTATTTTTTATTTTTTGTTTTCATCTTTAGTTCGTTTTTTAAATTGAAAGTTTAAAAAATTACGGTGGCGCCTATCTGCCCGCAAAAAAAAAACGTTTGATAAATTTGAATAGTGACATAAGTTAACTGTGTATTCAAATAAGCAGACGTGATTATATCAATTACTCAGTACAAATTATTTGCGGATATTGATCACTGAGCAAAACCTATCTGCGCAAATTTATCACTTTGCAAAACGTACCTGAGCAAGGTTTTGCTACGTGATCAATTTGCACAAATATGTTTGCTGAGTGATCAATTTGCACAGATATGTTTGCTGAGTGATCAATTTGCACAGATAGGTTTTGCTAAGTGCTTAATTTTTGCAGACGTTTTGCAAAGTGCTGAATTTGGGCAGATAGGTTTTGCTAACTGCTGAATTTGTGCAGATAGGTTTTACTTAAGTGATCAAGTTGTAGAGATTTTGCTAAGTGACAGATTTCCGCTGTTAGCGTTTTCTAAGTCATCAATTTGTACAAATTGGTTTTCCTTAGTGCTCAATTTGCACAGTTAACGTTTTCTAAGTGATCAATTCGTGCAGATAGGTTTTCCTTAGTGCTCAATTTGCACAGTTAACGTTTTCTAAGTGATCAATTCGTGCAGATAGGTTTTCCTTAGTGCTCAATTTGCACAGTTAACGTTTTCTAAGTGATCAATTCGTGCAGATAGGTTTTCCTTAGTGCTCAATTTGCACAGTTAACGTTTTCTATGGGATCACTTTGTGCAGGTAAGTTTTGTTAAGTGATGAATTCTTGCAGCTATGTTTTGTTAAGTGATCAATTTGCTAATGTACGTTTTGCAGAGTGAATAATTTGCACAGACAGGTTTTGCTAAGTGCTCAATTTGCACATATAGGTTTTTCTAAGTGAACAATTTTCACTGTTAGCGTTTTCTAAGTTATCAATTTCTGCAGATAGGTTTTGCTAATTGACTTTTCAAAGATGCATTTTGTTAAGTGATCATTTTGCACTGATTTTTTGGTTTTGCTAAGTGCTTAATTCGCACAGTTAACGTTTTCTAAGTGATCAATTTGCACAGATAATTTGTGCTGAGTAATCGATGTATTCATGTCTGCTTGTTCAAATATATAGTTATCTTATGTCACTGTTCAGGTGGATCGAAAGTTTTTTGGTTGGCCGCCGTAAAAAATAGTTCGTGCAAAAATTGTTTATGTTTCTGGCTCTTTGTTTCTTGTTTGCATTGATTATTTTATTATTTCAGGGAAAAGAAGAAAAAAATTTGGTATGGACGTTTGGGGCTGGCACTCGAAGTTGCGTTGGAGTTCATTTTATCGATAGTATATTGAAAGTAAGTACGCTTGAACTATTTAACTTGGGCTAAGAAACATCGATATAAGGTTTGACAGAGCTACAGAGGCTTTTACTCCACAAATACAGCGGCATTTTTTAAATTTCTTCTACTCTGTTAAGTTTGATTTGCGCTGTATCAAAAGAATTGGAAATTACTAATGGCTTGGAATAACTTCCTTTAGTTGCACAAAATTTTACTTCATCAACGTTCATTTCTTTTAGCACGTGTCGTCCTATTTGTTAAAAAATTTTGACTGGAGTATTGTCGGTGGAGATGAACATGTCTACAAAACTTTGCCAGTTGCACGACCGAAAGAAGCTTTGCAGGTATCTTTTACCTCCAAAGAGAGGTGAGGAGTTGTCCAAGACAATAAAATCGGAGAAAACTGTGTTTTCCTGGATTTGTGATACTCATGAAAAGCCAGCTGAAAATTTTTGTTCGCGCGATTTATCCACCTTATTATACCTTTTCTCATCCTTTATGTATAGAATATTCGATTCACTGAAATGTTTTGTGAATTGCGTAGTGGTTGCGTTTTTCTTTTCTTTTTTTGTCAATAAATGGTTTAAAGGAGAGGCGAACAAAAAATTATTTTTAAATTAAATAAATTTTAAGCTAGAGAAAAAAAATATAGATTTCCAAATCCTAAAATCTACTAAGATAACTACTTTGATAACAAATAAATAAATATATTTCATAACTAAGTATCTATATATCTTTCTAACAACATTTTTACAGAATTTTCATAGCTGTATGGGGTAAAAATAAGTAGGTTTAAGATGTACTTACCAGTACACTTTAAAAATAAGGTCTTTGACTTGAGATAACCAAAAATATTTTTACGTACTATAGTAGTAACAGCATTTTATAACCTTCGTTTAAACTTCTTTGAACTTAAGAAAATCTGTAATGACCAACAACAATATTTTTTTCATGTTTAAAGTCTCTTTTCCACAACAAACAACGATCTTCGAACGATAAAGTTTGTTATGATGAGATGGCGCCAAATTTAAATAAATATACAGACCGGAATCATTCAACAACAAATCGAACGCGCAATATGGTGGATTCATCTTTATTCACGAATCTTTCTTTACTTTCTTTATCTTCACTCACATATAAATTTGTTAAGTACGTTCAGTAGCTAGTTATGTTCACATTTTTCACATGTTGTTCAACATTTTTTGCTATTTTGATCTTTAACTTTTTCTTGATATATTATTTTGAGCGTATTGACCTGTGACCATCACAATAAGGAGAAATATATGCCATTGTTTTTTAATTTAGCCACCCGTTTAAATGTGTAAAAATACTCAATTATAAATAATTCAGCACTCACGAAGATGTAAACAAAACTTGTATTTTTAGCAGACTGTTATATATTTTGGGTCTAGTGTGTTGTCGTTCTGCAAAATTGTAGGTGAAAATTTTCCGTTTTTATGCGAAAAACATCGAATTTTTATAACTCTACGAATATTTTCTATATCAAAACATTCTTAGTCTTTGTTTCTAGACTTATTTTGTTATGATGGCTGTAACATGTATTTATTAATTTATTTTGGAGCAGACCAAGCCAGTCGGTCTGGTCTTCAAAATCAACACTGGCATCATGAACTTTTATTCAGCAGCCGTGCGCAGTTCGCCTCTCCTTTAAGTAATTAAATGATAAAAATATAAAACTTTATTTTTAATTTTTTAAGGGGTGCCTTAACGGTGTTAAATTTCACAGGAACGAGATTTTTGCAAAAAGTACCATCGAGTTAATTTGTACCCGTGGTTCGGTTCTGTATTTTTGTTTGTTTGTTTCGTTTGTTTTTTTGCTGTATATTTTTTCATATATTTATATATTATGAATATGTTTATATTTTCTACCATATCCTCAACAGCCGTACGTTTCATTTCATCGGGATATTTAAATGACATTTTGTGTTTAAAAATTAAAAGTAGCTTATTTTTAAAGATATTTTATACGCTGTCAAGCTTTTTATTGTATTTTATAAATTTTTGCTGCATGGGCGCAGCAATTAATGGGATAAATTTTCGCGGGGATTAAATTTCGCGCATTTCGCGGATTTGGGTACTATCCGCGAAAATATGTCCCTTCGAAAATTTGGAAACAGGCCATCCGCGAAAATTTGTCCCCGCGAAAATTTTGAAAAATTGCTCGATCCGCGAAATTTTAAATTTTTGTTTTTCTTCGTTTTCAAAGTCATTGAGTCTTCCTTTTTTGTAGGTCTAATTTTTTAACCGAGTACTGAAGATGAAAAGATAAGAGAAAACTGACAAAGGTTTCGAATCAGTTGACCCTTTCAAGGATATCGATCCTTTGCTCCCAGCTTCTAATGCAGATGATCAACCGAATTTGAGTTCTCTTTCCAGCCTACGGATGAACAATTGAAAGTACCTTACATCCCCCACGAAGTGAAATAGTAGTAGTGGATGTAACGGATGAAGAATCAGCTTTTTTGAATCGTTTCGTTTTTTATCTACTAGTTGTAGTTATCCTACCCATAGTTGATATGTTCTACCTGACGTTATAGTTGTGTTGAAAGAGCTTTGAACTAAAATGCAAAACTACATTTTGTCTCCGTCGGTGTAGAAATGACAGGTGTAACGAGGGTCGATGAGACAGTGCCATTCGGCCCCGAACCCTTTTGACAACTTATTTTTTCAAAAATTGCTATTATGACCTCATCCCCGAAATTAAGTTCCCGCGAAAAATTAAAACATCTCTCATCCGCGAAAATAAGTCCCGCGAAATGATAAAATTTCGCGGAAGAGCTCAACCGCGAAATTTAATCCCCGCGAAAATTTATCCCATTATATTAATTCGGGAGTTTGTACTTCTCTGGAAACTTCTTAATAATTCGTACATTTCGAACATCTTTTTTTTAAACCAAACATTGCTATTGTTTTTAATGAGATAGTGTGGGATCATTTCAATTTTATTTTAATTCAGATAACGATTTATTTCAAATTCAGCCAACAAACTATAATGAAGTTAAGAAAATTATTACTGGGTTGAGAAACGATTGTTCGAGCGGCTATGATCAAATTCCAGTTAAATTTGTTAAACCAGTGGTCGACAAAATAACATCTCCAATTGTCCACATAATCAACACATCTATTAAAAAGGAGATATTTCCTGACAATTGGAAAATTGCGAGGGTGTGCCCGATACCCAAAACCGATAACCCGTTAAATGAGAAGGACTTTAGACCCATTTCCATATTACCAGTTTTATAGCTTATCTATATTATAATGCCCGTATACGTCTGTCCGTCTGTCTGTCACGCAAAATGGTAGCTTAGCTGCGACGGGCGAACCCGTGGATTTTTCCACGGGCTAACGACTAGTATTGACAAATCTCCATATTAAATGATACACAATCTGGTTTCCGCAAGGGACATTCTACAACCACAATGCTGTTAAAATTTAGGGACGACATTCAAAGAGCTTTAAATAGTAATGAGATAACAACATCAGTTCTTATTGCCTATTCAAAAGCCTTTGATACTATCGACCATCAAACATTACTGAAAAAACTTGTATCCTTCAATTTTAGTAACTCTGCCATAAAATTTCAAGTTATCTATCTAACCGAAAACGATATGTACAAATCGATGACCAATATTCTTCTCGACTACCTATGTATTATAGTGTTCCACAGGGTAGTATTCTAGGCCCAGTACTTTTTAATATGTACATTGCAGATTTACCTACATGCATTGAATCAAGGTCAATCCAATATGCTGATGACACAACCCTTTATAAATCGTGCAAATCCACCAACATACTACCTACAATACAAACAATAGAATCGGACATATCAAAACTATCTATATGGTCTGCAGAAAATGGCCTGGTATTTAACGACGATAACTAAAATACATCATGTTTTCATCTAAAAAACGAAAACTAAACAGTAACAAAAGTTATTTAATTCGCTCTAGGGGGAAGTCGATACAGCAAGAGTCGACAGTGAAATTACTTGGATTACTATTCGATCAAAATCTATCGTGGATAGAGCAAGTTAATACTGTCATCAAAAGTACATATGGAATTTTACGAAGTATTAAAACCATTGAACGTTTTACACCGTATAAGGTACGCAAGTCCCTAGCTGAGTCACTTGTACTGTCAAGACTAAATTATGGTAACGTCGTATACGCTGAAGTACCAATGTATCTACAAAAACGTTTGCAACGAGTGCAAAACTGTGCAGCTGGTTATGTACTTGGCAGATATGCTAAACTAACGGATGTATTAAGTTTATACTGGTTACCAATCATCGAAAATACGAATTATAACATCGCGAAATACGCATTCCCAGCTCTTAACGATACGAATTGGCCTAAATATTTATCTATAGAGTTAGTAAAACAAGAAAGAAATCTTCGCTCGTTAAGTTTGGGACCAAGGATAGATTATGCCGCAAAACGCACATTTCAAGATCAGGCAGCAATTTTTAATGACTTGCCATTAAAAGTACGGCAGATTATTGATAAAAACGAATTTATTATTGAAGCAAGAGCATTTTATAAGGACAAAGCCCTTACTCGAGCACTGTCTACGTGAAAATTCTATTCCATAGGTCACATATATTATTATTATTTTCTTTTCTTCTAACAAGTTTGTCTCACTTTTTTTCTTTTTTTTTTCCCCCTTCTTTCTTTATCTAAAGCCTAGGGTTTTATTTATTAAAAGTTTTTAAGATGTATATATTTTTTTAAAGGAATTTAATCATTTTTGCTTTTTTATTTAGATTTTTATGTTTTAGGGAGAAGAACCATGTATTATATATGGAACCCGATTTTAATGATAATGATAATAATAATAATAATAATAAATAATAAATATTCGAAGTGGCTAGCCCAGAAAATCAAAAAAAACCTATAGTTAGTGGATTGTTTCCACTGGGGGCCACTAGAACAAAAAAGAAACAGAAAATGATAAACCTTAGACTGCCTCAGCTCAATCAAACATTAGTAACATTTATAATCTGTGAAAATTGAAAAGAAAAAGAAAAAGAATAAAAAACAAAAATTAAAAAGTTAAAAAGTGATCTCCATTAGAATTTGCCAAATGCATTAGAGATGGAAGTTTTAAACGAAAGCAGACTTCCATTACAGGTCACTTGGTCTGGAAGATTATTCCACACTTTTGGAGCTCTAAATGGGAAGGCTTTTTTGCCAAATTCCGTGTTGACCAAGGGAAGTGTGAACCTGTTTTTTGAAGCTCCTCTTGTTTGATGATTATGACAGTTTTTTGCCAAAAGGAATTTTGAGCGCATGTAATCAGGAGCAATGTGATTCATGGCTTTGAAAACTAATATGGCATCGTTTTTGATGAGTAAATTATTAAGTGAATATTCCCTCTCTTTCCCAAGAAAGGTACGGACACATTTTAATCGTTTTTCTAGTTTTCCCAATCTACCTTGGGTGGCACAAGCCCATGCCGAGGAGCAGTAGTTGAAATATGGCATGACAAGTGCATTAATTAAAAGGTTTTTTGTGTGAGGTGTTAAACAGGATGCAATGGTTCTAATTTTAGAATATTTAATTAGTATTTTTCTATTGATGTCATTAATGTGCTCTTCCCATTGCATTTTTTGATCAAATGTTACCCCAAGATATTTAACTTTTTCGCTCCTCTTCAAAGGAATACCCATATAGTTGATAGTTTTGTTCTCAACTTTTTTTAACTGGCTGTGGTTGCCGAAAAAGATTGTTTCAGTTTTGTCCGTATTAATAGTCATTTTGTTAATTTTTGTGTGACTATAAGAAATATGGTCTGTGAAAATATTTACGAGAAACATATTTTTGGAAGAAAGACTTACTTATTAGTATATGTGGAGAGTTCGTTATATTTTTTCTGGTATCGTCGATGTTGTATGCTGGCTGTATCTAACACTGTGCGGTTCAAACATAAAATTTCAAAATCCTTGTGCATCGTAATGCACTTGTTATCATTCAACTTGTCGTTCAATAAATTGGAAAATTCTTGGCAACACTTGAATATTCTACTTCTGAAATAGGAGAGCCACAGGAGGAGCTTGTATTTTCCATATCTCGCTGCTTCCGCTCAGCGCAAGCTTGCTTCTTCAGCGTAAGATACGTCACGATATATCAGTCTCCAGAATCAGCCGTAGCCTCAGAAAATTTAAATGACGCTTACCGTTCGCTCATAGAAGGGGTAACTTTTATATTAAAATCAATCCAAATAATATTTATTTTTCAAAATTTTGACCAGAATTTGGGAAACAAACATAATGTTAACCGAAATAATGCTAATTAAGTTTGAGGCTTAATTCCCCTTTAAGATAAAATAAATATCAAATTCAAAATAAAAGAGGAAACGAGGTCAACGAAAAGATTCAGAAGTTTGCCTGTTTCTGAAATCATACTCTCTTCCATCTCTAGTAGAATCTCTTGTACTTACATAGTGTGCTAAAGGCACTTCACACAAGAAATTTACCACAACGTCAGGGAAAGGGTCATTTGTAGGCACTGGGCGTGTCAATAGCAATCACGGAGACAGGCAATAAGACATTATTTCACACAAATCACTTCTGTGATGTGTATCCATACCAGATTGACACTCCGAACCATCCCAGGTCTCAAGCCCCAATACAGCTCCAAGCACAAAAAACCAATGAGATGGCCTCATTGGTTTCTCACTCTGAACTACCCCGAAGCCGGCAACACTGGGACAATGCAGACAACCAACCAGATATGGCCACAAAGCAGGGAACATGAAACTCTGTAGTTTAATAATACTCATAAGCATCATCTAGTGCTTTACCAGAAATAAAGGTTTGAAACTGAATTTGATTCAAAATTGAAACGTCTTTTGTTAGGTCTAGTTTGAAGGTTTCATACGATTTCCGTTTTATATCATCTGCTAGATTGTTCCACAATACCGAGGCTCTATAACGAAATGATGTTTTATATCGAATAGTTTTAAATTGTGGCTGTTTGATGAGCATATTTTTTCGAGTACAGCGAGTGGTCGATCGTTTTTCAACTAGAGATGCTAAAGGAGATGGTGACAATATACTTATCTCCCCTGGGTACTATCGAAGAAACTACGACAGACGTTTGGTCATCCATGCTAGCAGCCGCTAATGCTAAACCAATTATATCGTCAGCTATCTTATTTCTTAAAGTCATTTGTTCCACAGTGCAAGACAAGTACGTCAGGTTTATAAGCCATGGTCGGTTTGATGTAGTGATGCATACATGAAACTGTTGCACCAGAAAACGATTTTACGAGAACTTTATTTTCAGACGTCGTTAAGTCGTGACCTTTAAGATCCTTCAATATAGAATCACCAAGAATAGATATTACTCTTTTGTTATTGACATTAACGCTGTTCGATATATCTTTATTACTGGCAATTTCGTGTGATTGATCAAAAAGTGTTTCTTTTTCATGTTTTGATTTACCAAGTGGCTCTTTTGATTTTTGTAACTCAGAATCAATAATAGGTTTATGTAAATCTTTAGCAATAAAATCATTTACATTATTATGTCCAAGTGGTTTTGATGAGTCCTCTGGGATTACATTTTCATACAACGGAAATTTTTTGATGAAATTAGCGTTTTCAACCTGTGAAGGCAAAACATGCTCGTCACGGAACAGTGATTTCTCAGAACTTGAAAGACTTAGAATGCGATTTATTAAGTTGTTTTTGTATCTAAGTTCCTCCTCAAGAAATTTTATTCTTTCACGATACGAAATAAACAACTCTTCCAAAACAAAGCGATCCGTAAAAGTAAATTTGCTTTCCTATTTATTAGAGCGCTGCGCTTTTACCTTCGTTTCGTCATACATTCTGTCGATAAATGCTTCGTCACTTTCTGACTTCTCTTCACTTCTTCTTGAGTCTTTTTCCAAGACAATGGGTATTTCCGACTGTTCCAATATATTTTCTTCATTAATCCTTGACATAATTAAACTTTAACTCAGGGACCTACAAATAGTGATACCACAATCAACACACCTGTTCTCGTCCGATCATAAATCATAATGAGGATACCAAGGCCGCATTAATCACGACAGGGGTGGGGATTATTATTGCCTACATCTGGCTTAAATAACTAATATTAGACCTTTCCAACATAGAACACGACAAACCCGGCAGCGGCCGCGATGGCCATGTACAGATGTTTTGCCACATATTCCACGACTGTTGCCGCTACCCTCAGAAGGAAGGAGACTATGGTACCCATAATCCCGGGCAACGCAACACCTGCCTTACTTGCCTAGTATTTTTAAAAATTTCCCCAATCTTTCCAGCTGCTTCTCTACAAAGCCTTTTCCTGCACCCGCTGCGGCACTTCCTCCTACAACACCCCCGGCGCTTCCTCCCGTAACGGAGAGTACAATGGTGCTTATCAGTAGACCAATAGCAGAGACGATACTCGCTATAGTTATGCCCTGCTCCTTAAACAAAATCTTAAGCTTCTCAAGCAGAGATGTGTTATCTTCAGCGATTTTCAACAGCGTGTCCTTGATGTGTCTCAGCTGGGGGTATATGTCAGTGGATAGTATACCGTATGCTTCCCTTATGGCCTTTTTTATCATTCAGATCTTTAATCTCTTTCTTCACCTTTTCTATTTCCCTTTCAAGATTAGCCATTTGTCCTTCGTCTGCCCCAGCCTTCTGCTTCTCAAGTTCTTTCACCTTGCCCTCTGCCTTGTTAATCTCGCTGTCGCATAGAATCATCTTGTTTTTCAAGCTTTTCAAGTTACCCCTTAATGTCTGAAGTTCGAGGTCAAGCCCCCTTCTTTCACGTTCGGTGATGCCACATCAGGCCCAGCAAACGAAGTGTCTTGTATAAGGCTCTCCGTGGCATCTACAAATTCATCGATTTCCTCTAACGATTCCATCTCAATATTTTCAGCGTTCTCAGCCTCCTTCTCTATTTTGCTATACTTTTTCAAGAGGTTCTGGGCCCTGAATTTACCACCTCTGTTGGGTGTAACATAGTCGACAAAACCCAGGGCTTGCAGACGATTACTACCTAGCAACGTTTGTATCTGGCCAACGGTTTTTAAGGTACCATCTTGATTCGTAATCACTATTTCCTTGAAGGTTTTTTTCCCTTTCACTATCTCTTTAACAATAAGTTGATTCCCTTTATCCACCCTGAAGGCATCATAATATCTCGCATTAGGTAACCCCAACTTCTCCCCAAGATGATCGTAAAAGCCGTCGACCTTTGATTTTAGTATTATCTGCCCCTGCCCTGAAAGCGTGTCCCCCTGTTGTTGTTCTGTTGAAGGCCCCGGCGTTCCAGGGGGTTTTGGCGTTCCAGGGAGTTTTGACGTAGTATCATCAGGTTTATCTGGATGGCCCTCATCCTCCTCATCATCAATATCAATATCAGGTACAAACACTGGATTAGTTGGCATCTTTATTTAAAATTTCCCTTATATAATAAATATGAGTTTCGGCACCACACTAGATCCCCATGCAGAAACGAAGCAGCTTTTTGGTATCAAGGGACGCCGTCAACGGGTCCAAATAAGCCATATACCTACAACCATCAATCAAAATGAGGACTTATACGTAGATATACCGAATATGTCCCAGAATGATGTAATTTTCCCAGGGAACCTGAGGCTTCTATTTGACCTGACGCTGACGGGAACAAATACAAAACGTACGATCGTGTCGAATATCGGCAAAAGCCTGGTGCGGAACTTATGCATTACGCTTAATAGCAATGAGGTACAGAATATCAGCGACTACAACATCCTGGCAGTGTACCGGGACCTCTGGCTACCTAAGTTTGATCGTGAAAACAACCTCATCCTAGAGGGAATCAACCCCAACGATGGTACCATCAGGGCCTTACAGGTCAAGGCTACCGAGTACGTTGGGACCGACGAGGAAAAAGCCATCGCTGCGGCGTATAGCAACACCTTCTGCATCCCATTGGGTAAGATGTTTGAGTTGACGAGGGACTTGCCATTTTATCCGGCAGAGCTACATGACAGATTGCAGCTCGTTCTAAATTTCGCGCCGCATGCTGATGTCATCAAGGATGGGGGCACGGCCGCGGTGGGATCCACGGCATCCAAGGCGGCCGATGCAGCATATAAAATCACCAATATCAAATTAGAGTTTGACAAAGTGAACCATGAAGGCTTGGCAAGTGCCATGATGTCAAGGTATAATCGTCTCGCGTTACCCTATGAACGGATCCTAAGAAGCAAGATGGTGACTATGAAAAAGGCCGATACCAGTTACAACCTTCAAATAGACACTCCTGCCAAGTCCCTGAAGGGCGTCTTGTTATTGTTCATAGACCCTGGAAAGGTGAAGGCTTATTCAGGCATCAATGAGGTGTTCTATAACCCCAAGATTGAGAAGATCAGCGTCACTGTCGAGGGTGAGCCTTATGAGTTGTACTCTCATGCCATGCTTCCCAAGGATCATCTGGAACAAGTCGTCAACCTTTTCGGCAGCCATGAGAGCAGCGTGACCATCGGCCAATTTTTCAATGAGCGCTACGCCCTGTTCATCGATTTCAGAGCAAGCCCAGATCCGGGCCTGCACGGTAGCGGGAGACCCCTTCAACGCCTTAGTGATGGGATAACGCTGCACATGACCAAGGAAGCCGACGGAACCGGGGATTTTAGATGTTACGTGCACTTGCTCAATTAAACATCTTAGGCGGGCGATTCCACTCGGTGGAGTATTAGTGACCATAATTTGTATTTGTCCCCAGAGGCAAATACAAATCAATATGGAAGAAACCAAGAGGTGCCAAAAATGTAAACACTATCTTTCTTTGGACAATTTTAGGATCAAGGGAAAGGGCCAATTGACAAAAATGTGCATCAAATGCCTCGATATTAAGAGGGCGTCGCGGGAACGTACAAAGTGCCCCCATGGTAGGCGGAGATCAATATGCAAGGACTGTGGGGGAAGTGGTATCTGCCCCCATCAAAGGCAGAGATCCACCTGTAAAGAGTGTGGAGGAAGTCAAATATGCCCCCATGGGAAATTAAAGTATCGCTGCAAGGAATGTAAGGGAAGTCAGATTTGCAAGCATGAGAAATTGAGGCATCACTGCAAGGAATGCAAGAAGGGTAAACACCTGGAGGAAACCAGGAGCTGCCCAAATTGTAAAAAGAGTCTTTTACCAGATGCATTCAAGGTGGTGAAAAATGGTCAAACTACAAAGACATGCATCAAATGCCTGGATAAAAAGAAGGCGTCATGGGAACGTAACAGATGCCCCCATGAAAAATAGAGGGCTCTCTGCAAGGAATGCAAGGGCAGTCAGTTTTGTAAACATGAAAGGATAAGATCCCAGTGTAAAGAGTGCAAGGGTAGTCAAATCTGCCAGCATGAAAAAAGGAGGGCCTATTGTAAGGATTGTGGAGGAAGTCAAATATGCCTCCATGGAAAGCAGAGGGCTTGCTGCAAGGAATGCAAGAAGGGCAAACAATAAATGGCGACAATAGCCGTCATCGTAGCAGGCGCTGCGATAAACGCCCTTGCATTCAGTGGGACCAACTATCTATTTTCTAAACTTGCAGGACACGGCGAGGCCGAACGGAAGAGGCACGATAGGGCCATGGAAAAACTACAAGCAGCTCAGGCCCAATGGGTACAAGACAGACAAGCCAAGCTGGACTGGTTTAACGAGCAACGGGAACTGCAGATAAAGGCCGGCAAGAGCCTTCGTGAATTGGATGACGAGATGTACAAATTCTATATAGCCTCAAGCACCAACAGGATGGTGAACTCACCTTCATTGTTGGCTCCCTATCTCTGCTAGGTTTCGTGGCTTACAAGTATTTGTAAGAACGTTTTTAACATGTATAATAAACATGTTAAAAGCATCACATAGTATTACCGATGAGGAGGCGGAAAAGCTAAGCAATATATACTACATCCCGGAACATGTGTGGACTGGACGCAAGGCTATCAAATTGCTCGCGAAGGAGAGCGGCCTATCCAAAAAGAAGGTTACCCACTGGCTATCCAGGCAGCTGCTCTGGCTCCGGCATATCAAGGGCCCGAAGCGTATTGACTACCCTCATTTCACCATTACAACACCCAATGAAATGCACCAGTTCGATCTGTTGTACATGCCCCACGACATTGTATGGAAACACCTACAAGTACATCCTGACAGGCATTGACGTGGCCTCGAGGTACAAAGTAGCTAGGACCCTACGTACCAAAAAGGCTAGTGAGGTTGCAGGGATGATCAAAGATATTTACAAAGCGGGACCTTTGCACTATCCTAAAACCTTCCAGTGTGATAATGGCTCCGAATTCAAGTCAGATGTAACGAAGCTGCTGGAAGGCAAGGGGGCTGAAATTAAGAGGGCTACCACCAAATATCACCATACATTTACGGCCTTTGTAGAGTCGTACAACAAGGTACTTGCTGAAAGGCTCTTTAAGCCCCAGGATGCACAGGAGTTGGTCTCTGGCGGGCCTAGTACCATTTGGGTCAAGCACCTGTACACTCTCGTCAAAAGTCTAAACAGCAGCAAAACTGCAATGATCGGCATAAAGCCTAACAAGGCGATTAAACTCGAGGATGTCCCACTTGCAAAAAGTCAGCAATATCCCGAGGAAAAGCCCTTACCTGAGGATGGTTTGGACCTTTATCTGTTACAACCAGGCGAAGAGCATGATGACTCTAAAAGACGCGCCACTGACGCCTTTTACAGCAAACATACCTACAGGTTGGATCGTATAGTATCAGGTAGTCGTATTTTATACTATTTAAAAGACGGTCCTGAAAAAAGCTTTGTTTCGGAGGAACTCATGCAGGTACCAGAGGATGTTAAGGTACCTCCGGATGTTATCAAGGAATGGTAAAATGTTTTCACGAGTTCATCTAGGTCACCCAGATCTATTTCGTCATCCTCGTCATCTTCATTCGGATCTCTTACATAGTCCAAAGGATGTTGGGTGTAGGACGGATACCCATAGACGATACCCTTGATGACACTAGGTTCATTTTCCAAATCAATATCAACCAGACGTCTATCCGGTATCGGAAAGTTGAGTATATCGCCTATTGTTGATATATCAGCCAAATCTGATAGCTTCAGGTCCCTATCCTTAACGATCTGGTAGCAGAGTGCCCCATAGTTGTTCCTATCCCTTTGAACAATATGCAGTCCTAGACGTTCAATATCATCCTCTAAATCCTCGTCAATCTCGCTTCTTACAAATGTACCCTATGCTTTTTCGCCTGACGCTAAAAGGTCGTGTAAAAGGTCGTCATCAGTAGGGTATTCAAAACCTTCGTAGTATACCCCACCCCGATACCTAAAATTTTCCAGGCAGGTAGGGCAATATCCAGTCACCGACCCTACCTTGATACAGCAATGTAGTACAGGTACCTGGATATCGTAGTTGATTGTAAATTGATTTTTTTTTATGTATGCTTCCATCTTTTGATATTTCACTGGCTTTTAACATACACCAAAAAGGGTCAAAAATGATAATTTTTACTACTCTTGTAAGTAGTAAAAATTAGCGCCCGTTTACGACATATCAATGTCAAACATCCCCTCGAATAGATCCCGCGTATCATCGTCGGGAAACGTGAAGTGATTGAGGTAATAATTCTCAATGCCTAGGGTATCGTCTCTGAATCGGCACCAAGCATGTACGGCATTCGGATCGTCGCATTCCGGTTTCCTCACGGTCATCTCGGGGTACATCTCCCCTAACGTGCTTATTCTTGTGCTGAGTTGCTTACGCTGGAATCGGATCATGTAGTGCTTATGTATGCCTTTTTTTCCATGCTCGTGGGGATCGTTTTTATCAACCACACATAGCACGGTATCATATTGATATCGGTGTGGAACATGCCTATGCCGTAGTTCCGAGTTGTCTTGCTTAAGAGCACTAAGCTGTTCATCCCTATCCTCGAGCTCATCCCCCAACACCATGAGTTGGTTGTCCCTATCCTCAATTTCATCACCGAGTAAGGCCAGGGCCCCATCTCTGTCCTCTAGGGCTTGACGATGCTCTTTAATTACATCCTGTAATTTTTTCACACCTGCCCTGGCTAGCCATTTGATGACCCCCGCAGCCTTTGGTTTCCTAGAACGGCGAACGATCTCCAAGGCTCCGTTCAATGTGACAAAGACGTCATGCGGATTTTGGCCTTCATTTTTGGTGTATGTACTACATACACCTCCTCCTATTTCTTCTCTTGTTGACATCATTTGATTATCGAGGCTACACTGTCTAACATTTTCAATACCTAAAAACCTACCAAGATCAGCGCGTTTAAACATAGGTTGATCCTGGTTGTTGGACAGAGTTTCAATTGCTCCTGCGTTGAACATAACTTGCGACGACATCTTTCTAATATATCAACGTAATCCAGAGGATTTCACCGTGGTCATTCGAGAATCTTCCAAGTCCTAGGGTGTTCCAATCTCACATACAGGCATGCATGCTTGAATTTTTTCAACTTGGCCTTGATTTCATCCCAGTCCGAAATCATGTTGGTTTCCTCGTCTATCATCTTCATGTCACTCCTTTCGTGAGGGTACCACAAAAACAAGGCTCTTCTTTTGCCGCCTCAAATTTTTGGGCAAAGCCGTATACGATTGCGTTAATAGCCACAAGCTATGCTTGCGGTGCCTACCTGAAATGGCTAACTCAAGCAGGGGTTGACGTTTTTTATCAAGGCTCTCGTCGGATATCATGTCGTCGACTATGAAGAGAGTCTCCTCGCCTGCCAGCAGCGACGACAATTTCGTATCCATTCAAACAGCTCATTTCCAGGCTCTATCAGGAACACATAGTTATCCTTCCATAATGATATCCTTTCCAAATAGGTGTTATTCCACCGTATGGTAGGGCAGAGGATAATGATATTGTGATAGTGCTTTTTATACTCATTCTCGAGAAGGTCTAGCACACGTTGTGTCTTGCCACAGCTTGTGGGCCCCATAAAGATAGCCGTATGTGCTTCATTCACGACGTTCATTTAATAATAGCTCCATTTCCTATCGTGAACCTTAGGGTATAGTGCGGCACATGAAGAACATATCAACACGCCGCCGTGATTGTTCACCAAATACCCCCGGCAAACAGGGCAGAGCTTGGTATTTTGGGTCTGGTATTCAAGTGGTAGTGGAGTATATGTTAATTTACCTTGTAGACACCTCAGTACCTTGCGATATCTCTCAATTAGCAGTGCCTTTTCCTGGCTCTCGGGGGGTGCTTCGATGAGTTCGGTGTACTGGGATATGATGTCGTATGTCAACAAGGTGTAAAGAAGTAGGTAATCCTCATCCTGTTTAAGCCCTTGAATCACTCTGTCAATAGCAAGAGGATCTACTTCGTATTCGATAACAGGGTCCTTGCATTTGGTACGCCGCCTCTCCTTCGCCTTAGCCAGGCAACCTATACAGCTTTTTGTTCTACCATTGCCCCTAATCTTGAACTGATCCGGGGCTAGGATGTGCTTGCATTTGGAACAACATTTGGCCTCCATTTACTATTCCGAGACTCGCCTTGCGTAATGCCTTGGCAACATCGGCAAGCGTCGGATACCTCCCGGTTGCCATATACTTATAGGGTACCTTGTGATCAATATGCAAAAATTGATAATCTTCCCAGGTCATTCCCTCTGAAAACTGGGCCACAAAATGGGCCCGCAGCATTGCCATGAGCTCCTTGTTTTCATTTAGAGGCCGGTTGCTGGTACGGCACTTTGTACGTTCCCTTGAGGCCCTGTTAGTATCGAGGCAGGTGATACACTGTCGAAGCGTTTGACCATTACGTTTGATCCTAAAATGTTTCAATGGGAGATAGTGCTTGCATTTCGAGCATTTTTTGGTCTCCTCCATGTTGATTTCTATCTCTCGTAGAGAGATAGAAATTTTAATAGGCGGTCTATTTAGGTTTGGGAACTATACTTGCGGGGATCCACTTTTTGGAGACAGCCATTTCACGACTCGCCCTACCTGCCGCGAAGTACGCCGTCATTTTGAGGACGTCATTCATGTCCATCTTGGCAGAGGGTCTTGTTATACCTAGGAACTTTTTACCTGCCATGGCATAGGCGAACGTGAAGCTAAGGTCCACGACTGTCTCGTAGAGCATATCCAAAATCTCCTTTTCCTTGGGTGTAACGTTGCTTGTGGTCATTTATTATTAGAGCATTTTAAAGAATTCTGGATGGGCTTTGCCCTTTTGAGGTTCGGGGGCTGGTTTGTGAGTTTCTCCACCATTTTTGCTTCTGCCAAATTTGTACCAGACGCCAACCCCTACAGCAAGCACGGCAAGCGTCCCTACACCATAAATGTAATTGTCCATAGACTGTACGGAACTTACCCCAGAAGAGTTTTTAACTGTGGGCTCTACAGTACCCTCTTGTTGTTTCATTTCTTCCTTCCTCTTCTTCATCAGTGCCGCCAACTTGTGTCCCTGCGCAACCCTTCCAGGATGCTTTACTGGTTTTGTAATGACCCTCTCTTCTTTTTTCTGTTCTTCCATTTATATTATACCGCCCGGGGCTCTTCCTTAGCCTCCTCCTCCGCCTCCTCCTTTTTTTTGCTTATATGCCGGGCTGTATGCCCCACTACCAAGAGGGGTGCCAGGCACCTCCCAATGGTACAGTACACCAGAATCCCGAGATCTTTCATACTATCTCGGATAATAGGGTCCTCTTCAATATCCCTGCGCAATTCGTCAACGCTATCGATATCCACTATATTTCCGATCATGCTAGCATAGAGGCTGATAACATGGGTAGACAGTGCCCCGGCCGTCTTTTCCCCCTTTTCGTGGAGTTCTCGTTGAAGGTACTCGGTATGTACTTTATCGATGGCCTCTTCTGGGGCCTTGTCAACAAACCCCTCTGTGCATTTTTTGGACAAAAGGTGTCCTTTGCCTTTCCGCAGGGCCTCCTTCAGGGCCTGGCGTTTATCGATGGGTTTCTATATCTGTTCATATTCTGCAGATGCTGTGTCGAATACTTGTGCGATATCAGACATCCTCTTTATTGTACGACGATATCGAAAAAAGCAAAACGTGATCATGGCATACGGTAGAAGTATAGCGATATACAAACACACTTCCATTTATTCCCGGGTAGACACCAGGCGGTAATGGCCCCTGGCAAGTGTTGTAATTTTGTCAGGTTGAACGATCCGTTTGTCATCCGCCCTGTTGAGTGCTAACTTCGATACCTCTTGGGTATAGACCTGATGGTTCTTGTTTTGAATCAACACTTGGCTCTTGTAAATATCAACGCCCTCTTCCAGACATCGTCTATAGTCGTCAAAAGTGATGGACTTTTTGGTCACACATCTTTTAACGCCCTTCGCTTTGCGATCGCCGCCCTCTTTTGTGAGGCTCTCATAGGCATATAGCTTGGCCCTCAGGGTGATGAATTCGGTCATGATCTTCCCACTTAGTTCGTCCTTCATGAGGCCCACGACCTTCTTGTTTTTCCCTATGGGGAGAGGTCGGTTATCGTCCTCGCTATACGTGCTTGTGTCAAAACGTTCCGGGACGTCCAGTGCAATATCCTTGTAAAAGTCCTCTGTTCTAATATGGTAAACGAAGCTGTCAGTATCCATATAACAGAGTTGCAGCTTGCTACCATACTTTGGTATCATAAAGTCATACTGGAACTCGTACATGACAATTTTTGACAGGTCGAGTATTGCCTGTCCTATATACACAGGCTTGTTCATCTTGACCTCCATTTTACCCATCTCCACACCTAGGAGGTGCTTACTAAACCGGCTTCCACCCTTGAAATTTGGCTTCATCACGAGTTTCATATACTTGTCCTCGTTGGTAACCAGCTGAATATTGCGGTGGTTACGTATATTTTCCATGGTCTTACCGAATACACTTAAATTCATAAGCTTATAGAAATCTTTCTCAAACTCGTTTTTGGCAGCCGTTCTCAACCTCGTGTTGTGATCTATACACCCCTTAAGCCATGGTTTCTGGTTAAACTGGATGACCCTGCGCACCCTCTTCAATTCAAGCCCATGTTTTAAGGCCTCGTGAAGGGCTCTGATATGTACCACGTATCTCCGCTTGTTTTCCAAGTTCGGTACCAATTTTTCAACTTTGTGGACCGTCGTGCGTTCGGGTAGGAACGGCAGCTCGTTATGTTTGTCATGCAATCTCTCGGGGTAGTCTATATCTACCTCTAAAATATACCCATGCCTATTGTCCATAACGAGTTTCGAGATTCGCTTTTCGGTAAAGGCCTCGATGTTCGATACCCATTTGAAGCCATCTGTCGGGAGGTCCTGCCTCATAGCCCATCCGTACAGGTTGTTCGCGTCAAGGTATTGGAGGTAGGAGGATTCAACCTCAGGGTTATACTGATCCCCCATATACTTATTATTTGCCTTGGCATAACGGTGTACGGCCTGGGTTATGCCTCCTCGGATACCCTTCTCAAACATCAGAAGCATGTCAGGGTCTGTGAGTAGCTCTAGCCTGATCCCGGTATGCTTGAGTGCCGCCTTCCATGCCAAGCCAGGTGCGGAGTAGAAATGGGCAGGATCAAGCTTGTAGTTTGTCAAGCACACGCCTCGAAACGTTTCAAACACGTCGGCCAATAACAGGAAGTCTGTGGTGAGATATATATCATGATAGTCGCCGATGGTGACGTTATCACCCTCTGGGGTAATACAATTCCATACCTTTTTAGCATAGGTATAGTCATTGTCGCTGATACCCTTCATATTCAGCTTACTGTAGAATGCCTCCTTCGGCGGCAGCCCCAATTCTTCAAATCGTTGCCATCCGTCCATATACTCGTACGGGTACACGCCTTTTCAAAACATCAGCCTGAAAACATCATCTTTGTCGATAAATCTGGCCATGGATGATACGTTTGCCTTTACCTGGTCCCGATTAAGTTGCTTCGTGGTATTCGAGTCGCAATTTTTACACCAGAATTTTGCCATGTATTCGGCGTCTATGCCCTGGAATTCCAGACAGGTATCTGCACACTGGTGGCATTTCATACCGGCGGCGTTTGTTCCAATGAGGTTGCTTGTCAATTTGTCTAGACTGGAGGGCATGAATCGACAACTATCGATGAATCGAATCTCTATGGTCTTGTACGTTTCTCCATCACCATATCCCATGCCTGCAAGCGGTACCTTGATTTTCACGTTGAAACTGATATATTTTTCAGTATTCTCTGCTATGCACCCAATGTCCTGGGTGCCGTACTTATCGCCCAGTTCTCGGATAAACAGGTGTGCGTCGTACCCCGAGAGATTGTGGAAGATGACGGGAATATGGCTAGGTATTTTGTATCTGAGGTTGCAGATCGCGTGCGCTGCACCTCTATACAGTCCCGTATAGTGACAATGGTCTCGAACTTTACGGCTATACTCGCAGTCGTCAAACGGCTTCATGCAGATGTGGCATTTCGATGCCTCGTCATGTTCCCTTTTTAACACCTCTGTTAGAGGCAACATGGGTTGCTGCGGGTAGGTATTGTATAGACGCTTCACCTCATCCTCCAGATGGTTCACGAAGCGGGTGACGCAATCCTTGCCGCAGTACACCGTTAGGGGATCCGGTACATCCCCATAGGCAAAGGTACTGTATGTACACCAACCAGACGGTACATGCCTACTCAGCCTTTTTGTCTTGGTCTCCCTGGCATCCTCTACCGGGATGAGCAAGCTCTCGAAATCCGCATAGATAGCAAAGGGTACCTTGAATTGCATCTGGCCATCCCTATCGTATAACCACTTTTCGGCCTCGTTTGGCATCGTAATTTTAACAGCCTCGTGGTCCTTGCAGTAGCCATAGTGTTTGTTCCTCGATTCAACTGTAGGAAAGGCCTGTAGGCAGTTCAGGCAAAAGTGCATTGCATTCCTATTCTTTGAGGTCTCCTTGCCTAGGAGCCTCGATAGGCTTTTGATGGCTGTATAGTGGGCCTTTTTGTCATCTGTGATAAGCAGTAGATTCACCTGCTTGCTACGTCCGTTGTGCACCGATCGACGTAGGATAATGATCTTCTTCCCCGTTATATATAGGACGTTTACCGCAATATCCTTGTTGTTCTCCTCAAACTTATATATGCTTTTGATGCTTGTCGGAAACTCTATACCCTCCCAGTTATGAAGGCCTACGTAGGGCCTCAGCTTAGTGATTCTTTGTGGATCTCTTTCAATCTCGGTATGGTGCAGAGATGCTATAACGGCCCACCTGAAGCACTCCTCATCTTCATTTTTTGGGTTAATGACGGCCTTCTTTGAGGCTATCCATTTAGGTATCTCTATATACGACGAGCCCCTTGTTAGCCTTAGTTTGTGAAAGTCTATGTCAAGGTGTAGGATTCGACTAATGGTGAATCCACTTTAGGGTAGTGCCGGATTTTCCACTTGTGTTTTGATATTGGTAAACATCCTATCCAGCACGTCGTCTACCTCGCTACCCTGGAAGACCGAGGCCATATTGCTATTGAAGGCCTTCTTCACCTCAATATACTCATCGTTGGCCCCCTCCATATTTGATGGCCTCTTCCACATTATCCATAGGGACAGCTGTATCTTTGCCGAGCCCATATCTTCTACCTGGCCCTCAATCAAGGTTTTCACGTTGGGTCTTACCATCCCTATATACCCGTCTACGTCGGCCCCCCCTATACCAGGAATGCGGAAACTTCGGAAGGTCCTGTGGAGCGCATGCTTATGTTCTTGGGGTGTATAGTCTTGCTCCGGCTGATCATATAGATTTTGAATGCCTTCGAGGTAGTCTTCCTCGGCCTCTTTTTCTACCTCGTCATGAAGTGTAGGTCTCGTGCTGGCTGTCCCATTATAGAGCCCCATCACATTACGTTTGAAGGCCGCATAGGTTCTCTTGACTCCCTCTTTTATAGGCCTTGGAACAGCATCCACAAGCCAGTTGTACCATCCCTGCATCTTATCCCTTACAGCAGAACGATTTTTCGACAGTTCCTGTTTCTCGAAGAGATCCATCTCGGATGGGGGTAATACCCAGTTATGCCATTCCCGGATTTTGCCCCCGATAGTTGAACGGGCCTTCGCCATTTCCTGTTGTTCAAAGAGATCCATATCCCCCGATGTTATAGGTTTAGCTGGTCGTTTGGGTGGCCTCCAAGCATAATGTGGTACATTCTCCGATGTCACAGGCTTAGCTGGTTGTTTAGGTGGCCTCCAAGCATAATGTGGTACATTCTCCAATAAAGAAATCAATTCGGCCTTGCGTAGCTTGTAATACCCCGTAAGTCCACGGCTTTTCGCGATATCACGTAATTGTTTCACATTGCGTGTGTTCATTTCTTTATTGTATAGAGTTTTTGTTTTATCAGAGGATTTCATTCTGCTCGACTAACGCCTCTTTACTGCGCATGCGTTGATTATTAGCATTCTATAAGGGAATTTCCCTACTAGGTGCGCTAGAATTATTTTGACTCATTTGCCGCCTATTAGGGACTTTACCCTTGCATGACTCAACACGGTAGGGACTTACCCTTGAATTCCATAGCTAAGCATGGCATGGTACTGGATTTGTTGTGGTTGGCTGTGACGTGCGCGTGCGCGATTTTGAGATTGCGCTAGAAGGAACATTTCCCTATCTCTAATACATCAAGTTTTTTTTGATGTAGCAGAAGTTTAACATAGTCTAGTTTGGATGACAGACCATTAATGTTGAGATGGGCCATTTTTAAGCCCTTCCCATTTCTGATTGCTTCAAAATCAAAGTTTTCATCAATAGTAATAGAGACCTTACGCAAAGACAACGCGGTGGAGATCTACGACGTATGACGTCAAAAAAACAATATGCGCATGCGTAACTAAAGTGATTCCTTTTTTCCGCGACGTGTGTTTGTGCGTCGAGGAGCCAAGAGTCAGGCACTTCTTTTCGTCCTGCTTTTCTGCGAAAGCAGTTATCGCTAGCCATGCCACGATGCAAGTAGTATCCGTTATCTTGTGTTGTCTAGTTATTTGTGTAGTATTTTTAAGGCAGTTTTTTCAGCAGCGATTGATTGTTCCACCTATCTGATGATTGGCTAACGTTGTATTTTTGTCTGTAGCTAGCTAGCTAGCTTAGCTCTAGCTAGTGACTTCTTTTACTAGAGTACTTTTAAGCTTGCTACAGACAGATTTCTTTGTTTACATTTTAACTAAGGGCTCTTCTAACATGTGTCTGGCATGTAAAAAGATGCTAGTGAGCTAAAACTTTCAAATGCCCTTTCCCATGGATTTCTTCAAACAATAGTCAGTGAGGTTTTAAACTTATCGAGAGTGTGGCTGGATTGCAACAATGGTTATAAAATGGATCTTGAATTCTTCCAGGCAGAATGTCACATGGATGGTACAACTTTCAGTTGAGGAAAAACACGGACGTTTCACGGTCAAACTCTCACAGAAGAAGCTTTTATTAAACAAGAAACTACAAGTATATCTGAATTAAAGTAAGGCTAAATTAGCAAAAACTCACCTAAAACTACACAGTATGACAGGTTTGAAGTTAAAAAACAAAGATTCTACGAAAAATTCAGCCCCTATTTATAAAAAACTGACTGCATAAACAGCGTGTTTTCCCTCAAATCATAATGGCTACCCTGAAAAATACAGACATGTAATTGGTTAAAAAGTATCACGTCATATTTTCTGACCAGGAGAATAGATTTTTGCTTTATTAAAGCTATAGTTTGAGCTTTTTTAAATCATTTCTAGCCCAAAACAATCTGCCCAGGGTAAAATCAGAAATAAGACATTATCCTAAATATTTTGAGCCTTATTTGTTTTTTAGATAGATAGATAGATAGATAATTTATTTGTTAAGGAAGGTTAGTTACAATGGCAGTTTAAAAACTGATGTGGACCTCCTGAAAATATAAAATTTAAAACAATACATTATATACAAGTACATGAAATTACCAAAATTTATTTAATAAGTACTAAACGTTATTTAGTAGTTGCATGTACTAACCCAGAACATAATCTTGTCATGATGCAAAGAAAAGTCATAGCTGTATTGCTTAAGTTGTAGATTGTAAAAGCAACCCATAAGCTTGCACATATGAAAACCTTACTGAAAACACACATTTTGAAGTATTGCTTGGAATAGTAGATTATTACCTTAACGCCTTCGGTTAGCTTGTTTCAGACACTGAATAAAAGGTTTTTCACAATTGAAATAAAATAACCAGGGTTAGAATAAGTTACCAGGAAACCCTGAATTTTAAATAAAATGATAAAATTTAGTGTTCAAATATTAAAGGGGAATTAAGCCCCAATTTTTTTTTTTCGGAAATATCTTTAAAAAACCCTACTTATTTTGATGGTATATAAAAAAAAATTGAAATTCTTTGAATTTACATCCCTTTTCTAGCATAAAAGTTGACAACAGTAATCGCCATGTTAAAATCAAAACAATATCTGCGATGGAGATCTATGACGTATTTTACGCTCATTTCAATTTTTTGATCTCTTCATCTTTTTTAAAGTTGTTTACACAATGTGAACAAACGCAACAGCGTATTTGTTGATGTTATCTTTCTTCCAAAAACGATGCCTACTTGTAAAGCTTATGGTTTTAGAAATAGTACTGGGAAAGGAGAGGTGAAGAAGTCTTTTTTATGATTCCTCGACCAAACAGTAACGAAGAAAAGTTGCGTTGTTTGAGATGGATAAACACCACGCTTTTTCGTCGTTGTTATTGTTTGTTTGAAAATGCTAAGTCCTGTTATAAGTCAACAAATTCTTTAAAACCAGTATATTTTCCATTTGGATCAGGAATTCTTCCCTTATTTTTCGCACAACACAACCTGGAATCACCATGCGACATCCTTTTCCAAGCCTTTCATAATAATGTACCCAGGCCGTGTACTGTCGATAACTGGTGTAGTACCTCATATCCATACAACGGAATCAAAGTTTATGTTATAGTGTAAACCAGGATAAAATATTCAAAAGAAATTATTCATTCATCAAAATTTGTTTGAAACAAATTGTTATTTGAGGCACATGAGATCTCCTTTTTTATCTGATTTACAAGGAATGACATTATGTTTCTAATTAAATAATCTGCGATGGTGTGTGATTTCATAGCGCGTGGACCTGTAAGATTATAAAGCGAAAAGTGAGAAGATAAGAAGAACGTTTAATTTTTGTGTGACTATAAGAAATATGGTCTGTGAAAATATTTACGAGAAACATATTTTTGGAAGAAAGACTTACTTATTAGTATATGTGGAGAGTTCGTTATAATTTTTCTGGTATCGTCGATGTTGTATGCTGGCTGTATCTAACACTGTGCGGTTCAAACATAAAATTTCAAAATCCTTGTGCATCGTAATGCACTTGTTATCATTCAACTTGTCGTTCAATAAATTGGAAAATTCTTGGCAACACTTGAATATTCTACTTCTGAAATAAGAGAGCCAGAGCAGGAGCTTGTATTTTCCATATCTCGCTGCTTCCGCTCAGCGCAAGCTTGCTTCTTCAGCGTAAGATACGTCACGATATATCAGTCTCCAGAATCAGCCGTAGCCTCAGAAAATTTAAATGACGCTTACCGTTCGCTCATAGAAGGGGTAACTTTTATATTAAAATCAATCCAAATAATATTTATTTTTCAAAATTTTGACCAGAATTTGGGAAACAAACATAATGTTAACCGAAATAATGCTAATTAAGTTTGAGGCTTAATTCCCCTTTAAGATAAAATAAATATCAAATTCAAAATAAAAGAGGAAACGAGGTCAACGAAAAGATTCAGAAGTTTGCCTGTTTCTGAAATCATACTCTCTTCCATCTCTAGTAGAATCTCTTGTACTTACATAGTGTGCTAAAGGCACTTCACACAAGAAATTTACCACAACGTCAGGGAAAGGGTCATTTGTAGGCACTGGGCGTGTCAATAGCAATCACGGAGACAGGCAATAAGACATTATTTCACGGAAAACACTTCTGTGATGTGTATCCATACCAGATTGACACTCCGAACCATCCCAGGTCTCAAGCCCCAATACAGCTCCAAGCACAAAAATCCAATGAGATGGCCTCATTGGTTTCTCACTCTGAACTACCCCGAAGCCGGCAACACTGGGACAATGCAGACAACCAACCAGATATGGCTACAAAGCAGGGAACATGAAACTCTGTAGTTTAATACTCATAAGCATCATCTAGTGCTTTACCAGAAATAAAGGTTTGAAACTGCATTTGATTCAAAATTGAAACGTCTTTTGTTAGGTCTAGTTTGAAGGTTTCATACGATTTCCGTTTTATATCATCTGCTAGATTGTTCCACAATACCGAGGCTCTATAACGAAATGATGTTTTATATCGAATAGTTTTAAATTGTGACTGTTTGATGAGCATATTTTTTCGAGTACAGCGAGTGGTCGATCGTTTTTCAACTAGAGATGCTAAAGGAGATGGTGACAATTCGTTGTAAATGTTATATGTTAAACATGCAACACGTCTCTTGTAGTACCAGCTAACTTGTTTCCAGTTACATGTTTTAAGAACAGTTTCATCGCTCACATTCTTTTTGATTCTACCGATGAACCCGGCAGCTTTTAAATGAATACTTTCTATTGGTTTCATAAGCGTAGACGTAACTTTCCTTGGTTAAGTTTAACAGGTATATTTATATAAAAATTTTAAAAATGGTTGCAACAGAACTTGTCCATATGTCAAGATGTATTAGCTCTATGTACCTAAAGACAGAAAAACTCCTGTTACTTTAGCACCCATCTGGTTTGTACACAATAAAAATTATTTTTGATGTACATATAGAAAGAACTTCACTGTCATGAATTATCGAAAACCAGCTTACATTACATTCATACTTTTAGACAACATAAGGTTAAAAGAATTTTTTAAAGTCTTTTATTCATCTTTTACTTTTACTTATACTTTACTTATGTTGTAGTATAAATAATAAGAAATAAATTGTTCATTTGCATGTGCAATGATGTAGTGACTCAGCTAGACAAACTTGTTTCAGAACTAGCAGAGCAATCAATGCCTCAGCTATTATCTCATTTCCCAGAAATGGGCATGTTTGCATGCACAGGAGTTTTCACATGCTTCTTATGGATAGGCCTGTTTTAATGCATAAGGCTGGAATACTATTCAGTGCTGGTGTTTTGTTTTCTTGAAGAGCTCAGAACTTTATAAAGTGTTTATGATCCAGCTTTTAGTTGGTATTCTGTTAATTCGAAGACACGAATATACAGGTGCAAATCCTGTCTGGATCTTTTATTTAGTTTTTATCACACCAGTGTTTATTTAAGAATACCAAGGGCAATAACATGTTTTTAATTGTATTTACTTTTATATGTTAAAAGACACAGCAACAAAGTTTTGCTATTGAAAAGTTTTACCATGTTTCTCTATAGGGCAACCTTTATTGCTGACCCAAATTCACCAAATCCTTTCTGGTCACTGTGGGGCAACTTTTGTTGTTGACCCAAGTTGACCAAATCCTTTCTAGTCACTATGGGGCAACTTGGTCAGCAATAAAAGTTTCTAGACAGTGTTTGGTCAACTTGGGTCAACAATAAATATTGCCCCATAGTGACTAGAGAGTGTTTGGTCAACTTGGGTCAACAATAAATGTTGCCCCATAGTGACTAGAGGGTGTTTGGTCAACTTGGGTCAACAATAAATGTTGCCCCATAGTGACTAGAGGGTGTTTGGTCAACTTGGGTCAACAATAAATGTTGCCCCATAGTGACTAGAGGGTGTTTGGTCAACTTGGGTCAGCAAGAAATGTTGCCCCATAGTGACTAGAGGGTGTTTGGTCAACTTGGGTCAACAATAAATGTTGCCCCATAGTGACTAGAGGGTGTTTGGTCAACTTGGGTCTTTATTTACTACTGAAATTTTATTCTATTATATCTGCAACTTGAAAAATACAGAGGAATGTAGTTTATTTGCACTTTGAAGTTGGTTTTTCAATGTGCTTTGTAAAGCGTCAGCAGACAAATATTAGTTTGCTAACTCCGTCAATACGGGTCAGCTCCCGTCAAAACGGGTGGGGTCCAAAATTCGGTCAATACGGGGCAAGAGGTCAATACGGGTCGGAACATGGGTTACCATATTTACAAATTTACGGGACGAATATTCCGGTACCGATTTATCATTGTTACGGTTTTTATTTACATAGTTGAAGTCACCGCCCACCCAACTGTGTCTAGTTTTTTTCATGCTTATTTTTGAATTTGCGTCTACATCCTGCTTGTTTTAATCCTGCGTAAATTTTCAACGTTATTTTTCTGGCAGTTTTCACAAAAATTGTGGCCTCTTCCCTTGGAACGATCTGAAAAAGGGCGTTGATTTTTCCTTTCGTTGCCGTACTTTATCTGCTCTGCATTCTGCGCCACTAACAAACTTACTTCAGCAATCTTATTCTTAATTTCAAGGAATTCTTCGGCAAGGACCAATATTTTTGAAGGTTCAGAGTTAGAATCTTTGACCTCAAGCGAATACGTTTTTCTTAGAGCCAAATTTTTCTGTGCTCTACTTCATCTGATACTGCACTTGTAAGCTTATACTCAGTAGTTCCTCATCTGTAGTTTTCTCATTTTTCAGCAGTTCTCTCATTTCGTTTCGCACATTTTTATTTTGGAGGCCAGTTTGAATAGCATGTAAAAAACGTTTTTGTACCAAGATAGGCTCATAATTAGCTTTTTCTTCCCTAGACACAAACAAAACTTTCTGCCTTAGGTTCATCATTCTTAGTACAAAATCTTGGGCACTTTCTTGTGAACTTTGTTTTCCTACGCTGAGTGTAGTAAAAAGTGTTATAGCATCTTTTTCTTTATAACAATACCTATAAGTATCCTACTCACTTGCTCAAGGTTTAAATCAGAGCGGCTCTCCAAATATTGTCTAGCTAAGTTCGTTCTCATGTGAGATGCTTCTGATAACTGCATCTATCTATTATATTTAATATATACCCCTTTTTGACTCCATTTTGAATTTGGAAGATAAGGCTACTAAAAGTTAGGGAGTCTTTTTGGCCTGCTTTTCCAATTTTACCACTGATCTTAAAAGGTTTCATCAAAATATTTTTCATCCTTTCCTCTTCCTCATCTTTGATTTTATGTGGACTTCCGAACTCGGATTTAAACATATATACTGCCAATTGGGCGTTTTGAAAATTTTGTTTCTTTAAAAGACTGGATGACCTCATAAACTTTTTCAAAATACTGTTCCCCCTGATCAGCACTCTCTTCGATTTCCATAGATGTCAGAAACCGGAATATTCGTCTGAGGAGTAATGTTTTACCTTTTTCTGGTCCAACATCTAACTTCAGTGACAGGCACACCTCCTCCAATTCTTCCTGTGTCAACTCTTGAAGGGATTGAAAGACTTCTTGCTCCTTGTCACCCATTCTTCTTATACTTCTTTAGCAACTCTTTGCTTTTTGAACCACCCTCTGCTACCAAATGTTGTAAGGTGTTGGACAAGACAGGAACACTTATATATGTTGTTGAATATATTATATAGCTCCTCACTTGTTACATGTCTCTTGTCTACTGATACAAGCTAGCACACCCACTGACCATACCTGGACTCTCCATCCTACAGCTAAAGGAGAGTCTTGATTAGAGCCCAGGTGGTCAGGGGAAAGTAGGGAACAGAACACCAAAACAAACATGGCTGACTCACTGCAAAACAAATGCCATGTTTTCAGGGCAGGGAACACTGAGGTATATATATAATATGAACTATAGGTACAAAATAAGTTTCCAACATGTTCAAGCATAGTCATGTACCTTTTTATTGTTTAAAAAATTGACATGTCATTAGGAGAACTTAGTACATTAAGTTAACAAGAAGGATGTGTGGAAGAGAACTCTTTCTTAAAAAAGTTCTCCAAACTGTGTAGTCTTCCATTTTTTTGTGCTATCTTCCTCCTTTACAAGGAAAGTGGTTAAAGTGGTGATAATATGAGAAAGTTACATTAAATTGCATAAATGATTATATATATCATATCTGAATTTCTACTACTATAGAAATATAAAATGTCAAAACAAGGGTCGCTGAGGGACAATAAAAAAGTTGTAAGTATGTATACACAAAGTTTATAATCCAACTTTATTATTATGTGTCTGCATTATTCAGCTTTAGACCCTTCTTATAGAGTGGCGAACTCTTCACTTTAACTTATGGTGCGCTGGTTGCTCAGTTATTAAAGGACTTTGAAAATGACGAGGATGTCAACAAACAACTGGAAAGGATGTAAATATTAAGTTTCTTATTATTTAAAAGCTTAAAAGCAGTCCAGGAAACTTATTCTTTGCTAGGTCAGCAAAACGCCAACTGCATTTTTCTGTCTCTTGTCGACTTGAGGTTTTTTCTGAAATATGGGAATAATTTTAGTGGAAAGTATTTGGCTGACAGCAAAAATAAATACTTTTGGTGGAAATTTGTTCCTAAAAAAATCATGGAAGTTTTTTTTTCTCCGTATAATAATAGTGCAGCTTTAATTTTGAAAATAAACAATCGACACAAAATAAACTTATGGTGCAAAGGTCATTAAAGTTGTTCTTTTCTTTTGTCTTTTTATTCCTTTGTAGTTGTGCATTTAAATTTAGGGTTACCGTTATATGTAAAAAATTTATTTATGTAAAATTTATGTAAAAAATTATTCCTGCCTTTAAATGAAATTTGCAACAAACCTTTTTGACAAATAAACCATGAATTTTACCGTTTATTTTGTCAATTCCGTTTCATTTTCCAGTATCCAGTAGTAGTCATGCATTTAATTTTATTATCTTGTAGTGCCTGTAAGTCATCTTTTTATAATGGACAGCAGCATTAGTTTTTTTGCAATAACAACCCTTAATTTTTAGGTAAAAAAAAAGTCAATCGTCAAATACTAAAATAAAAAACTTTCCCATTAAAATCCTATTTTTACCAATCAGATTTTTTAAAATTGACAGGGAGCACAAAATAATTCATTTCAGCGGGTATGTAATTTGGTGGTTGTGAAAATACGTTTTGTCGGGTTTATTTGGTGAGTGTTAAAAAAAACTTATCTTGAGTGGAAATTTAGTTTGCCCAATTTTTGTCAAAAATGCTAAATTCACCAAAATTTCTTTCTGTCAAAATTTCTTCTTTTGATGTAGTAAGGCATGATGCTACCACTAAACAGTGGAGCTAATGATAAGTGCTTGAAATTTACTCAGATTTAAGCCCAACAACAAGTCTTGAAATCAGTAATGAAATTTTTAATATGCACATATATATAGGGGATATAATATTGGTGTGCGATTAATCGAAGATTTTCTGGCAAGATCAAGCACAGGAAGATGTCATGATTTCAGAGAAACAGCTGATGTTATTGCAAAGGTTTTCTTTTTTCCATTGCTTCTTAAGTTGTTGTCAGTGCTGATTATTCACGAGATTAGGCGGTTTTTGCTCGAGTTTTGTTTATTATTGTTACAAAACATGCCCAGGAAATAATAATAAAAATGAAAAAACAGACAAAATCCTTATTTTGTAAAATATTACTTTTATTTCCAGGTTGGTTTTAAAACTTTTCTTGGCATCACACCACAAGTGACCAACTGGAGTCCTACTGGTGATGAATTCTCCTTAATATTTGACAGTAATCCCCTGGCAGAGTTCGTTGAACTGCCAGAAGGACATAATAACTTATGGTATTCTAGTATATTAGCTGGTGTTATCAAAGGTGCCTTAGAAATGGTAAGTTTACAGATGGTGTAGAAGTTTGGTGCGAAGTAATGAAATCATCTTATGGCTTGGGAAATAAGACTCTGATAAGAAAAAATATGATTAGATATTTTAATTGCTCACAGTTAGTATATGTGTTACTTTAGTCATAAACACAATGCGAAAGACCAAATATCAATCACCAAACTCACTGAAAGTTATCTCGTATTAATTTCTACGTGTAAAGAACATCTGCATCAGTTATACTTTAATACTTATTGGATTTTTTCTCCATCCATTAAATCAAAAATATAATGCATTTTTGATTGTCTTGTCAGTGGTTTAATGTCAGTTTGTGTGTTACAACAATGAAGTTTGCTGACACTGCAACACCATATCCCTTTGCAACTTTAATGTCTCTGTACTTAATCGCCGTATGTTTTATATCCGTCCTTGTTTACACAGGTCCAAATGGAAGTCGATGCAGGATTTGTACAAGACGTTCTACGTGGAGATAGTATTACCGAAATGAGAGTTCGATTTGTTAAAAGGTTAGAAGATGCTGTGCCTGTTGGAGAAGAATAAACATGCGATCGTCTAAAAATATTATACGAAATTGCTTTTGTTTTGCCATCTCAACGTGTATGTTGTAACAGTTGGTAAAGTTATGATATCATTTTTCATCGAGAACATAAAGAGAAAACAAACGTGTAAAAGTAATGGAATTTCAATGGCACAAAGAAGAGTAAAATATTTTTTATTTTCTGTTTGATGTAAACCGTGACATCTTTTCAAATACTCTAATTTTTTGTCACAAACAAAGTTTTCTTTATTTGGTATGTGGCTAAAGATGTGTAAGAATTTGTGTTTTTAGAATTCTTATTTTTTTGGACACTGCTAATTGCATGATAGTATTAAGAAGTTAAAAATTTAAATCGTTTGTAACAAAACAGGTTACAATACTTAACCCTATTCGGTCCGGGGTTTTTCGAACATATTATGACCGGGGGGGGGGGGGGAAATCCGCCCCCCCCCCTCAATAACTTTTCATAGGCTTGTCCAAATTGAATCAAACTTGACACACTTATAGTACGTCACAAAATGGCAGCAATATATTTTTGCTTGCGTCAGCACATTTTCTGTGACGTCATCAAAAGCTTGAAATTTGTTCAAAATGCCACTATCTGCTTAAAATTCAGTTACTTTAGTTCTAGAGCGAATTTTTATATTTTGTTTGAAGTTTCTGAAAGCTAAATAAAAGTTATTTAACATATATTCCCCCCCCCCCGCCCCGGACCGAATAGGATTAAAAGGGGAATTACACACAAAAATTATTTTTTGATATATTGTTACTACTACCATAAGAAAACGAATTCAACTAGTTTTACTGTTTCATATGACTTCCAAGTGCCAACAATACGAACCTTATCACCCCAAAATACGGCTAGAAATTCCGACCCCCAATTCCGTAAAAAAAGACTGGGACGAGTGTGATGTGTGACGTTGCAAAGTGCGGAAAGCGCAATTCTATGCAGTGGCTGGTTTATTAAAACAAAAATTTTTAAATCGTTTATAGTTTTGATAAAATATATCTTAAATAGCTACTAGCAATTCCTTCTTATTTTATGCTAAATATGCCAAGTTGCTCAGCTTTCGGTTGTACAAGTCGCTCCACGTTTAACAAAGAGCTTAGTTTTCATAAGATACCTTCAGAAAAATCGAACAACAAACTTCGTAAAAAATGATTGCAAGCGATTAAAAGAGAAGGGTCTTTACCAAAAGATTCTGGTTTTTACATCTGCTCAAAACACTTCACTGACGATTGTTTCCAGAGGGATATGATAGTAAGACAAAGTTCATCTGGATTTCTTGAATGCAAAAAATAAAGTTTTCTTTGTATTTGCATATATTCAGTGGTCATCAAATCCACGCCATTGCATAATTTACGTTCACTTTTATTTTACTAATATTATTTCACTCGTTTGTTCCCCTTTTCCATTTTTAAATTTATAAATTTAATACTTTAAAGTTAAATTTTTGTCCTGCTCGCCACTTATGATTATCTTTTCTCGCAACTCATAAGCAAAGTTTTGTTGTTTTTGTTTTGCGCGAATAAAAATCTAATTTCTGACATATTACTTTGCTAGAGTGAGCTAATGGGTGAACCGATGTAATCAACATTTCGAACATCAAACGAAAGTAAAGCACGTTCTGGAAATAGTCTTCTTGTTCCTGGTGCTGTCCCGACGATTTTTGTATTTACTCCAGAGACTAAAAAAATTGTCCCTTACCCCCTGAATTGTTTCTCATTTAATATGCAAACTTTCCAAGGTGAGGTCTATCACACAAAAGAATTAAAAAAAGGATGGGCTACTGTTCTCCTTCGTCCATACAATTTCATTTTTTTCAACCTTTTTCAAAATTATAACGGTTTATCAACGGGAGAGGGACAATGCATCAAAAGTGTTTGAAAACATCAAAGTTTTTTTATGAAGACTGTTTGTTCATTTGAGGAAAATTGTTGGTTATCGTTATTTTTTGACGAAAAAGAAAGGTTTATTTTTGGTATGTACTTAGTTATTTTGGTTCTTGTTTATTAAAAAATAAGTTACAACAAATCGTAATGTCTCCTCTTCTTTTCAATGTGTTTTCTTGGAGGCCTCTCTCTGTGGTTTGCTACATGTCGCACTTTGCAACGTCATTTTTGTTACTATTTCCAGTCTTCTTGTTTTTACGCGGCCTGTTGAAAAAGACATATTTCTGGCAAAGAAATTGCTCTTATTGAGGTAAAAACAGACATAATTAAGTTGCACTTTTTTAATTTTTGAAATATATTACCCATTTTTGACAATATATCAAAAAATAATTTTTGCGTGTAGTTCCCCTAAATTTTATTATTTTTTGTGAGATGTATATAATTTCAATAATAAACACAACTGCTGTGAGGATTTAACCCGTGTTCATATTTATTTTTGGCTTTGAAAAACTCTGTTAATTACGGAATTTGAACATTTTAAATGAATGGGTATGACATAATGGAAAGTATTTGGAAATACTCGAATTCTAATTTGATACTTATTGTACTTAAAATTTGCGGAAGAAATTTTTGCGGACGAAGTGGTCCCAAAGTGTTTCATTTTGCGGAATAATTTTTTCGGATGTTCGCATTTTCCCGAAATGTACGGAATAGATTTTTGCGGACACCGAAGATTCAGTAATTGTAGTGAACACGTATTTTGCGGAATAAAGTTATTTTTAAATGATCAAGTAAAAATTTAAATCGCGTAGTTCCTACAGAAAATGGAAGGAGGAAAAAATTAAAACTTGAAAAACTTTGCGGAAGAAATTTATTCGATTTTAAAAATTTTTGTGGAACTTAATTTTGCGGATTTGAGGCCAGAACTTTTTTTCATAAACTGAACGTGCACAGCAGCTCGTACAACGCACAGTTAACTACTCCCGGTAACTCGAACCTCTTAGAAACCGGGGAAAATAGTTTGACTTAACGAATATTCGAGTTAAACGAGCTCCCGTTTTCGAGTTAAGGTGATTTTTTTTTTAAAAACTGGGGGGAACTTACCAAGAAAACATGCAATCTTGGCAATGGAAAGGGCATGTATCCCTTGTATATGGATTTTTTCTGGAAAGGCAACATTTCTATCCATTTATGTTACGTTAGGAAAAACATTGACACAGCACAAACTAACAAAAATTAATTCAACTAAGTAACAGGGTATTGTTGTTGAAAAGAACGATTATTCAGGTTAAAAATAGTGTCTTGGCAACATAAAGTAAAACGAATACGAGATATTGCAATTGCAATCAATGACTCACCAGGTTTAGAATAACAAATGACACGAGACATCTTCAGGTAGATTAGGACTCAGCATGATACTGAGAGACTTCATGAAAAATTATAGCAGAACAACTTCACGAAACAAAAATAATTGCTTTCATAAGAAAGAAAACCATTTCTACGCAAACAGTACCATGTTTAGAAAATAAAAATTTGACCGCCTTCGAGGTTATTGAAAAATGTTCAGATTGTTCGTAAAGGTGATGATAATATGTTGATAATACGAAACGACAAATGAGTTATTTTAACGCAACGCTACGGCGCCTCTTATGTTGCACAATCTGAAAATCCAGTGAAAAATACAGCCAAGGTCATTTTGAGCCGTGTGAACAACCTCGTCCCTAGGGCATCTTGTATCTTTTCTGACCCCGGGACTAACCTCGTCCCCAGGCCCATTTTTCTCTTTCTGACAATCTCGGACGGCGAGAAGAAATGACCCCTGGGCCACACTGGTCAGTTACCTTATTCCATGAAATTAACGAGTCATGAAATTAACGCGGTTTTTCAAAATTCGCGTTAATTTAATGACCGTTAATTAAATGCAGTGTTAATTTAAAGACTGTTAATTTCATGACTCGTTAATTAAAATACTGTTAATTTGGTGACTTTTTTATAATATATAAAATTTTCTACTATTTTCTCCTCATCGAACGATAGCTCAACGGTGTTCTCTTTTTCAGCGATCTTTTTTTAAAATAGCTTTGTATAATCTTCATACTCAACCTCGTTCCCAGGGCTTTTTGTCTCTCATTGGCGCTGCGCTTATTGATAGGTCTGACGAAAAAGGCCCTGGAGGAGGCTGGTTCTATTCCGAGCCGTGATTGGTCGAGACTTTTCATCTAATTATGCGTAAGATAATACGTCACTCAGTCCGTGAAATATCTACGCTTAAAATTAACTATAAACAATAAAGATGGCCGACATTGTGCATATACATGTTTTGCATAAGAGAAATATATTTGGAGAATACATTTTGACAAGATATTTTTATGGCTTTATTTACTTTTAACTAGCTAGTTAACTCTTAGATCAGATGTACTTGTGGGTAGCTACATGCTGCTTATGCTCAGATTAATACTAGCAACTGACAAAGACATTGCAGGCAATGTCTTTGTCAGCTAGCTAAAACAAAAAGAGTAGTAGTAGTAGTAGTAGTAGTAGTAGTAGTAGTAGTAGTAGTAGTAGTAGTAGTAGTAGTAGTAGTAGTAGTAGTAAGTTGTATGTTAAAATAAAAATAATACAATACAAGCTATAGCAGTCAGGAGACCGACCACTAGCAAAAGCTAATCTAAGAAGGCCACCTTTAGGTATAGTTTCAAAACTATTTTTGTTTATGTGCAATATGCAAAAAAATAAATTAATTTTAAGAGTTGTGATTTTTTTGGAGAAATGTACAGGTAAATAATTTAAGTCTAGAAAGACTAAGTGAGGTAAGATCAATAGAATTGAAATGATTTTGGAGAGAGTTCCAGTTTTTTATTGCTTGATAGTGAATAGAATCCGTACCATATGTTAAAGTTCTAATAGATGGTATAGAAAGAAGTTTGTAGGAGCATCCTCTAGTTACATGAGTATTTGGCAGATAAGTCAGATTGAAAGAATTTTGTATATACGAAGGAGATAAGTTGTTAAGAGTTTTATACACTAAGAAAACGTTTAATGTGAAAATTATATCAGCAAGGGGAGGTATATTTAGGTGAAGGGTCTCTTTAAGAGACAAGAGAGGAGTTAAACGTCCTCCACCATACCTTAGTTTAAAGGGGCGATTGTGGAAGTCCCATGAAATGCCACATAGTGATGGTGTCACTTTAAAAAACACCCAGTCCGGTCTGTGAACGGTTGGCGCTAGGAAGGGCATCCAGCTGTAAAACAATGCCAAAACTCTTTATTAATGGCCGTAAGAATAGTTGATCAGACAAACTGCGTAAACGGGGCTGGAACTCTAAGGAGTGAAGGTGTCGCGCACGGTAGGACAGATGTCAGGTGTGAGCATCGTCAGACCGTTACCCAGCTATCACATCACAAGGTAGATAACACTAGGTTGAGGATGGCTAGTGTAAATGTTGGTACTCTGAGAGGTAGAGCAGGTGAAGTAGTTGAAATGTTAGAACGTAGATCTGTTGATATGTGTTGTGTTCAGGAAGTCAGGTGGAGAGGAGCTTCAGTGAGATTTGTGGAAGGTAGGAGGGCAAGGTATAAGCTTTTTTGGATTGGTAATAGTGATGGATATGGAGGAGTTGGCATATTCGTTGCAGAGAAGTGGGTAGAAAAAGTAATAGATGTTATGCGTGTTAATAGTCGTATTATAGTGATAAAGTTTTTGATAGGTAATGGGATTGTCACTTTTCTGTCAGTTTATGCTCCACAGTGTGGACTCAGTGTGGAAGATAAAGATAAGTTTTATGATGAGTTAATAGCAGTCACATCAAAGTTTGGAGACACTGAACTTGTCATGGTGGGCGGCGACTTTAATGGTCATGTTGGGAAGTCATCTGACGGTTATAGAGCTGTGCATGGAGGCAAGGGATTTGGGAGCAGAAATAAGGAAGGGGAGAGATTGCTTGAGTTTGGAATGGCAACGGACATGGTGGTTTGCAACACATCATTCAGTAAGAGACAGAGTAGGCTGATAACATATGAGTCAGGTGGTTGTAAGACACAGATAGATTACTTCCTGGTTAGAAAGTCAGACAAGAAAGTGGTGAAGGACGTGAAAGTTATATCGGGGGAAGAGTGTGTTTCCCAGCATAGGTTGCTGGTTTGTGATATTATCTTGAAGAGTGTTAAAGAAGCCAAGGGAAAGTACAGGCCCCGTCGAAAAGTCTGGAAGCTGAAGGAAGAGATTGTAGCAAGACAATTTAGTGCAAAAGTTCAGCAGTTAGCCCACAATGGTCAATGTGATAGTGACAATGTTGAAAGTACTTGGACTACTTTGAAGAATTGTCTTCTAGAAGCTTCTGATGATACCTGTGGGTGGACGAAAGGACCAGCTAGACATAGACAGACCTGGTGGTGGAATAATGAGGTTGACCAGTGTATAAAGGAAAAGAGGAAACTTTGGAAAGAGTGGAAGTCAGGTGGTAGTAAAAATATTTACTTAGAAGCTAAGCGTCGTGCTCGTACAGCAGTGTATAAGGCAAAATCAGAAGCAGAGAGAAACAGATTTGCAGATGTGTTAAGAAGGGAAGACCAGCGCAATGAGGTATTCAAGATAGCAAAGCAAATGAAGAAGACTAATCAAGATGTTGTAGGTGAGAAGTGTATACGTAATGATGAAGGTGTTTTGGCTAGCACAGAGGAGGAGAAAAGGGTAGCTTGGAAGAATTATTATCAGAGGTTGCTTAACACTGAGTTTGATTGGGATGAGGATAATTTGTCTGATGATGATGTTGTAGAAGGGCCAGCTATGCAGATCAAGACAGAATGGGTAGTGGAGGCTATTAGGAAATTGAAGATTGGCAAGGCTGCAGGTTTATCAGGATTGTTGCAGAGATGGTAAAAGCATCTGGATATATTGGAGTTGAGCTTATTACAAGTCTTGCTAACCAGATTATAAAGGATGGTGCTATTCCGAGTGAGTGGCAGTCGAGTGTAATAGTGAATTGTTTCAAGGGCAAGGGTGATGCATTAGAAAGGGGTAACTATAGAGGTTTGAAGTTGGTTGATCAAGTAATGAAAGTTATTGAAAGAGTGATTGATAAGTTACTTAGAGAAAGGATTGATATAGATAAGATGCAATTTGGTTTTGTTCCAGGGCGTGGCACTACAGATGCAATATTTTTACTCAGACAGCTTCAGGAAAAGTATTTAGGAAAGAGAAAGAATCTCTATTTTGCCTTTGTAGATTTAGAGAAAGCTTTTGATAGAGTGCCACGTAAAGTTATTTGGTGGGCTATGAGAAAATTAGGTGTGGATGAGTGGCTAGTTACGATGGTACAGTCTATGTACAGCAATGGTAGAAGTCGTGTCAGGATTAACGATTCACTTAGTGATGAATTTAGTGTAAATGTTGGTGTACATCAGGGTTCTGTACTTAGTCCTTTGTTGTTTGTTCTAGTCTTAGAAGCGCTGTCGATGGAGTTCAGAACAGGTTGTCCATGGGAGTTATTGTATGCAGATGATTTGGTTCTCATAGCAGAGTCGATGGAAGAATTAGTTGAGAAGTTTGAGAAGTGGAAGAAAGGACTAGAAGAGAAAGGGCTAAAGGTAAACACAGCAAAGTCTAAAGTCATGATTAGTAGCATTGCAGCCAAGTGTGACCTTGTAGTTGGAAAGTGGCCTTGTGGAGTTTGCAGGAAAGGGGTTGGTAGTAACTCAATTTTTTGTCAGACTTGCAAGCATTGGGTACATAAGAAGTGCAGTAGTATTAGTGGAAGGTTAAGAGCTGACATTCAGTTTGTATGCAAGCGTTGCAAAGGTGAGATTATAGAGAATGAAGTATTTCCAGCTTTAATGATGTACAACAGTGGCTCGTTAGAGATAGTTGAGAACTTCTGTTACTTAGGTGATTTGTTGGGCAGTGAAGGGGGTGTTGGAAGAAGTGTTACTTGCAGGATAGGTTCTGCTTGGAAAAAGTTCAGAGAGTTACTTCCTTTATTGACTAGCAGAGTCCTGTCAATTGAGGTAAAAGGTAGGTTGTATGAGGCCTGTGTAAGAAGTGTTATGTTGTACGGTAGTGAGACATGGGCAGTGAAGCAGGAAGATCTTGACCGTTTAGAAAGGAATGATATGAGAATGGTTAGGTGGATGTGTAACGCCAGTCTGAGAGACAGAAAGAGTTCAGATGAGCTAAGAAGCAGGCTAAGTCTCCGTAGAATTAAAGATGTTATCCAGATAAGAAGATTGAATTGGCTGGGGCACTTGGAAAGAATGGAGGAGGATAATTGGGTAAGAAAGTGTAGAGACTTGATAGTTCTTGGGGCAAAGCCCAGAGGCAGACCGAGAAAGACTTGGCAGGAGGTTATAAGGACAGACTTGATACAGAGGAAGTTGAGTTTAGATCTAACACAGTCTAGATCAGATTGGAAGAGGGTCATTAATATACCCCGTCCAACCCATGCTAGCATGGAAAACGGACGTTAAGCCGAGAATGATGATGATGATGATCAAAGAGTGGTTGAGAGTGGGCATAGTAATCAGAAAAAGTTATGAGGCGAACTGCAGATTTTTGTAGTTTAAAAATACGAGAGTTGAGTGGAAGATTTTGACTCCAGACTTGAGTTGCATATGATAGATGAGAGTGAAAAAGGGCAAAATATACAGTGCGTAGGGTTTTCCGAGATAAGTAATAACGTAATTTTGAGAGAATACCATTGGCTCTACGAAGTTTAAGAGCAAGAGTGTTATAATGATAGAACCAGCTTAAATTTTCATTCAAGTAAACCCCCAGGTATTTGACTGATGATGAGAGTGAGAGACGTTTACCACCTAGTTTCAACTTGATGTCATAGTTAATTTTTTCCCTGATATTTCTGAAAAGGATAACTTCTGTTTTGGTCACGTTAAGAGCTATCTTATTAGCATTCAGCCATTGTAGTAAGAGTTTTAGATCAAGGTTAACTTTCTTTTTGATAATGCTGAGATCTTTATGAGAAAATAGGAGACAGGTGTCATCAGCAAATAGGAAAGTTTCCGAGTTAATTACTGCATCAGAGATGTCATTGAGTAAGAAAAGGAGGGGTCCTAGAACAGAACCTTGTGGTACGCCATTTGGAATAGATTTGAGATTAGAACTGTGGCCATTGATAGACACATACTGGTTACGATTGAGAAGGTATGATTTAAACCATTGCTTAGGCAAACCTCTAATCCCATAATGATTTAATTTGGATAAAAGAATTTCATGGTCTACAGTATCAAACGCCTTTTGCAGATCAATAAAGACCCCACATGAGAAATGTCCTTTGTCTAGGGCTGAGCGAATTTGTTCAGTGAGACTGATAAGTGCATGAGAGGTGGAATGCTTACTTCGAAATCCGAACTGTTTGTTAGTAATTATGTTATGTTTATTCAGAAAGGATGTTAATCTACAATGTACAAGTTTTTCAAAATTTTTATCTATATTGGAAAGAAGAGATATCGGCCTGTAGTTAGTGACTTCAAAAGGAGAACCTTTGTTTTTGAAGATGGGCACTACTTTAACTAATTTTAGTGCATTGGGAAAAATACCTGTTTCCAAAGAGAGATTAAATATATCTATTAAGATTTTAGATATGTCTATTAGGAGAATATTCAATACTTTATTTGGAATGCTATTTGGTCCAGTTGCCTTGTTTGGATCCAAAGATTTTATTATTTTTATTACCTCATGTTTCTTTATTGGAGAAAAGAAAAAGGATTTAGCAGAATGGTTTTTAAGAAAATGTTTAAAAGTTTTATTAGAGCGTGGGATATGTTGTCTTATTTTGTCTGCTATGGTAGTGAAATAATTATTGAATGTGTTACTTAATATGTTAGGATCAGTCTCAAGCTGATTATTAATGTTTAAAGAGATTTTAGGAGATTCACTTTTACATTTGATATTGACGAGTTCCCTTATTCCTTTCCACACTGACTTAGAGTTATTAATATTTTGATCAAAGAACTTTTTATAGTAATTAGTTTTACTTATACGTAAAAGATTGACAATTTGATTTCTGTAGGATTTATACTGATTATGATAAGTATCTTTAAAGGGACTGTACGGTAAAATTAAAGTTGTTTGTATATTTCAAGTTATAAAAAATAACTCACGAAAATATATTTCTTTTTCCATAAAAGTTTCTCATATCATTCATATCTGCAAACTTTTTTCAATAACATGTTGAAGCATGACTTCGTTCTTTTTGTGTGAATGTGCGCAAAAAAGACTGGGTTAAAACATTAACATGCGTAATTATGCATGTGACGTAAAGCAATTCAGAAAGAAAGACAGAGCGAGCGAAATATAGAGAACACCCCCGGCAATGTAATGTAAGTTTTTTAGTAGGAAGCAAATAAGTTTTTATTGCATGAGAAAACGATTTTATATTTCGTAACGTAAATAAAATGTCTTCGAACTTTACTGTTATTGGATTTCAGTACGAACCAGAAAGGTCAGAGGCAGAAATAGCGGCACAGCCGAGGCCTGTGTATAACGACGACGGCAATGACCAAGTACTTCCATGCGAAAATTCTAGGATGAATAAACCTGTTAATGAATGGTGCCGATGTGGGAATTGCGAGAGAATGCCGACGGGCAAAGAATGTCTATGCTGTGTTGATGTGGATGCGATAAAATACTTTCATCTCAACGGTAGTGCACTTTTTTCTATAATATATATATTTATGCTGTACAATTCTTCACCAAGCCTCTGACATAATCTAACGTAAACCTCAAATGATATTTTTTCATTTTAGAACAAGAATGCATTACTCAACACCCTCATTTTTATTGGGTTGTCCTACTCAAGGACGTTCTTTGGACTGCCTTAGTTGCTCTTCACGACCGGGAAAGTCGCGGTATACCAGAACGCGACAATGTACCAAATAGGTATTTTCTGTTTTCCTTTTTTTCACTACTTCATTTACATGATATATATGTTATTTATTCATATTTTTGTCTGTTAAAGGTCTTATAGATATGCTGCCTATCGTCAGTTTTGCTGGAACGAGGTTGAATGATTTAATTATACAATTAGTCTTACCCTTTAAACATGTCATGTCGCACATTAATTGACTTCCAGTGTTTTGAATTATGCTGACGTTTTGTTGATCGACAACTGAACCACACTTGGAACAATATCGTAGCAACTCTTTAATACACGACTCATATACAAGGTATGTTTTTTGTTTAGAAGGATGGACACGTTTATTTTCAATACTTTCTAATTCATCTTCTTCATCCTCCGCTTCTTCTTCTCCTTCTTCTTCTTCTTCTTCTTCTTCTTCTATATCATGCGTGAGAGAGTAGTTAGGGTCGCTTTTATCAGTTCTGGAATATAAAAGTGTGAATTCACAATCGTTAGCATTTTCTAGTTTTTCCCAAAGGTGATCATTGACATAAAATAAGATTATTACCTCTCCACAGATTTTACGAGCCATTCATCATCACTTTCATTGTCACCATCGGAAATACAATCTTCTTCTACATCGGATTCCTCGTTTACACCTGCATTTTGAACTTCTGATGTATTTGTGTCGACTAAGTTAGATAGCCCAAGTAGCTCGAGTGTATTGCCAATGTCACCTAATATTAGAAAATGTGCCTATATAGTGCCTGTGCCTATACCTTTTCTTATTCATTAGGGATTATTTTGTTGCCAAAATAGTCTTTAATTTACCTTAAAATTACCTTTATGTAACATGTTGAATGTACTATTTAAAACTGCAGGTGCTATGTCTCCAATTAGCTCATCGTCCAAATCGGTATCCACTGATTCATCCGTACAATCAGAATCTGAAAAAAATAGAACAATTCATGTCATTATGTATACCCAAAAAAAAATGTTCCCCATATACGAGTAGAGAGAAAAACGTACCATCGTCCGAACAAATTTCTAGCTCTGTTTGGCAGGAAGCATCTATTGCTATTGGAACAGCGCCCACTGTTTGTGTTTGTGCATCTGCTATACAGCTAGATGTTTGTGTCGATGCATTCCTAAAAGTTGCATCCTTGTACTGTGTCCACCTTGTATGTGTTTTAGGTACAGCTTGTACACCAATTGACAAGTTTCTTACAACTTCAAATTCACAGTCTGGATATGCGAGGTTGTCGTAAGACTCGGAGGAGGATTGCGGAAGCTCCTCAACCAACGCTGCTTCCACTAACTACAAAAATAAATGTTAATAGATGCAGTAATCTCGTTACCAATTCACTTAAATTAATTTTAAAGTTTTCTTGCCTATGTTTTGCAGCAATTGAAAACAAGAGCACTGGGAATGAGGTATATTTACTAAGTATTTCAGATGTAAAGTAATGAGGGAATTATGAGCAGAGCAGCGATGAAAAAACATATTTCAATATATATTAGGCTTACCTCTTTTGATTGTTTTTTTTCAGCTCTCGATTTTGAAGTCGCGCGTTCCTTAGAAGGACGCTTGTGAGTGAATATAGTGGGTATGGATTTTGGCAAAAGTCTTTGTTTACAAGGACGATCGTTATAAAACTCTTTGACCTGACGGTCCCAACTTGGATCATAACAACTTTCGTTGAAATGATCCGAGCAAACAAAAATTTGAATGGGAAGATCTTTAGTCCCTATTGCAGCAATCCAAGCTTTTTTTACTAGCGGGTCCTTAGGCAAGCTGAAAAAAGTTTTGTCTTTCTTTTTTCTTTTTTTGTTATCACAGCCATAAGCAGCACAAGACATATTTGTAAAAATATGAAGAACCTTCGAACCCGCTAACTTGCTACGAAAAGAAATATCCCTTTCACGCTATTCTCATGCTCAAAACACGTTGAGGCTATTTATCATTTAGTCCCGAATCCCTTTTCTTTTTTTCCGTCAACAAAGTAATGAAAAAAAAAATCCTGGGACCTAAGTTGATAATTTTCATCGCTAGCCTTTCATTTTTGAATGAACGGTGTACCTCGTACAAAAAAATGAATTATTTATATATATATGAATAATTCATGTGATATATATGATACGGGGGTAAATTAGCTACGAACTGTCTAATATAAATGTGTATGTAATGTAAAAAAATTAGCAAAGGCGCTATTCTCGTGGTAATCCCTTACATGTTTCCGTTTTTTGAACATTTGACTTTGTGGTTATCATATGTTCGGTTTTTTGTTAATAAACCAATAACATTGGTGGTATTGGTTGTTAAGTTGTAGATACTAGCTAAATTGCGAGATCGTCAGTTGATTACTACCGTCATCAGAATTTTCAGCCCCGTCCGGGTATGGACTAATCAATAATTCCTCGTGGTAGCGGGCCATGCTTTATCAAGCATTCTCTATTAGCTAGGAGTATCAAATGTTGTAAAGTAGGTAAATGTTACTCACCATTTCCGTTGCTAGCGTTGAATTCGCTTGAACTGAAGAGATCGTTAGTCTGCATGATGAAATACTTAGTTAATTCAATAAAAAAGCAGTATTTTGATTAGTGTTGCTACGTTCTTGTTCAATTTCCGCGCTCTGTGAGGAAATTGTTTGGTTTCCACATTCTATCGTCCGGCACTTTTTGCAAATCTCGATAAACCACAGACTTACGATCGTACTGTTCTATTTTTTATTTTTCGTGAAATTATTTTGTTTTCTAGCTAGATTTATAACTTTGTGTCTTATTGTATTAACTTCTCCAAAATCTTTTTCAGAAAATTTTAATCTATGTAGCCCAATTTGCTTTAAATCCTCGCTCCTGAAAATTTTGGTTCCTGTACAAGCCACGTTGGCAATATTGTCGGCCATTTTGACCGTATGCAGTTGTTGCTTGCTCGCTCTCTAAGCCAAAGTACTTTACTTTACACTAGGCTTGACACAGTTTTGTGCTTTAATATACTATACTGGAAATAGTTTTTATTCGTTTATACTTAGCATCAACTGCTTGACACTTCAAAGGTGAGGGAATTTCGTTGTTGTGTAAAAAAGGGTAGCGAAAACCTGCACGTTGTTGTTTGGAGCTAAGCTTGCCTGAAAATAAAAGTTTGTTAAGCATACCAAAGTTTTGGTTTCAAAATTTGATGTGTTTAGATATGCAGACAAGCTATACCTAGCATCCTGCATGTCATGACAGTCTGGAATAACCAATAAGATATCATGTCAACTTAACAATTTTTTCAGTGGCACCCAAACTCGTCTGGCAGAATTTCTAAACGCCTACGATATGTTAATAAAATGCGTAGAAAAGCCCTTGGGACGAGATTGAGTGGCACTAAGGCTGAAGAAAGTCGTACCTCAGTTTACTGTCAGGCAGCCCGCATCTATAGACCTTTTTGAATGTTTACATTTTCTGCGGTAAGCCCTTTTGGCTTTAACAATTGTGTGGCAGGCAAAAAGATGGGGGCGCTAGGTGAAGTGAGGTCCTTTTTAGTCTGTTTCTTCGCACAAAGGTATCATTACAACTTTATATGAATATTATGTCAGTCAGAAGTTACCCATCTACACTCGATAATAGTTTAAAGCCTCAAAAATATTTCCGTAGAAAGAAATGGGCTGAAAAATACCTTTCTTCAGCAAGCTTCCGCATCTTTCTGCCTGCCACGCAGTTGTTAGAGCCAGAGGGGCTTACCGCGGAAAATGTAAACATTCAAAAAGGTCTATATTTACCACCGCCATGAACAATTTCAATATTTCAAAAAATTTCATTATTATTGGCTTTACTTTCCCTTCAAAAGAAGAAAAGTATGAGGTAAATTACCAAAAGAATATCTCAAAAAGCCTTCTGACATGCTTCGCACATACCGACGACAACCAACATTTTTCGTTTTTTTGCTCTATTTTGATAAAATACTGACCAATCGTACACTCGTTCTTGCTGTACATGTCTTTTAGGCATTAGTTCCAGGGTTGTGGGCCTTTTATTTATTTATTTTGGCCGAGCGAGACAATGTACTGTAAACAGAAAAATGGTGGCTTTGTGGCATGCGCAATGAAGGGATTGTGACGGCTTTAAAATAATGAATAATGAAAATTTCCTGCATGGTACTCCCTGAAATGCAGACGATGATAAACTGAGGTACCAATTTCTTCAGCCTAAGTTGTTCGTTGGTCCTAGGAACGAATTTACTTACTCTGATCTGAAAATCTGCAGAAAATTTAAGCCCTTTCTCAGATTTAACAGTGACAGAGCATATACATTCCCAAATCAAAACAAAGTTGCAAATGTTTATTAAAGTTCAATACATGTGCACACATCCTGACCTATGGTTGCCCACACGTAGCAATATTCAACAAATTGAATATTTATATTCAATTGTGAACAATTGTGATATGTTCAACAAATCCAACGTGGTTTATTGTAAATGTTTAATGACTCTTATGTGTGCAACGACTCATATATGTTTAACCGTCCATATTCATATTTAACGACTCCTCACAAAACATAATCATGCAAAAATATTATAGGCACTACTTTCTGAAAGCTCAAAGAAGGCGAAATAGACATGTGTATTGCATTTCAAGTAAGAAAAAAGCAGATATTTTGAAAATATTTCGTTGCTTGTATATTATTCATTGAACATATATGACTGGTTGAACATATAAATGACTAGTTGAACATATAATATCACAATCGTTGAACAAATGAATATTTAAACTTCGAAGTATTTCACTTCCTTTTCGATTTGTGAGTCACCCCTAATTTTTTGGCTATTCTCTCTTCATCATATTTTAATTTTTATGTATTTTGGTTTTAGTACAGAATTGGATACAATAATTGTTCATTTCGGCATTCAAGCAGTTTATTGAGGTATTTTTTTATCCTATAAAACTTTGCCAGAAATTAAAGTGGTTATGTTTTTATCGCCTCATTTTTAGTATTTTAACTTTCTCTAAACTGTAACAGTGTCAATTGTATTTTCCATCAATTTAATCGATTTTCTATTTCTTTTAGGTGATAGGTGGTGTCTGAGAAACGCTCAGAAGTACTGAAAAACTAATACTCAAAGCTCAAAACTTGAATACTGAAAACTCAAAACTTGAATACTGAAAACTTGAAACTTGAATACTGAAAACTAAAAAGCTCAAATACTCAATACTCAAATACCCGTACTTGTTGTTTTGAACCTGAAATATATAATTGAATTGATTAAAATATTATTTGCGCAGCGTTTTCATTTATACCCTTCGTATAAATAATTGACGTTCCATTCTGCATAGTTTGTTCTTTTGTGATCCCAAGCATGGTTTGCGCAAGTTGTAATCTCGGTTGGGTTGTATACACGTGCGAGGATATTTGCCAGTTCGATTACTCTGTTTCGATTGCAAAAGTCTGCCTCAAAATGCCTAATATTTCATTCAGCAACTTTTTTCCGGAATAAAGACAGACTCCTTTTAGATGGTGATGTAGAATCTAATCCTGGGCCTGTTGATAAAGTAATCCTTGGGTCGTTTAATCAAGTAGACGAACGTTTCGGGGATTCTGCTGGCATACAATGTACATGTAATGCTTTAATAAGTGTCTGTTGGTCAAAGATTAGGCGAGTTACTATTTGGAAAACACCTGATCTCGGCAATATACTTGAAATAGGAAACACAACTTTTAGCAAACTAGCGAAAAATCGTTGCCTATGTCTGAACGAACTTCCGGAATGTGTTGAAATCTTTAAAACATTTTTGTCAGTTACACGTTTAAATACAAACATCGGTATCCTTGATGCTACTGATATCAGTTTTCTGCGCGTAGAAGATAATTTTGACAGCGGAGATGGGGTTTTGATGCTTGTAAATGGGTTCACATTTGCAATCTTGTGGTCTAAACGTGACTATTTTCTGTTTGACTCGCATGTTAAATTTAGGTAATTCAGCTTTGCTAAAATTTTAAAAGGCTGAACATTTGACAAGTTACATTCTAGACACATACGCTGGTACGCACGCAAGGAGATATGAAATGGAATTTATAAGGGTAAATGTGAGCGATGAAGATGTTGCTCATAGGACCGGGGACCGAGATTGCTAGCTGTTGTTTCAATGTTCATTCCAAAATGCATCTTATAAAACTTTTGTTGACGTTTTTTTACTTTCCTGCTCGCTTGAAAGCAACATAAGCAGGCACGAGGAACCTGCGTACCCACTTCTGTATCTCCAACAGACGAACCCAGGAAAAACGGAAACCTCACAAGAGCTTATGAGTGGCGGAAATTGTTAAAGCCGGTCGGCTTCTTGTTTCTGTTGTAAGAGGTCGTTTTATGCCCATTCTCAGCCTTATATATTGCTTCGGTAGGGCCGTTTGAGGGTCGTTTTCATTTATTTATTTTTTAATTTTTATTGTTCAGTATTGTAGTTGTCATAGAACCGATGTTTAAACTGAATGTGCGCACAGATTTAGAAACGCAATTTTATCTTCAAATCGTTTCAAGGCAAGATAGTGCCCAGGTTTCTATCATTCGTGTATGCTTTCTCGAATCCAGATGATATGCCATCACTTATTACACAGGGTTTCTGTGTTGTTAAGATAGTATAAGTCGTTATTATCAGTATTTCATCATTACATCCAACCTCGTTTCCAGTGCTACGAATATTTATTTGTAATCTATATCAGCTTTGTATGAAAAGTTAAATTCTAGCCATATGGTTCAGTGTATAAGTTGTATTTTCAGGAACCCTTTTTATGGGTCGTAATTGTGTAATTTATTTATTGATTTATTTCAACTTGATGAGTGTAGTTGTCATAGAAATGAGAGTTTTTTAGTCAAACCGAATGTGAGTGCAGATGAAAGGTTTTGTCATGTTGTTATGGAAACGAGATTTTTTCTTCGTATCGTTTCACAGTAAGGTAGTACCAAGGTTGTAACAGTTAACTTCTGCACCCAGTTATCTCTGCTTACACAGTTATCATATATTATATATACACATGCACGCATTATTTTCATTTTCACGCGTATGTGAGTTTGTTATTGAGTTTTTGGTCATATAGTTACTTGGTTTTGTGTGTATTAATTAGTTTGTAAATTAATTTTACAACCCATTCCACAGGCTATGATATATAAATGGATATCAGATTAACAAATAAAACGGCAAAACGTTAGCATGCAGTATTTTGCTAAAATATCAAAAAACTGTTTTGGGTGTAACAATTTTATTATGATATTAGATATTAATAAACTGAATGTTATACAAATCGAATAAACGTAAAAATTATAAAAATTATAATGAAAGGCAGTGGTCAGCAGATCTCATCTTTGCTCTGATTAAATATTCCTGTATATTTTTATGCTTGGTGAAAGTCAAGAATGGTTTGGTTGGAAAAACGAGTCTCAGAGCAGGGTCGCTCTCAATTATAAACCAATACTTGTGTAGTATTCGTTTAAGCGTTGTAAATTTTTCGTGGTAAGGTAAAATAAAAGGTAGAATGTGTTTGTTTTTGTTTTGCTCTCTGTCAGCATCACCACTATTGTCAGCGGTTCTGAAATGTATTCGTTTTTTATTAAACTTGTGCGTGGAGTTAGAAAGTACGTCTGATTGCTTTAATTTGGCGATTTTCTCGAATATTTCATCAACAAGCCGACCTTTGTATCCTCTGGTCAGCAAAATACTTTTAAGTTCATCGAGCTCACATTTTAAAATGCTATCTTGACTTGTTATCATGCGATAGCGGAGTGCTTGCGAATAAATTATACCCCTTTTGGTATGGTCAGGGTGATACGACGTAAAATGTAATAGTGCTCTGCTGTCAGTTGGTTTTATAAATAATTTGGTTTTGAGTTTTCTCGAGCGTTTATCTAAATAGATAGTCGTATCTAAAAAACTAATTTCCTCTGTTGAATATTCATAGGTGAATTTTATTGTAGGGTGTATTGAATTTAGATATATGAAAAATTTGTGTAGTTCTTCTTCACCGTGTTCCCATATGAAGAATATGTCGTCTAGGAAACGGAGAAATATAGTGATTAAATCTGGAAACTTATCGAAAATAAACATCTGCTCAAAAAGACCCAGGAATAATGATGCGTATGGTGGTGCCACCTTCGTACCCATGGCTGTGCCAAGTAACTGCAGGTATATTTCATTTAGGAACATGAAATAGTTATTTTCCAGTATAAACGAAAACAACGTTCGTATTACATGTTCATTGGGTGTGAATGAAGGCAGTGTGTTTCTGTATTTTCTAATGAAATGAATACACGCATCAACTCCTTCTTGATGAGGAATATTGGTGTAAAGTGAGGATACGTCTGCTGATACAAGTAAAACGTGTTCGTTTTGTGCCGGTATGGTTTGTAACCGTTGTATTAGATGTTTGGTGTCCTTTACATAGGATTTTAATTTTGGTAAGAGAGGTTGCAGGCAAAGATTTAAAAATTCTGAGATATTTTCAGTTATAGAATTAACGGCTGAAACTATTGGTCGTCCTGGAATGCCATCCTTATGAATTTTTGGCAGTATGTAAAATAGGGGCATTCTAGTGTTTTCAGGTGGTGTTATAAATTTAGCCGTGTTTTTGTTTATGTTGTGGCGACATAGAGTAATTTCTATGAAACTGTTGATATTAGTTTTAAGGTCTTTGCTAGGGTCAGTTTCCATTTTTGCGTAATATCTGTTGTTGGAGAGGTGGTCATAAACTTTTCTAATGTAGTCATCTTTATTCATGATGACTACACGACCACCCTTATCAGCTTTTTTAATCACTATATCTCGGTTTTTTGATAATTTCAATAGACTTTTACTTTCGCTACGAGTAAGATTACTCTCGCATCTCAGCAGGGGAAATTTAGTGGCAAAATCCCACAAATCTCTTTGTACCAGGGCAAAAAAGTTTTGCAGTTTTTTATGTTGTGGTTCAGGTGCAAGCCAGTTAGATTTTCTATTGAGCTCATTGCGAGGGTGTGGTTTGTTAATAAAAAAATACCTTGTTGCCATACGATTGCGCAAGTTCGCAAAAGCATTTTTCACAGGTTGACACAGCTGAGGGTGTTGGGACGTACTTAAGTCCTTTATTGAGAACAGATATATCCGCATTGGATAAATTGAGGTGAGATAAATTTACAACTAGTGAGTTTAAAGTTTTCATTTTTATTTTTCTATAAAAACTTTTTTTAACAACGTTTTTCCTTTGGTTAAAATTAATGTTCATGTTATAGTTTGTTGAGCATGTTTTTATGTTTTCTAATTGGTATCTTGTCATGGGTTGTGGTTTCGCTGATGAGGCGGTTGGTTTTTTGGGTTCTTTGAGCTGGTTTGATTAGGTTGACCTTTGCTTTGTTGTACAAAGGGTCTTGTTCGCGGTGTGTCATGGAAATCAGTCTGGTTACTGTTTTTCCTTTTCAGTTTATTGTTTCTCAATGTAAGCGATTCGTTGTGTTGTTGTATGCAAAATTTGTTAAAATTGTTGAGTTCGTCTGAGGAGAATTCCTTTTTCAAAGACTCTCTGTTCTCTTTGCACTTTTTTACATTGTTTTTATGGTGCTTTGTTAGAATTTGCAGCAAGGTATTGCTACATGAATGCACGGTGGCATTCCATTCATTTTTTAATTCAGCAGGTAAACTCATAGTGGAGCGAACCTGGATTTTTAGCCCAAAGGGAACCGTCCCAGCAGCGAGATGCATTTCGAGAATCTGCAATTGCCGATTATAATCTAAGAGTTTTTTTGTCTCATCAATATAGTCGGTCTTTTTTTTTTCTTTGTTCGTACTCGTATCTAAGGTGGCGCTTCGTGTTTAAAATGTATTGCTCTATTTCGTCAACGTCTCTTTTAGTGTTAAGTGTTGGTTGCTGTTTGATTTTGTGGAGGTCGTGATTAAGCGAAACAGTTGGCTGTGTGGCGAATTCACTAATATTAAACTCCTCCATTTCCGATGTCGTCAAGTAGATTCGTTAGTTTTGGGTTGGTAGGTTGCGGTAGTTAGCTTTTGTTCCGGATTACCAATGGTAAAATGTTTTAACACATGCGTTATACACATTTTTGTATGACAATAGCGAGGTTTTGCTGGTGCCCTTCCAATTGGAAAGACATTTCAGTATAATCACAGCGTGGTTTTGCTGATCTTTTTGGTGTTATTGAGTATAAAGTCGTAAATACGTGTAAAACTAACATGTGGCTTATGATCGAAGCACATTTTGGTATGATTAATTTTTCAAAAAATAGATTTAGTAGATGTAGTCATCATGAATAAAGATGACTACATTAGAAAAAGTTTATGACCACCTCTCCAACAACAGATATTACGTAAAAATGGAAACTGACCCTAGCAAAGACCTTAAAACTAATATCAACAGTTTCATAGAAATTACTCTATGTCGCCACAACATAAACAAAAACACGGCTAAATTTATAACACCACCTGAAAACACTAGAATGCCCCTATTTTACATACTGCCAAAAATTCATAAGGATGGCATTCCAGGACGACCAATAGTTTCAGCCGTTAATTCTATAACTGAAAATATCTCAGAATTTTTAAATCTTTGCCTGCAACCTCTCTTACCAAAATTAAAATCCTATGTAAAGGACACCAAACATCTAATACAACGGTTACAAACCATACCGGCACAAAACGAACACGTTTTACTTGTATCAGCAGACGTATCCTCACTTTACACCAATATTCCTCATCAAGAAGGAGTTGATGCGTGTATTCATTTCATTAGAAAATACAGAAACACACTGCCTTCATTCACACCCAATGAACATGTAATACGAACGTTGTTTTCGTTTATACTGGAAAATAACTATTTCATGTTCCTAAATGAAATATACCTGCAGTTACTTGGCACAGCCATGGGTACGAAGGTGGCACCACCATACGCATCATTATTCCTGGGTCTTTTTGAGCAGATGTTTATTTTCGATAAGTTTCCAGATTTAATCACTATATTTCTCCGTTTCCTAGACGACATATTCTTCATATGGGAACACGGTGAAGAAGAACTACACAAATTTTTCATATATCTAAATTCAATACACCCTACAATAAAATTCACCTATGAATATTCAACAGAGGAAATTAGTTTTTTAGATACGACTATCTATTTAGATAAACGCTCGAGAAAACTCAAAACCAAATTATTTATAAAACCAACTGACAGCAGAGCACTATTACATTTTACGTCGTATCACCCTGACCATACCAAAAGGGGTATAATTTATTCGCAAGCACTCCGCTATCGCATGATAACAAGTCAAGATAGCATTTTAAAATGTGAGCTCGATGAACTTAAAAGTATTTTGCTGACCAGAGGATACAAAGGTCGGCTTGTTGATGAAATATTCGAGAAAATCGCCAAATTAAAGCAATCAGACGTACTTTCTAACTCCACGCACAAGTTTAATAAAAAACGAATACATTTCAGAACCGCTGACAATAGTGGTGATGTTTTTTGATTGGGTGTCCCTAATCTCCAGTGGAGGATTCGAAGTATCGTATGTAGAGAAAGGATGTTGTGTGGGTAAAGGGATGACCTAAGAAACAAGGGCTTCATCAGACGCACAGGCCTTGTTTCTTATACCGCTTTCTGCTCGGGTAGTGAAATTGATCCGTGATAGAATCAAAACAACCCGACCTGGCGTAAGCGGTCGGTCATTTTGAAGGGTCTGTTTATAACGGAAGGGTTACCTCTATATATTTCTTTCTCGATTTGTTTGTTGGCCATGATTAACAGATTTTGTAAGTAATCGATAACAAACCACGTGCGATGATTAGCGAGGTGAAAAAGGAAAGGGAAAAATGTGCTTTCTCGTTGCTAAAGAAGACTGAGTCACGTGATTTCATGGGTAAATATAATTGGTAGGTGAAGGGCACCTGTAATGGTGAGATTTTAATTGGTTGAGAGCACCACTGCGCTTCGGGTAAGTGACGTAATGTACAGTTTGTGAGTAGCGAATATACAACAAGGTAGAGGGGCAGTGCTAGAGACGTGGAACACGCGCGCCTGGGGGTAATCTGGATGAATAGAAAACTAGGCTGACGGCCGAGCTAGCGTGTATGTACAGTTCTAAAAGCCGTTAAATGTGCACAGCGTTAGTCTTCACTGTAAAGGGATAAAGGAAATGGTGAAGGTACTCATACGCCCTTCCCTTCCGTGTATACGGACTCTCGAAACGCGGGTCCACCGCAGAGCTGGCTGTATTTGCTGGATTAAAAAAATTTTTTTGATTGGTGAACTACGCGGCGAGTAGGGTCTGTTCACGGCCAAGTGCGTAACAAAGGGCCGGGCGAACTGAAATAAAATAGCCAAAGGAGCAATTAAAATCGAAAATAAGACTAAAAACATAAGGGGTGATGAAATAACAAGAGTTATATTGACAGTGTGTTATATAATACAAGTATTATGCATAACATGTTAATTCGTTACAAATAGAATAATATCCATTTTATTTGATCCGTACCACGTGGTAGTGGTAATTGTTTGTAATACATTCTATTTCATAAGGATACAGCCGGTATCGCAGTAGGTTACTTCAGTAAAACATCAACAGTGATGGCGGTTAGCTAGGTTACATTCTCATGTTGTTTTAGTATAAAAATCGCAATATTGCTGTTTCCCACGTGTTTCCTAATAGGGTTTTCGTATTGTTGTCTAGTGTCGTAATAAAATATTTGATACTGGTATAGCAAAACAAACGTCATTATCGAACAGTAGGTGATTGGATTTACAATATTCCACCATTATTGTTACGTCATTGTTTATTTTTACTAACATGATAGTAGCTTTTTTGCATCACATTTTTTAATTCGATTGGTAACGAAGATGTATGTGCCAATGTTGAGGGATCCATATCGGCGATTCCGAGGCAAACAACGTGTTGGGACGGGGGCCTAAAAAGAGAGAGAGAGAGGGATGTTCCTTACAGAAGATATGGTAATCCATCTGTTCTAGCATGATAACTAGTTTGTAAATACAAAGGGATTGGTAGGTGGTTCGTGTTATAGGAAATAATAATGTTGTTATAGTAAATAATGATCTTGAAAATTTTCAGGTTTATATTAAGTCTTAAATCATTTTGGTTTTGTGAGGACTAGTGAGACCCAGTTAACCTTACGGTCGGGAGCTTATACAACCCTTGCCTTGACAAGTAAATCCTTGATATTTTTATGCCGCATAGTTGCAATAATGGGAGAGTCAGGCCAGATTTTATTGAGCTCTTGGTCATTCTCTATAAGGTGCCAATGTTTATTAATAATTTTTTTGATTGTAGTATTGTCCTTGGAATAGTGTGTGAGGAAAACTAGATACCTTTGAGTATTATCTGTTTTAGGTGTATCGTGATAGAGTACATCCTTTTGTGATAAGTTTTTTATTTTTTTCATGTTTTCTTGTATTAGTTTTTGGGGGTATCCTCGGTTTTTGAGGACCCATTCCAAGCTTTTTAATGCTTTGTTTAGCATATCATCCTTGGTAATAAGCATTCTGTATCTTAGGGATTGGGAGTATATAATGGAGGATTTCGTGAATGTTGGATGGAAGGAGTTGTAGTGGAGGAGGCTAAATGTATCAGTGGGTTTGGTGTATAAACTAGAATAAAGCTTTCGATCTTTTCCTACATGTATGTAGGTGTCCAAAAAATTAATTTTATCCCTAGAATAGGTAAAAGTGAATTTGATATGGGGGTGAAGTGAATTAATTTTTTCAAAAAGTTTTCGTAGACATTCTTCTGTGTCAGTATATATGAAGAAAACGTCATCGATAAAACGTTTCCAAAGCATAATAGCTGTGGTAAGGGGAAGTATTTTAGTACTTTCATGGTGGCCCATGTAAATGCACGAGTAAGGGGGTGCACATTTAGAGCCCATGGCTGTGCCATGAATTTGTTGGTAATAATCATCCATAAATTTAAAACAGTTTTGTTTTAGGACAAAGTCCATCATTATTTTAATAGTGTTTAAAGGAGGAGTTTCTGGGGGAAGGATGTCTTTATTTTTTGATAGAGTTTCTAGTAAAACTTTGATGCCTTCATCATGAGGTATGTTAGTGTAGAGTGATACTACATCAGCAGTAACTAAAATAGCATTTGGAGGAAGGGGAGGAAGTTCTAAAATATTTCTGAGAAAATGTTTAGTATCTTTTATGTAAGAAGGTAATGACTTCATGACAGGTTGGCATATATGATCTAAAAATGCTGATATGTTTTCTGTTGGAGAGTCGTTAGCTGATACTATGGGTCTAAGGAGTACATTAGGTTTGTGTATTTTGGGCAATCCATAAAAAAGTGGTGTGCGTGGAGGAGTGGTTGGTTCTAAAAAATTAGCAACTTCTCTTGTTATTCTATGTCTGGAATATAAAAAGCGAATAAATGTTGATATATCATTCGCAATCTGAAGAGTAGGGTCAAAAGCATGGAGAAAACAAACTCAAAGAGTTCTTTACGTACCTCAATTCAGTACACCCAACAATAAAGTTTACTTATAAATTTTCCATCGAGGAAATAGATTTTCTGGATACCACTGTCTATCTTGATCTTGATCCAGAAACGGGAGACCTCAAAACAAAGCTATACATCAAACCTACTGACACACGAACGTTATTGCACTACAACTCCTACCATCCATATCACACAAAACAGAGTATTGTTTACTCACAAGCCCTGCGCTATCGTATGATAACAAAAGATAATATACTACTTCGAAAAGAGTTGGACCAACTTAAAAGCAACTTACTATTGAGGGGCTATAAGTTCCGTATGGTCAACTCAACTTTTAAACAAGTTTTAAATATGAACCAGGAGGACGTACTTAACAATAACATAAAGAAACTCAAAGAAAATAAAAACAACTACAACGCCAACGGGAGAAAAATTAATAACAAAAAGAAACGGAGCAAAATCGACGAAATAAGCAGCGGCGTCCATAACAATGACGTTTTGCCCTTTATCATCCCTTATCATAGAGCGTTTATTCCTGTGAAAAATATTTTCAAGAAACATTGGTCAATCATTATAAACGACAGAGAACTGCATAAAGTTTTTCCAAACAAACCATTTATTGCATTCACAAGACACAAAAACATCCAGGACCACCTTGTCCGGACGAAATTGGGGACTGGTGACTAAATCTCTGGCGGCTGAATCATGCTTGTAATTAGAATATGAACTTTTTTAGAAGTACGAAGGAAATACCATCATTGATATAAACTGTGTTTTTTTTATAAGCGTAACTTTCTTTATAAAAGAGCAACTTTCTTCCCCCATTACCCACTCTATTATAACAGGGAAACTTGATATACACCGTTATAAAACACAACATCACAATACCTTTAATGAAAAGATACTGGGAACTAACTTGTTCCGTCATTTTATGAAGAAGTGTAACGAACAAAGGTACCGTTAATTCTGAAACAAAAAATACAACAACGTCGTGACATGAGCTACCATATACCAACTCTCTCAAAAAGAAGAGAAATCCATATCACCATAGCAACTCATTGTACTCATGATATGAAAAAAATATTTACAATTCGTCGAATCGAACGACATTTAATAACGGTCTGTTACCACGGCCATCCAACAACATAGAGACACGTAATTATGTGCCCAAATCAACTTCTAAACGACACTTGACACCTAAACTGTTTTTCAAACCAACTAAAATTCATATTACCATAGCAACAATATGCACCTACATTGTGCCTCAAAATATCAAACAAAAATATACTGTAGAACGGCCTGTTGACACAAATCTTCAACAAAACGTAACGCATGGACACCTTTAGCCGTGTCCAACTCTGAAATTAGCCGTACTAAAATCCTAAATTGTGTTTTACTTAAAAAGAGACCTGAGTACAAAGTTGCAACCGGTCTCTTAAATTGATTATAACCCATATCGCTATGGCAACAACTAATACTCACATTGCGCTTTTTTGAAAAACACGAACAACAGTCGACAACGGCCCGTTTAAACGGCCCTTCAACTATATATGGCTGCACATGTCTTATAATCGACCTCTTTTCACTCGAGTAGCTGTCGTAGCAAGACATACATACGCAAGATATACATACGCAAGATATACATACGCATCATGAATCAAAACGATCCTTTGAATTTGTTTCAGTTGCACGACAATAAGAACGGTAAGTTGAAAAAAGAAAATTGTTTTTACTAACTGATGAGAATACCTAAACCAAGGTATGGCCCACTATCACGAGGAGTTATTGATTAGTCCGTGCTAGGACGGGGCCGAAAACTCCAATGACGGTAGAAATCAACTGATGATCTCATTATTCAGTTAGTTTTTTTAAAAAGAACGAAACACAAATTGCCAATATCAACACTTATATATTGGTAGATAACCAGAGCAAACTACAACAACATGTTCGCTCGAACAAACTGAAACTAAACCAATTTGATTGTTCAATGTACGATGGGGAAAGCGAGAGGGAATAACACACTGATTTTCACACACATGACATATTACATAACGCATCCACGCAACTGAGAGATACTATGCTGGAGTATCACAAAACACAAACCAACAAATTTAGACAGAAAATAGACACATTGACAAACAGCCTATCTAGCCCACATATAACTGAAAAAATAAAGGAAAATTATGTAACTATAAATTCCTCACAACAACTTAAACGACCACCATCCTCTCCAAGACCGAAACCATACGTAACAAAAAGCACAGGACAACAAACTCCAAAACGACCAGCTACCACAACAAGACCTCGACCTGACATGACAAAAAAGATTAAACTAACTGAGCAACAAAATACTAACAACTATCCACATACTACACATCATAGCCAAGAAAGATTCCATATGCCACACCACAGACATCTCATAAGCACCAGACAACAACAGAGCCATTTCAACAATAGACGTAATTCCACTCCTACCCGTCCACCAATACATAACAATATACAATACAGAACTACAAACAGACAAAAACCACAACCACTGCTTGACATCCACTTTGACCATAAGGAACGCAAGAAATACTCGGCCATGTGACTAAGCACAAATAGAAATAGTAAGAAAAAAACAAAAAATAAAATTAATCAAAATAATTTCCTAAAACGACTAACTACAAATTTATCCTCTTACAAATTATCACATTTGGAGGAGAATATCCTTATCAAAGGATTAAAATTTATACCCACCACATCCACTTTTTTAATTGATCATTCACAACCCCTAAATAAATTTATAAGGTCTATGAGCCTAGGATATTACTTTCGTTCATGCAACTCAAGCCTAACAAGGCTTAAAAAATCCTCCAACTGGAGTCCGCCTCCTACCCAACATCCTAATCTTCAGGAATATTTCCATAGAATAAAAAGTGAAATTGAAGATACTTTTAATTATTCCCCCAATCGACAACCATTTATGTCCCACAATTTGTCATATAAAGAGAGTACACTGTTACAAAATTTGAAAAACAACCCTGACCTCATATTTAAACCAGCAGACAAAGGTGGCAGTCTTGTTATCATGAATAAAACTGATTATATTTTCAAAGTCAACAGCCAACTTCAGAACACAAAATACTACAAAAAGTTACCTTTTGACCCTACTCTTCAGATTGCGAATGATATATCAACATTTATTCGCTTTTTATATTCCAGACATAGAATAACAAGAGAAGTTGCTAATTTTTTAGAACCAACCACTCCTCCACGCACACCACTTTTTTATGGATTGCCCAAAATACACAAACCTAATGTACTCCTTAGACCCATAGTATCAGCTAACGACTCTCCAACAGAAAACATATCAGCATTTTTAGATCATATATGCCAACCTGTCATGAAGTCATTACCTTCTTACATAAAAGATACTAAACATTTTCTCAGAAATATTTTAGAACTTCCTCCCCTTCCTCCAAATGCTATTTTAGTTACTGCTGATGTAGTATCACTCTACACTAACATACCTCATGATGAAGGCATCAAAGTTTTACTAGAAACTCTATCAAAAAATAAAGACATCCTTCCCCCAGAAACTCCTCCTTTAAACACTATTAAAATAATGATGGACTTTGTCCTAAAACAAAACTGTTTTAAATTTATGGATGATTATTACCAACAAATTCATGGCACAGCCATGGGCTCTAAATGTGCACCCCCTTACTCGTGCATTTACATGGGCCACCATGAAAGTACTAAAATACTTCCCCTTACCACAGCTACTATGCTTTGGAAACGTTTTATCGATGACGTTTTCTTCATATATACTGACACAGAAGAATGTCTACGAAAACTTTTTGAAAAAATTAATTCACTTCACCCCCATATCAAATTCACTTTTACCTATTCTAGGGATAAAATTAATTTTTTGGACACCTACATACATGTAGGAAAAGATCGAAAGCTTTATTCTAGTTTATACACCAAACCCACTGATACATTTAGCCTCCTCCACTACAACTCCTTCCATCCAACATTCACGAAATCCTCCATTATATACTCCCAATCCCTAAGATACAGAATGCTTATTACCAAGGATGATATGCTAAACAAAGCATTAAAAAGCTTGGAATGGGTCCTCAAAAACCGAGGATACCCCCAAAACTAATACAAGAAAACATGAAAAAAATAAAAAACTTATCACAAAAGGATGTACTCTATCACGATACACCTAAAACAGATAATACTCAAAGGTATCTAGTTTTCCTCACACACTATTCCAAGGACAAACTACAATCAAAAAAATTATTAATAAACATTGGCACCTTATAGAGAATGACCAAGAGCTCAATAAAATCTGGCCTGACTCTCCCATTATTGCAACTATGCGGCATAAAAATATCAAGGATTTACTTGTCAAGGCAAGGGTTGTATAAGCTCCCGACCGTAAGGTTAACTGGGTCTCACTAGTCCTCACAAAACCAAAATGATTTAAGACTTAATATAAACCTGAAAATTTTCAAGATCATTATTTACTATAACAACATTATTATTTCCTATAACACGAACCACCTACCAATCCCTTTGTATTTACAAACTAGTTATCATGCTAGAACAGATGGATTACCATATCTTCTGTAAGGAACATCCCTCTCTCTCTCTCTTTTTAGGCCCCCGTCCCAACACGTTGTTTGCCTCGGAATCGCCGATATGGATCCCTCAACATTGGCACATACATCTTCGTTACCAATCGAATTAAAAAATGTGATGCAAAAAAGCTACTATCATGTTAGTAAAAATAAACAATGACGTAACAATAATGGTGGAATATTGTAAATCCAATCACCTACTGTTCAATAATGACGTTTGTTTTGCTATACCAGTATCAAATATTTTATTACGACACTAGACAACAATACGAAAACCCTATTAGGAAACACGTGGGAAACAGCAATATTGCGATTTTTATACTAAAACAACATGAGAATGTAACCTAGCTAACCGCCATCACTGTTGATGTTTTACTGAAGTAACCTACTGCGATACCGGCTGTATCCTTATGAAATAGAATGTATTACAAACAATTACCACTACCAGCACATACATCTTCGTTACCAATCGAATTAAAAAATGTGATGCAAAAAAGCTACTATCATGTTAGTAAAAATAAACAATGACGTAACAATAATGGTGGAATATTGTAAATCCAATCACCTACTGTTCAATAATACGTTTTTTTTGCTATACCAGTATCAAATATTTTATACACACTAGACAACAATACGAAAACCCTATTAGGAAACACGTGGGAAACAGCAATATTGCGATTTTTTATACTAAAACAACATGAAGAATGTAACCTAGCTAACCGCCATCACTGTTGATGTTTTACTGAAGTAACCTACTGCGATACCCGGCTGTATCCTTATGAATAGAATGTATTACAAACAATTACCACTACACGTGGTACGGATCAAATAAAAGGATATTATTCTATTTGTAACGAATTAACATGTTATGCATAATACTTGTATTATATAACACACTGTCAATATAACTTGTTATTTCATCAATTTTTGATATCAAACCCCTTATGTTTTTAGTCTTATTTTCGATTTTAATTGCTCCTTGGCTATTTTATTCAGTTCGCCCGGCCCTTTGTTACGCACTTGGCCGTGAACAGACCCTACTCGCCGCGTAGTTCACCAATCAAAAAAAAATTTTTTAATCCAGCAAATACAGCCAGCTCTGCGGTGGACCCGCGTTTCGAGAGTCCGTATACACGGAAGGGAAGGGCGTATGAGTACCTTCACCATTTCCTTTATCCCTTTACAGTGAAGACTAACGCTGTGCACATTTAACGGCTTTTAGAACTGTACATACACGCTAGCTCGGCCGTCAGCCTAGTTTTCTATTCATCCAGATTACCCCCAGGCGCGCGTGTTCCACGTCTCTAGCACTGCCCCTCTACCTTGTTGTATATTCGCTACTCACAAACTGTACATTACGTCACTTACCCGAGGCGCAGTGGTGCTCTCAACCAATTAAAATCTCACCATTACAGGTGCCCTTCACCTACCAATTATATTTACCCATGAAATCACGTGACTCAGTCTTCTTTAGCAACGAGAAAGCACATTTTTCCCTTTCCTTTTTCACCTCGCTAATCATCGCACGTGGTTTGTTATCGATTACTTACAAAATCTGTTAATCATGGCCAACAAACAAATCGAGAAAGAAATATATAGAGGTAACCCTTCCGTTATAAACAGACCCTTCAAAATGACCGACCGCTTACGCCAGGTCGGGTTGTTTTGATTCTATCACGGATCAATTTCACTACCCGAGCAGAAAGCGGTATAAGAAACAAGGCCTGTGCGTCTGATGAAGCCCTTGTTTCTTAGGTCATCCCTTTACCCACACAACATCCTTTCTCTACATACGATACTTCGAATCTTCCACTGGAGATTAGGGACACCCAATCAAAAAACACACACTGATTTTCACACAATACTTGAAGTATTGGTTTATAATTGAGAGCGACCCTGCTCTGAGACTCGTTTTTCCAACCAAACCATTCTTGACTTTCACCAAGCATAAAAATATACAGGAATATTTAATCAGAGCAAAGATGAGATCTGCTGACCACTGCCTTTCATTATAATTTTTATAATTTTTACGTTTATTCGATTTGTATAACATTCAGTTTATTAATATCTAATATCATAATAAAATTGTTACACCCAAAACAGTTTTTTGATATTTTAGCAAAATACTGCATGCTAACGTTTTGCCGTTTTATTTGTTAATCTGATATCCATTTATATATCATAGCCTGTGGAATGGGTTGTAAAATTAATTTACAAACTAATTAATACACACAAAACCAAGTAACTATATGACCAAAAACTCAATAACAAACTCACATACGCGTGAAAATGAAAATAATACGTGCATGTGTATATATAATATATGATAACTGTGTAAGCAGAGATAACTGGGTGCAGAAGTTAACTGTTACAACCTTGGTACTACCTTACTGTGAAACGATACGAATTAAAAATCTCGTTTCCATAACAACATGACAAAACCTTTCATCTGCACTCACATTCGGTTTGACTAAAAAACTCTCATTTCTATGACAACTACACTCATCAAGTTGAAATAAATCAATAAATAAATTACACAGTTACGACCCATAAAAAGGGTTCCTGAAAATACAACTTATACACTGAACCATATGGCTAGAATTTAACTTTTCATACAAAGCTGATATAGATTACAAATAAATATTCGTAGCACTGGAAACGAGGTTGGATGTAATGATGAAATACTGATAATAACGACTTATACTATCTTAACAACACAGAAACCCTGTGTAATAAGTGATGGCATATCATCTGGATTCGAGAAAGCATACACGAATGATAGAAACCTGGGCACTATCTTGCCTTGAAACGATTTGAAGATAAAATTGCGTTTCTAAATCTGTGCGCACATTCAGTTTAAACATCGGTTTCTATGACAACTACAATACTGAACAATAAAATTAAAAAATAAATAAATGAAAACGACCCTCAAACGGCCCTACCGAAGCAATATATAAGGCTGAGAATGGGCATAAAACGACCTCTTACAACAGAAACAAGAACGTAGCAACACTATTCAAAATACTGCTTTTTTATTGAATTAACTAAGTATTTCATCATGCAGACTAACGATCTCTTCAGTTCAAGCGAATTCAACGCTAGCAACGGAAATGGTGAGTAAAATTTACCTACTTTACAACATTTGGTACTCCTAGCTAATAGAGAATGCTTGATAAAGCATGGCCCGCTACCACGAGGAATTATTGATTAGTCCATACCCGGACGGGGCTGAAAATTCTGATGACGGTAGTAATCAACTGACGATCTCGCAATTTAGCTAGTATCTACAACTTAACAACCAATATCACCAATGTTATTGGTTTATTAACAAAAAACCGAACATATGATAACCACAAAGTCAAATGTTCAAAAAACGGAAACATGTAAGGGATTACCACGAGAATAGCGCCTTTGCTAATTTTTTTACATTACATACACAAACATATTTGTCCAGCCTCACTTTCAATGCAGACTTATTCCCGCCATGATGGTGAGCGAAGGTCATGCTTCACGAAGAAAGTCAATAAAGAAAAAAGGTTAGACTTCTATAATAATAAAATACGAAGTGAATGAAGGGGATTTTCTTTAATAACAAGTGGAGGAGAATTGATATAAGGTATATATATTTTTCACCGTACAGTCCCTTTAAGAGTCTTATTTTTAGCTTTAATAAACAAATTATAAAGATGGTTTCTATGAGTTATGGATTTTTTAATACCCTTCGTTATCCATGGTTTCAGTTGTGATTTTGTTTGTTTTTTTGACAGTTTTCTCATGGGAGCATATTGATCTACAAGAAGGTTTAGTTTTTCATAAAAAATGTTGAAAGAGACATTGGGGTCTTTTTCTTCTAGTTTCAATTCCTTATCCCAATCATAGGATAAAAAATCTAATATAAAATGTTCACGGTCAAAAGAGTTCCAGTCTCGATAATAGGATTCTTTAGTTTCACTCTTTTCATGGAGAGAGGAATTCAAAATTAAGAATTGTGGCAGGTGATCAGAAATGCCTATAGTTAGATTTCCTGAAGAGGCTTCACAGTAGGATGGAGATATGAAGATGTTATCTATTAATGTTTGAGATGTTACGGTCACTCTGGTGGGAAGAGAGATACTAGGGAGGAGTAAATGAGTACCCATAAGGTCCAGAAATTCAGAGATTGATTTATCAGTATTTTCATTGAGTAGATTGATGTTAAAAACACCCATTAGTATAATATTTTTACCCTCTTTGAAAAAAGAAACATCAGAATACAAAGTAAACTATATACATAAACGAAAATACAGATGAAGGATTGCATGAATTTGCCATGCTAATTTCACAGATTTTACATAAAAATTCTGTTAGTGTTACCTAAACTTCTAAAAAGTTAAGGGATTTTAAAAGAAAAACAAAGCTATTATTACATACACTGGACTGCAAACATTGCACCCATCTTCAAAGGAGATGACTAAGGCGAAGTGGGCAACTATCGACCAGTTGCCTTGACTTCACACGTCATTAAAATATTTGAAAAAGTCATAAAAAAGAACATAGTTGATCATCTTGTACAGTACAATATTTTTAACAACTCACAACATGGTTTTAGAGAAGGTCGTTCCTGTTTATCGCAGCTACTGACCCATTATGATACAATCCTATCCTTTCTAGAAAGCGGTTCAAATGTAGATACAATTTACTTAGATTTTAGCAAGGCATTTGACAAAGTAGACCACTCCATCTTAGTTGCTAAACTGAAGCAACTTGGTATAAATGACAGAATACAATATGTTTACGTCAATGGTGTAAAATCTATACCCGCTAACGTTGGATCAGGGGTTCCACAGGGGTCTGTTCTTGGCCCACTGCTTTTTCTAATCATGGTTGGTGATATCAATCAGAACTTAAAATATTCTTTACCATCCAGCTTTGCAGACGACACACGAATTCTGACACACAATTCACACAAATTTATTTTTGCGGATGAGTGACCCGAAAATGGCATATTTTGCGGAATAAATGTTTGCGGATAGGGACCTCAAAAGAGATATTGCGGAATAATTTTTTGCAGATGCAAGAAATTTGGTAAATCGAAAGTCGGTAAAAACCTAATTTTAATTTCAAATAGCTGCAACCTGGGTAAAATAAGATCGATGTTTTACCATTAAATCACCTTTTTTGTATGATGCATCAAATTCATTACTCAGAGTCTAAGTTTTGTCAAGCGTGTCCATGTAAAATATGCTCATCTATCTATCTAGTGTAAGAGTTGGTGTTATTACGATTTGATTTCTGTACCATACTCAGAGAAGACACGGTTAAGCTGCAATTCTCTATGAAGTTCCAGAAAGCATCACCTCTGTTTTTTACTTAACTTTGTTCAAAACAAGGAGTTATATGGGATAGCCAGCTTTAAAATTAAACAGCCTTGATCAGATAAAGAGGACTTTGGAGGATGGACAAATAGAATCTTAATATTTCCGTTGTTTTTCTTTACTACATCACTACTTCTAAACAAGCTCTCATCTGCCTCAAACTCCCCCTGTTCCAAGTTTAATACAGCAGCAGAAAAACCAATTCCATTAATTATTTTACCTGATTATTTATAAAGAAAGTTTAGAGGTGATGACCAAAACAATATTATTTTTGTTTTTAACTGGGAGGAGATCAGCAAGTAAATGAAAAATAATTAATTTTCCAAAACCATAGGCAAAACCCTTTAACAAAGCGTCGAAACATATGATTTTCTTCGGTTTCAGGCAATATTCAAAAACGTATACCCGCTTTAAAACAACAATATAAACTTTAGAACCACCTCACAACTAGTCTTCACAGTGCAGTCTTCACTAAAAGTTCCATTTCCATCGATCACGATAAAATCCAGACCCTGATAATAAAATTGAATCTCGCTTACCAAGGACTAGGAAGTGAAAAATTCCGGGATTAACGAGACACGAGTGCATTAATTAAAAATCTGCGAAAATCAAAGATTTTTGACCAGCCTCCACCAGGGCCATGTTCGTCTCGCCGTCCGATATGCAAAAAGAGACAACATGTCCTGGGATCGAGGTTGCTTTATACTCTGATCCAAGTGCAAAATTAACTGAAAGCAGTTTTTCTTCCAGAATTTTTAAATTTTTAACATTGTCTTTCGAAACAACAAAAACTTTTTTTTCGATTTCCAAACCGCCTTGTAATAGAGGAGACCGTTTCACTACCGTGGATTCGACTTTTGCCGTAATTTTTGCTTCGTGTGATATCGCATATTCTCAAATTCGCGTTAATTAAATTCATTTTTGAAAACAACTTTGCTCAACCGCGTTAATTAAATGCCTTTTTCAAATTAATTTCATTGAACCGCGTTAATTTCATGACCGTTAATTTAATTCGCGTTAATTTCTTGACTCGTTAATTTCATGAAATAAGGTAGTTAGTCAGATAGTTCTGCTATCTGATTGGTTTCTCAAGTTTCCGTTAATTATGAAGATAAATTAATTTATGCGTAAAAAATTGAATAATAACAGAAAAACAATAATGGCGTCTAAAGTTTATGTGCGAAAGGGACGCTGGAATGTTTATGTTCTGCTGGACTGAATTTATTTTTGTGAAAAATAAATTATTTGGCATTGTTAGTATAGTTTAACGTGCAAAAAAAATTAAATAGCTTTTAGTTGTACTTTTAGAGACTGTTAAAGTAAGCTTCTGTTTTTTTTGCAGTGCAGTTGTGAGGAGGTAGCTACTAGACTAGAGCTAGAAAGCTAGCTATGCTAGCTTTTGTGCACAGGGTGTAGTAAAAAACACAATGTAGGTTTGCTTGAAGACATGTTTAGCAGCTATCTAGCTAGCTCAAATACAACACAAGGTATATACAGGTATACATAACTAATCCTATTTCTCCCGAACAGACCTTCTTTTACATACACTCTAGCTAATATTCTTTCTAAAGGAGGCAGAACACATAAACAAAAAAATAAAATCATATGCTGTTGATTTGGTTGAAAAAGGTTAAAAAACTGGATTAAGAAGTTAATTAACCAAATAGTTATAGGTTTAATTAATCTGTACGTACCTTCTAATTAGTCTGTATTGTCTTAATTAATCGGTTACGGATTAAATTACAATCGGTTACAGATTAAATAACAATCGATTACAGCTTAAATAACAATTTTCTGTGACTGCATAAAATGTAACATCCTATGTTTTATGACTTTTAATCTCTTAGTAAAGCAACAAACATAAAATTATTGAAAAAAGTCAATTGGTTTGACCGTAGTGGCCATTTAGTTGTAAATGAGTTTCCAGGGACCCGTTTCGTGAAAAAACAAAAGTGCAATATGATGAAAAAGACAGATGAAAAAGAAAGATATTGAGTTAAAACTTGTTAGGAGATACTTTTAGGCTGGTCTGATGGGATTAGCATAAAAAATGATTCTGTAATAGCTATACTTTCCGAATTTCAGAATTTAGGCATTTAAAGCAGGGCGATAAGATTTTTTTTAAAGACAATTATAAATTTTAAACCTAACAATAACAAGTTAGCTAAAAAAATTTTGACAATACGATTTTATTTAGGTGTATATGCACGTTACAACAATAACAGACAAAAGGAGCCAGTTGTAGCTAGCTATAGCTAGCTAAAAGTACTTTCACTTTTAACTATAATATAAAATAAAGATAGCTAAAAATCATAACTACCTTGGTTTGCACATGTTTGCACAACCTTTGTAGCTACAAAAGTACGTATTGGGCCTTTGCGCTAGCTAGCTAGCTAGCTATAGATGGCTGAAAACTTAAAAATAAATTTATATTTAAAATTTGTATGTAGCCAAAAAAAAGCGAAGGCAACACTGCAATCATATTTTCTCGAAGCAAAAACTCAAAACACTTTAGCTAACTTGTTTCTGATTAAAAATAAAACCCTATCCATGATTTCGATCCAAGATTGTTTTGCATAAATTATAGCAATACGGTGTTCTCGGCGGTCCGCATGCAATTCTTAACAAAATGACCAAATTTTAAATAAATTAAAAATCAGCACGAATCGTGCTGATTTTAACCAGCCTGACCCAGGGTCATTTCTTCGCGCCGTCTCGGATATAAAAAAAAGCGAAAAATTGCCCTGGGAACGAGGTTGACCCGGGGACATCGCCGTCCCCCGTGGTCAGAAAAGATACAAGATGCCCTGGGGACGAGGTTACCGTGTGAAATATAAGCAGAAATGTTAAAGCTAAACAAGAATCTAGTATTTTATATATAATATATATGGTCTTGGTCTTACTGGTAATCTGCTAGGTCTTGTGAGTGTTTTTTGCGTGCAGCCGCTGCGCGAACAGTAAATATGCGTGGTATACTCTTTTTAGAAGGTACGCTAAAATTAGGATGCGCGAAATTGGAAAAAACGAATAACCAGATTTGAAGTCTAGTAATACTTGCTTTCAAACAAAGCTTCTATCCTATGTGTATTACATGCAACTACTAGATAAGCAGGCAAGGGGATGATTTAAATGTCTCCCAAACCTCGGAACGCCAAAAAATAAATGCGCGAATTTAAATTTATGCAAAATTGTCAATCCAACATTAAAACGTCGAATGTAATGTCAGTGATTTTCCTCAGGTGTGCTTCACTTCATAACACTCAGCTACAATTTCGAAACATAAATTATGGCAAAGGAGGGAGGTATTTTAAACCTCGTAACCACAAGGAATAGAGAAAGTCGTTTGGCATATCGGAAAAGTGGGACTCGGGAACCGGGACCCCTAGACGGGACTCGGGCCCCGGTATTCTGGAGCCGGGACTCGGGACTCAATATTTGCAAATGTGTAAAAACCAGACCAAAAGAAATACCGAAAGTAAACAACGTTTTTTTCTAATAAAAAATATACTATAAGCTGTGATAAAAATATACACAATATAAGCTGTGATAAAAAATATAGATCAAAGAACAAAATGCAAAGAAAACATTATACTCAAAAATATAGTCGCCACTGGGGTTAAGTATAATACACAATGTGATGCGAGGAATAAAAACTCGATGAAGTGAAAGATATATATATATATATACAAATATATACAAATCATCTATTTATCTATGCAGAATAATTATATATACAGTGCATACAGTATAATTAGCCGCTCATACAACTACTTATACGATAGATATTTTTTTTACTTAAATTTCCACACTTTTCTTCGTTATCGATCTTCCCATAGCCATGTATATTTATATAGATCCACATAAAGTTGTGCTTCAATTAAAACTAAAAAATGGAACAAGAAACGATTTTGCAAAAAAGTTATTAATTTTACTGTAGCCAGCAGTATGTCGTATTATTAAACAACAACACTATTCTGATTTCAAGAAAAAATATGGAAAAGACGCAGTTAGCTGTAGAAGAACACAAAGAGGCTTTTAACGGCTAATTATACTAAGTATAGAGTCTAATTATTCTGCATCGGCTAACTATATATTCTGTTACAGGCTAATCATCAGTTCACCCTGACTGTTCGGTGCAAGCAGCAATAGACTTTTGTCACGTTTCGACAACTTTTCTGCAAAAAATATAGAAAAAATCCTGTGCGATATATATCTTTTTATCTGATAGAAGTAGCCCCTTTTTTCCCATAAGAACAGGAGTTGGGTGTCCAGCCATGGAAATATTACGCAAAGCAGGACAAAGGTTTTTTCAAAGCACTATTTTATGTAGCTAGCTAGCTCAATAGCTAAGTAACTTCACGACTACAAAAAGGGGTTTGTCAGCACCAATCAAAAGGAGATCCAAGTCAGCACCAAAAATAAATCCATCCATCCATCCATCCATCCATCCATCCATCCATCCATCCATCCATCCATCCATCCATCCATCCATCCATCCATCCATCCATCCATCCATCCATCCATCCATCCATCCATCCATCCATCCATCCATCCATCCATCCATCCATCCATCCATCCATCCATCCATCATCCATCCATCCATCCATCCATCCATCCATCCATCCATCCATCCATCCATCCATCCATCCATCCATCCATCCATCCATCCATCCATCCATCCATCCATCCATCCATCCATCCCATCCATCCATCCATCCATCCATCCATCCATCCATCCATCCATCCATCCATCCATCCATCCATCCATCCATCCATCCATCCATCCATCCATCCATCCATCCATCCATCATCCATCCATCCATCCATCCATCTCTCTTATCTCTCTATCTCTCTATCTCTCTATCTCTCTATCTCTCTATCTCTCTATCTCTCTATCTCTCTATCTCTCTACTCTCTATCTCTCTATCTATCTATCTAATCTATCTATCTATCTATCTATCTATCTATCTATCTATCTATCTATCTATCTATCTATCTATCTCTCTATCTCTCTATCTATCTATCTATCTATCTATCTATCTATCTATCTATCTATCTATCTATCTATCTATCTATCTATCTATCTATCTATCTATCTATCTATCTATCTATCTATCTATCTATCTATCTATCTATCTATCTATCTATCTATCTATCTATCTGCTCAGGCGATTTTAAAGATTCCGCCTTCGCTAGCGGAAATCAATAATTTATTATTTTGACATTACACTGTATGACGATTCCTAAACCATGTTTTTTAAATTATTTCAGTGGAAAAATTTTCGGACAAGATTTATAAAGTCAAAAAATGTATAGGTAAGTCTTTTGAACGAATTTTAACCAAATTTCAAAAGTAATGATTACGGAATATGACACAAAAAGAAGGCTAAAAGCATTTAAAGTGTACATATATTCAATCAAGATCTAAAAAAGGGTCTTCAGGATCCAACTTTATAGATAGAGCCTCAGCCAAATGTGAAAATAACGAAAATAATAAGTTCAAAAACTGCAGTTTTTATTGATTTTCTGATTACCCTATATATAATTTCTATGCACTGGTCCTCTTTAAAAAAAAATAGAAAAACCAAAATTTTCGGACAAAAAAACTTTCGGCAGAGACAAATGTCGGACGGAAAAATTTTCCGAAAAGTTTTTCCGTCCGAAAATTTTCGTTTCTAATGTATGTGTTTCTTAATTTTTTCAGATTGTGGTCCACTTTTATTTTTTGAAAAACAGCCAAACCATCATCCCTGTAAATTCCAATATCGTTATTGTTGTAATATTGTGAAATCTGGTAGAGTAAAAAAATACCGACGAGCTCGCATACTTACGCTCCGTCATACCGCACCCATAGTTACGTCAAATAATCCACCTTTACTTTTTATCCATGCTTGTCCATTGTTAAACAATAATGACTTTCTAGTATGAAAAATAACGTTTTTATCTTTGTTAGTAATGTTTGTGTGCATCTCCGCAAATCTAATCGATTCAATGAGTAACTTTTCCTTAATGGATGGATAGAAATCTTTTATATGAAAAATCATAAACTTGCATGCATCTTTATTTTCAATATTTGTGAACCAACTTATCACATCCATGCTATTTTTCCATTGATTAATGTTAAGATAATTACGTAGCTGAGGATTTTGCTAAGGATTGTCGTGTAAACGGCATGAAACTTTAAGTACAAAACAAAGTAGTTTTTCTTCTCAACAACACATATTATATATATATATATATATATTAGAACTTAGATAGTTTATTGTTTAGATTTCAAATCCAGTTTATGGAAAAAGTTTTTATTTTTGTGGCATTCTGAATCCTGTGGAAAAAAAAAACAAGGAAGTGAAGGAAAGGGGAGAATAATTTCCGGATATATGTAAGACAGCTTCAGATTACCTTATAGTCAGAAATTTTCGCGACATTTTAATTTCGCGATAAACATTTTGGGACAATTTCGCGATTTTTATTTTCGCGATTCGTTGCCTTGAATTTTTTTCGCGACATTTAATTTTCGCGAATTTCATAGAGTTACGGAGTGGAGGAAAAACAAAATATGATTTTTAAGTACGTTTTTCTACTCTAATAATGACATCTGTAAAAGGAAGCTTTTTTCATAAAAGGTCAATGTTATAATCAATAAGGTAGCGGAAGAACCTTTATTTTTGATCAAGCGAGGATAGTACAACCTTTCAAACTCGCCTCGGCGTTTGCCTAAATAATTGTATTGACGTTAAGGAAAATGTCGAAACGAAATCCCATACTGTTTTTTAGACCCATGTCCTCCGACCTCTTCTGGCCTTTGGTATCTGGTTAGGAATGTCACTAGGGATAAAATAATTAAAACTGAAGAGGTTTCATAGGTGTAAGAGTTAGACAGGAAAGTTTAAAAAAAGAGGAAATTTCATAAAAAAGGAGATCGATGATTTATAACACAAAATGCCATTTAGGTTAACAGGCAAACCGCCTTCTAAAATTGTGTTAAAAAGTGCATTTCTTCCTTAATTTTCCCGGGTTTAATCAAACTAAGTATCACCAGAATTATTTTGTTGCGAAAATTTTATGTCTGCTACCCTGTGGAGTCTAAAAAATGAAGAAAAAAAGAAAATATTTCGCGGTTTTTATTTTCGCGATTTCGTCAATTAAATTTTTTTCGCGGCATTTTAATTTCGCGAAAATGCCCAAAAATCGCGAAAATTTCTGACTATAAGGTATAACAGCCTGCCTTAGATATTTGGGATGGAGCCAAAGTACTTCTCTGTCATCAAGAAGTGGAATTATGGGTTATAAATTAATTAGAAATGAAGTTTATAATATAGACCAAAAAGCTTTATGATTGGTATAATTGTCAAAGTCTTGCTTCATGGATATTCAGTAATCTTGAGATTTGTAATAAGCTAAAATTTCAGAAAAAAAAATTGTTTACAGAGGGTTTCAGATAGTTTTTACATGCAGGATGCCCATAAAAGAAAAGTCACCAAATGTCAGATGCGGGTAGGTTAATTTTACCCGCCCCTGCATGAATACGGTTAAGGTAGTTATATAATTCAGAGATTCCTCAGAGACACTAGATCCCCCTTCCCGAAGTTTTATTAATTATATTCTGTTTTCTTAATTAAATTAATCAATTTTAAGTTAATATTTGATAAATATATATATATAATATAATATATATAGGGTCCCCAGAAATATACGTATTTGTGGGATTTATTCTGTGAATCCAATTTCAAACATGCAAGTAAGGAACACAAAAACAAAGTTTTCAGTCCTCTCTAAATTTGCAAATTTTACTTTGAAAAAGTTTAGCTAGCTAGCTAATAGCTAAATGTAAACAAAATACCAAGCTAAAATATAAGCTAGCTGTTATCAACACGGTTTTTGATCACGTACTACGTGCTAAACATATTAAAAACCTTCTTGTTAGCTAGCTAGAGCTACATACACTTGTTTTTCTTATTTCAGCAGTCTACTTTTTTATGCCGCTATCTTCGTTCTTAATGTACAACGCGACACCATGAACTAGTCAGTGATATTTAAATAAATCTAACAAGGTAACACCAAACTAAATATGGCTAGCTCTATAACAAAGTTTGTTTACAAATATAATCGACCACGGCGAAATACAAATAAAAATATTTTTAAAATTCATTAGATATAAATAACACTGAAAAGGTAATTTTGAAACATTTAAATTATTAGATAACAAAAATAATTTTACCTTAAGGGAAGAAAAGTTTCCGTAAGAAAAGATTGCGGAATTAAAGATTGCGAATCTGATATTGTGTGAAGAAATTGCGAAATTTAAAATTTCGAATTATAGCAATGATCAATGAATTTTTCCACGGAATCGCTTGATATTTTTTTTCATCTTAGGCATTACGATTTATTCCTTTGAAAATTTCTTTCGCTGCAAATAATTCAGGGGATTCTCCTGTAAACCTTCATATAGCAAAACAACGACAGAAATAACTCGTCTTTTTCTTGGAAATCGACAAAATAATTTATTTATTTTCTTGCAATTGCGGAAGAAAAGATTGCGAATTTCGGCCAAATTCGCCATCTTTAATTCCGCAATTTTTCTTCCCGTAAGGTAGCAATAAAAATTGCCCTATACAAAATCACAAATGTAATAATCTTCGAATTTCATCGTGGCGCACAAAAGTAAAATATGATGTATTCGAATTTATTCAGGATTCTCCCACATATCCCTCTTCTGCTTTGCTTTTATCTTTCTTTGCACTAAAATAAACAAGAGTCAACTTGTAAAGACTGTATACAAACAGGGAAGACAGGCTAGTTACTGGTTACAAATTTGTAACTTGTGTCTAACATACCAACACTGACACGTTGATATGCACTTTTTCCCTTAAAAAAATTGAAGTTGCATTATATCGGTTTTAGCTGTATACATTTTTGATTGACATCAACAAACCACGCGATACAAGTAACGCAATTTAATTTGCTAATACTCCTGTAACGTCATCCTTTCAAGTGGAAGGTTCCCTCGAGAATCAAATAAACTCTTTCGTTCCAGTTTGAAAACTTAAAAGTAGGTGTTTTTTTCATTTAATTAAATCATAGTCATGAGAAATAGAGAGTCTTGTTACTACGACCGCTGTTATTGCATGGTGACACAGAAAATTAAAATGTAAATTCCAGGATTTTCCAGGACGAAATTGTTTGATATTGCAGAACAATTCTGAGAGAAATTGCCTTAAAAATCAACCTTAAAATTAACCTTAAAATCATAAGCCCAATAAAACCTTTGGGAATACAAGCATTTCTTTGAGAATTCTTTGAGATACATGAAATGCAATCTAGAAATATTTGTGTGATCACTAGGTGCCAAATATGTTGCAGGATTTTACAAACCTTCTTCTTAAATAACATTTTAACCCTGGGGTTCTGTGGGTCCCTATTGTACAGGCCTTGAAGTTTGCCCTAATATTTCCGAAGAAGGTAATTTATTTTCTCATTTGGAAGATATAATTGATTTTATAATAGAATCCGATGCTAGAGGACATAAAAGATCATTTGACCGCTTGAGGATGACATTTTGAAAATACACTGAAATAATCAGTGATCTTTGACGCAAAAGGTCCCCGTGTCAATAGATTCTCTGCAGTAGTTTTTTTGCTATGTTACCTTGAAGCAACAACGTCCAATTATTAGTTCTGGGAATATAATCGATTTAGTCTTGAGAATGAGGTTACAGTGAGTGAAGTGTATAGCACCAGTAACTTTAACTAACTTAGCTCTATATTTCTTCACAACTTGGAGTTTCTCACTAATGTACTTTCACTGTAAAACCCAATAAAATATTTTTCTTCTCGTCTGGAGGATTAGTTTTCACAGGTATTAAATTTTGTGGAATTGGCACTTTATTCATATCTTTGAAAGAAAATTCATTGAAAAATATACCTTATTGTCATCCAGTACATTAGTTCTGGAGCATATTGCACTTAAAGTAGTTATTCTGTCATTTTGGTCCTGTAAACAAACTTCTGACCATTTGAAAAAGTATTTTCAACCATTGTGATTGGCTTAGAACAAATATTTTACAAACAAAATGTTTCAGTTGCTGGCTACACAATGCAAACTTCATTTGCAGGCACATGCACATAAAAATTTATGGGACCTTTCATTAATCTTAACAAAATTTGAACGCTATGATGTTAATTTTCTAAGAAATTTTAGGACTAAAAGAAAAACTTAGATTAAATAGAAAAATAAAATTAAAATAATTTTTTTTATAAGGAAAGCTAACATAATTAAGTTCTGGAAGCTTCAAAACATAACATATTGGTCTAACAACTTTTAAAATCTTACTGAACATTATGACATCACATTGACTTGGGGAAGTCTATGAAAAATTAATTGAAAATGATGCTCAATGATATAAAATAAAGACGTTTAAGAAACCTATAGCTAAAGTTTTTACTTTTAACTACTACTTGAGAAAATCCTTTCTGCAACATTTGAAAAAGATTTAATTATTTGGAATTGCAAACATTTTTCTTAACATGATTACTTTTCAGGACAATTCCAGGACATCTTCAATTTTTTGTCAAAATTCCAGGAATTTCCAGGAATTTCAAGGATAAGTTGATTTTTCCAGGATTTTTCAGGAATTTCTAGGACCGTGGTCACCATGTATTGTTTTGCGCTTCGATGCCAGGGAAGCTAGAGTAGCCCGAGGAACCAGGGTTTGTCGATAAAATAGCGGCTGCAGCTGAACATTTCTTTGTTGGTGATGATTTGTGATTTGTAAATTAATAGAAGATGGAGATTTCTGAGGAAAATGAAGAATTTATATCTCAAGTGAATACCGTAATTGACGAACTTAGCATACCTCATATAGCATATGAGGTATGCTAAGTTACCATATCTCATATAGCAAATTTCCGTGTTTACACAGCGATGAAGTATGTAAAAGTAGGCGAGGACTGTTGAGGCATATAAAACATTCAAAATTTAATATGTTTACTAGACAGAAGAGGTTTATGGAACGTAACTAATGAGGTTTACAACAAACTTTATGTCATGTTGAAACAGTTTTTCGTAAATCAACAGAACATATATGTCCATTAATACAAAGCAATGTAACCAGCATTCAGAAAATCTTTATAAAAAGCTCGCTCAAAATCTGTTGGATTATGCCATGACATTATATCTACGTGTTCGCACTTTTTCATTTGTGAAACACAAGTGTAAATTACATAAACTTCCTTCAAGACAAAGTAAATCAAAATCTCTTAAGACAAAAATTAAAAAAGGACACTAAATCTTAACGAAACAGCTATTTTTATAGAAACAAATTAGTCAAAGAATTATACATTGGCATATTAGTGACAATAAACCTGACACCAATTTCTGATTTTGACAGGTTTATTTCTACGCAGTTTAAATCGCTGTTGAATAATACAGATATTATCATGTCATGAACAAGCGAGTTTATTCTAGGCTACGTTTCGACAGCTACAGCTGTCATCAACGGGCAATGATCGTAATCATCTTTGGCTATTTATTAGTTGAGGAGATAATTAGAGGATCGAAATCAACCAATCAGATCACAGCAATTAAAGTAATTAACTTTTTTCACGGACGCAGATGGAAGCAATAGATTGATTAAAATCTTTCCCTTTTCTAAAATTCGCTTAATGTTACGTTCCTTTTTCTAAAAGTTCGCTTTTTTGTTACGTTTGTCCCGAACCATTCTGCACTTTCTTCTAAATGTTCGCTTTCCGAAGTGCGGGTAACCATATTTCTGGTTGATAGGAAATACTATTGACATGAGTATTTTTGTCTACACTATTTATGGTTTCTTTCACTTTTCTTGCTGTTCAACCGTACTCTCGGTCTATGATCTTTTTATTGTCCCAGTCAATAATATGATCATTCTTCCAGCTATGGTCCGCAATCTCATTTTTGTCTGTATCTGCGTTGCGTACGGCTCTTTTGTGCTCTTACACACGTTGTTTCAACATTCGTTTCGTTTCACCGACATAAACAGCATCACAACCCTTACACGGGATTTCGTAGACAATATTACATTGACTCTCTAGACATTTTTATCTTTTGGTTTGTCTCGAGTACCCATTTGCAAGTAAGGCGTTGTTTATATGCGATAACTCTTTTTTTCGGTCATTCTCTCCACTGACTACATTGACTGCTCTGTCCAGTAATAAGGACACTACACTTTCTTTGCAGGACATTTGGTGATTGGATGTTTAGTTGAGATATTGATCAGTATGAGTTGGTTTGCGGTATACTGATACTGATAAGTTACCAACGTCGCGAGACACTAGAGTGTCTAAGAAAGGAAGCGTACCGTTCTTCTCATGTTCAATTGTAAATTAAATTTTCGGGTGTAAGTTATTGATATGTTCATGAAATGCGTCTAGATGTGCTCTTTTAATTATTAAGAAGACGTCATCCACAAATTTTTTCCAAACTCTGGGAGCCTGATCTGCAGTTGTTGAAGCTGTAGTTTCATGAGCCTGCATATATATTTCAGTTACCACAGGGGAAGTTGGGCCACCCATAGCCACACTGTCAGTTTGCGTAAAGAAGTTACCGTTAAATAAATACCATGTTTTTGTAGGCACAACTTCGACCAAGGACATTAGTTTGTCTATAGGGATACGTGTTTTGTTCTCATACTCATCATCATTTAGCAGTAGTTCCCTGATTCCCAAGATGATTACGATCATTGCCCGTCGATGACAGCTGTAGCTGTCGAAACGTAGCCTAGAATAAACTCGCTTGTTCATGACATGATAATATCTATATTATTCAATGACAATGACTGAACAGATAAGTGGTAATATTTTTAAAGTTAAAATCGCTGGTTTTGGACTTTTTATACGGTTAACTTATTAAGGAAAACATGAGTCACTAAATGATTGTAGACGAGTCACTAAATGACTGTAGACGAGTCACTAAATGAGTGTAGACGACTCACTAAATGACTGTAGACGAGTCACTAAATGAGTGTAGACGAGTCACTAAATGACTGTAGACGAGTCACTAAATGACTGTAGACGAGTCACTAAATGACTGTAGACGAGTCACTAAATGACTGTAGACGAGTCACTAAATGACTGTAGACGAGTCACTAAATGACGGTAGACGAGTCACTAAATGACTGTAGACGAGTCACTAAATGATTGAAGACGAGTCACTAAATGAGTGTAGACGAGTCACTAAATGAGTGTAGACGAGTCACTAAATGATTGAAGACGAGTCACTAAATGATTGTAGACGAGTCACTAAATGAGTGTAGACGAGTCACTAAATGAGTGTAGACGAGTCACTAATGATGTAGACGTCCTAATGAGTAGACGAGTCACTAAATGATTGTAGACGAGTCACTAAATGAGTGTAGACGAGTCACTAAATGAGTGTAGACGAGTCACTAAATGAGTGTAGACGAGTCACTAAATGAGTGTAGACGAGTCACTAAATGAGTGTAGACGAGTCACTAAATGAGTGTAGACGAGTCACTAAATGACTGTAGACGAGTCACTAAATGACTGTAGACAAGTCACTATATGACTGTAGACGAGTCACTAAATGACTGTAGACGAGTCACTAAATGACTGTAGACGAGTCACTAAATGACTGTAGACGAGTCACTAAATGATTGAAGACGAGTCACTAAATGAGTGTAGACGAGTCACTAAATGAGTGTAGACGAGTCACTAAATGAGTGTAGACGAGTCACTAAATGAGTGTAGACGAGTCACTAAATAATTGTAGAGGAGTCACTAAATGAGTGTAGACAAGTCACTAAATGAGTGTAGACGAGTCACTAAATGAGTGTAGACGAGTCACTAAATGAGTGTAGACGAGTCACTAAATAATTGTAGACGAGTCACTAAATGAGTGTAGACGAGTCACTAAATGACCGTAGACGAGTCACTAAATGAGTGTAGACGAGTCACTAAATGAGTGTAGACGAGTCACTAGATGAGTGTAGACGAGTCACTAAATGAGTGTAGACGAGTCACTAAATGAGTGTAGACGAGTCACTAAATGATTGAAGACGAGTCACTAAATGAGTGTAGACGAGTCACTAAATGAGTGTAGACGAGTCACTAAATGAGTGTAGACGAGTCACTAAATGAGTGTAGACGAGTCACTAAATGATTGAAGACGAGTCACTAAATGATTGTAGACGAGTCACTAAATGAGTGTAGACGAGTCACTAAATGACTGTAGACGAGTCACTAAATGAGTGTAGACGAGTCACTAAATGAGTGTAGACGAGTCACTAAATGAGTGTAGACGAGTCACTAAATGATTGAAGACGAGTCACTAAATGATTGAAGACGAGTCACTAAATGAGTGTAGACGAGTCACTAAATGATTGAAGAGGAGTCACTAAATGAGTGTAGACGAGTCACTAAATGAGTGTAGACGAGTATCGACGAATCAAAGAAAATCGAAACTTTGTGGTGGATTTCTGAGAAGTGAATGATTTATATTATTTCGTTGAATTTCACGTAAACAGCCTTTCCAGGTGTTATATAAAGTGAAGAATTTTTCGAAGTATCAGATTTTCAAGAAAAACTAATCTCTTTAATAATAGCCGTTGTCTGTTCGTGCATCAAAATGGTACCGCAAACACACAAAATGCGGTAAATAAAGGACGGGCGATCCCGTGGATTTATCCACGGGCTACCGACTAGTCTCTTTAATAATAGCCGTATTCCGTCTGTCTGTTTGTGCGCAAAAAAAAATCGTGTTACGGAAACCCGAAATGCGGTATAAAAGGTCAGGCGAACCCGTGGATTTATCCACGGGCCACCGACAAGTCTCTTTAATAATAGCTGCTGTCTGTCTGTGTGTTCAAAAGGGTTACCGATATTTCTTCGATCTTTCCGCGATTTTTTAGAAACCAGGGGGTTGTTTACTCGAAAACCTCATTATTGAAAAATAAATTAAATTTATTTATTTATTTCACAATTAATTCAGTTATTTTGATTTATAAACTTTGTCAAAATAAATAAATTAAGTGATTAAAATAAATGCATTATTATTTTAATACGCCATTTTTAATATGAACCCCCGTGATCTCAATCGGCCGATTCTGCTCATGAGTCACAAAAACAACCGACTTTGTTTTGACCGATCAAGGTCATGTTATGGAGGCTATTTTTGTTTGGAAGTGATGGTGTCAGGTTTGTAGGTCTCCTTTTGAGCTTTTTCTCTTCTATAAACTTTCTATATATGGGAATAGTTATTTTTTGTATGTTTTCACATGTTCAGATAAATATATCATCACGTTTTATAGCCATGTTTAAATCAACCAATTTTAAGATTATGGCTACGAACATATATTTCAAGGCAGCATAGCTATAGCTAGCTTTATTTATTTCTATTCTTTTGAAGTTTTTATTCAGTTTGGTATATTGTTATTTATTTGTATTTGGAGTTGTGGCTATCTAGCTAGCTCTTGGTACCTCTGACACTTAAAAGTGAAAGCAGCCAAATACAGTTTGGCTACAACAAAATTCTTAATCAATAATTCTTATGCAAAATACAGTTAGATACCTACATTTTTTATTTATCCGCAAAATAAAATTGTTTTTTAGCTGGAAAGGGTAACAAGGGGCTGTTTCCTGTATTTCTTTTTAAACCAAAGTTGTGATAAAGTTTTTTAGGAAAACGGTATTACGCCTAGCTATACTCATGTGCAACACGGTTCACCTGTACTAAGCGTTTAGCCTGTTGTTAGCGACAGATTGTTTCCTGTTTTTTTGGTTCAACTAATGTTGCTAATGTTGCGATAAAGTATTTTTGAAAAGGTTTTTACGTCTAATTTAGGAGAAGAAACTTTCGCGAATTGGAAATTAGCGAAATTTTAGCATTTCAAAAACATAAACTTTCACGAACCAATAATTTTCAAACAAATCCCAATCACTATTGAGCAGCGTTTATCCGAACATTCTTCAAATGAACAAATATTTAACGAAGTCGCCCCAATTTATGAGAAGGCGTTAAAGGAATCCGGGCACGATGTTAAACTGCAATACCAAGAACGAAAGAAAGCTGTTTCAAAACTCGCAGAAAATAAGAAAAGAAAAAGAAATATAATATGGTTTAATCCTCCTTATAACGTAAACGTATCTACGAAAATCGGAAAGTTGTTCTTGCTTCTTATAGACAAACATTTCCCGAAACAAAACAAGCTCCACAAAATATTTAACCGCAACAACGTAAAAGTCTCTTACAGCTGCACAAAAAACATGAAAGCCTATATAAATATCCACAACAACAAAATCATCAATAACAACGATACAGTAATGGATAGAAATTGTAATTGTATTAAAAAGGAACAATGCCCAGTTGAAAATAAATGTTTAACAAAAAACATTATTTATAAAGCAACCACAAATTCAAACATCCCCAACTATGAGCGCAAGGTTTACATTGGTCTAGCAGCAACAACGTTTAAACAAAGATATGCCAACCACAAAAAATCCTTTAACACAGCTAAATACAAAAAAGACACGGAACTTTCAAAAGAAGTATGGCGTATAAAAGATAAAAATTACACACCATTAATCACATGGAAAATAATCAGACAATGTAATGAACTTGTCCCTAACTCCAAAGCGATTAAATGCAATTTGTGTTTAGCCGAGAAACTAGAAATCGCAATGTACGATAATAACAACTTATTAAACACGCGATCAGAATTAATATCCAAATGCAGGCACATCAATAAGTACAAACTCTTCCAAAATGATACTAAAGACTAGAAGGATCGACGTCACTTTTTATAGATACCATTATATTGTCCTTTGATAACTTTATATTGCTTATACGGTTTAAATGTCAATTTATTCAACTGAGGATTGCGAAAGCATGAAACTATAGTATTGAACGTAAAAATTGTCTTTGTTTCTTTCCTCTGTGTATATATATATATATATATATATACGCCTATCACCCGATAAGCGGGCATAACATAGATAAATAGAGATAAAAGTACAGAACTTTAGACCTAGTCAAATAAAATAAATAAAATATATTAATTTAAATATATGAAATAGCAAAATAAATAAATAAATAAATTCATGATACTCTAGTCTCTTCTCCCTTATTCGCTCATACCGAATAATTCTTAACTCATTAATATTCAGACACACCCGCGACACTAGATCCTTCCAAAGAGATCTATTGGCAAAAGTTTGTTGCCATTCATTCAAAACCAACCCATGTTTCAAAATACTTTTGCACGTGTCTTTATACCTTAATTTTGGTCGACCAATAGCACGTGTTCCTTCCACAAACTCACCATAGAGAAGTTCCTTAACAGGACTTTCGCTTCTCATTCTTGATACGTGGCCGAGCCATCGTAGCCGGTTTCTCGAGAGCGTCAGTTCGATGTCTTCAACGTCAGCACGAAGTAGAACATCCTCATTGCTAACATAATCATCCCATTTGATTTTCAATATTCTTCTTAGGTGACGCTGTTGTACAGTACGCAATTGATTGATGTTTTTGCGATACAGTGTCCAAGTCTCATTGCCATAGAGAAGCAAAGGCAATAAAAATTGCTTCCACACTTTGATTTTTGTAGAGGTAGTAAGATTATGCTAATCAAAAACTCTATTTCGCAAACGACCATATGCAGATGAGACCGCCTGAATACGAACAGTCAGTTCATCTTTCATCGAGCAGTCTCTGGATACAAAACTGCCAAGATACTTGAATCGCTTGACGTTAATAAATTCTGTACCGTCAATAAAGAATTTACACTCTTCTCCAATGCACATGGTTTCAGTCTTACTGATGTTAATTGAAAGACCCATCTTTTTCGACACTTCGTTGTAAGCTGTCAAAAGAGCCTGCAAACCAAAGGATGAATTGCTGAAAATAGCTATATCATCTGCATATTGTGCTTCCCTGATAAAGTCAAGATAGCATTTTGATTTGGTTTTAAGTCTCTTTAGATCGAACAAGTCACCATCATACCGAAATAGTATTTTAATGATGTACGAATGACCAATGGTTTTATAAGCAAGCAGAAGTAATAGTGCAGCGTATATTCCATAAAGTGTCGGAGCTAACTTACAACCCTGCTTTACACCGCTGTTGTATTCGAAGGGATCAGTTAGTGACCCATCAACGATGAGACGTGCATGTACAAGAATCAATTGTCCTATATTATAAGAAATTTCCTTAGAAATTTTCAAAAGGTACATCAAATCAACAGGAAAATTGAAACTGGTCAATCGTGGGCTAGTTAAAACATCTTTTAAGATCAGTAAAGTCATAAATACAACGTAACACCTTAATATGAGTTTGTTTTTTTCCGGCTACATAAATCTTTCGCGAATTAAAGGAAAATAACGTTTTTTCGCGTACATAAATTTTCGCGAACGAGCCACGTCAGAGGATTTCGCAAACATAATCTTTGGCGAATTAGGCTAAAATTCGCGAAATTCGCAAGAGTTTCTGTTCGCGAAAGTTTCTTCCCCTAAAGTATACGCATGTGCAACATGGTATAGTAAGCGCTTAGCTCAGTGTTAACAACAGAGTGTAATCCTGTTTTGTTATGTAAACCGAAGTTGCGATACCGTTTTTTTGAAAATAGTATTAAGGATACTGTAATGGTATAAATATAATTTTTTTACAAAAAAAAATTTTTCTCAAAAATATGTTGAGTTTGATATTCTCTACCATAATATAAATATTTAATGAGTTGTCGGTAGTTCGCTTAACACCTTCTGCACATCTTTGAATAGGCTATTGTTGTAAAGGTCAGGTTGCGAAAAACTCTTTTACGAGGAATTTAGATGTTCGTTTTTCACGATGTATACATGACTTAAATGTCCGAAACTCCCCTCCACGATGGAGAAAATCAACAAAACTTTGCACACGTGCTCATCGATACCTGCTGCAAATGACTTTTTCACATTTTATGTATATTTTGATTATTTAAAGAAAAAGACAGGTTAAAACACAAAAGAGCGAGCAAAAATTCATTTTTTCACTAATTTTTAAATAAAAAACGAACGACGCGCTTTTTCGAAAAAATGTGACAAAGTATTGTTGCTATGGTAATGCTAAAGTGAGTGATAAATATGACGCAGAAAAAAAATAAAACGGAGGGGAGTTTCGGACGTTTTAGTGAAAAACAAAGATGTGGATTTATGGCTACCTGGAAAAAAAATTAAATTTCATATTTATATTATCCTATAGACAATTTAATTTGCTTTTATATTCAATAAATAATTTTGAAGAAAAAAAAATAATTTTTGAGAAATAATGAATATACTGAATATGTGTTTATACCCTTACAGTATCCTTAAGCCTAAGTGCATGTGCGACACGGTTTACCCTTACTAACCACTCAGCCTGGTGTTAACGACGGGCTGTTTCCTGTGTTTCTGTTTAACCGAAGTTGCGATAAAGCTTTTTTTTGGAAAAGGGTACTACACCTATATGGATGTGTGACATTGTTTACATGTACTAAGCGCCCAGCCTGGAGTAACATTCACTTTTGAACTTTCACCAGGAACATTCCGAAAACTAAAAAAGGTTGGCTGACTGTTTTTGCTATGATGGAGTAAGAACGGGTTGTGTCTTATTTCAGCTAAAGTTATAGGAAAGGTCTTTTTCTTTTAAATTTATTACACCGGAAACACCATAACGTAGTGTGAGCTTCACTCGATTTACGACATACTGCATACCTGTACTAAAGCGCTCCACCTGAAAGTGTTGTACAATTTACGGTTCTTATTAATCACTCCACCGGGTGTTCAACGCCGGGTAACACAGTTACTTGTGGCTTAAGCCGGCGTTTCGACGCCGTGTCTCCCGGCTAGTCTCGTTATTGTAGCCGTATTTTGTCAACCTCGTTCATAGCGTCTCGCCGTCCCGTTATATAAAGATATAACGGGACGGCGAGACGAACATGGCCCTGGAGGAGGCCTCGTCACGTGAACCTCAAATGCCTAGTTTTACTGGTTGCAATATTTAATGAGGTTTGTTTCAATGAACCAAAATTTAATCACCCTGTAGAGCTAAGCAAGCTCAGCGTTTTACATCACAGATATGTGCGGCGAGTTTGTTTTTATTCCTCTCATACGCAGCCATAGACAAACTTTCATTGCATATTACTCTGGATTGTTTTTCAAATGTGTAAATATACAATCCTGTTATTTAGGCTATCCTTTATTTGACAGTCAACCAATTTGTATTTGTACTTGTATTTTACTGAATTGATTGGCTAGCAAGCAGACATCTCTCTGGGTTACAAGTGGGAAATAACTTCTTTTGGTTGGTTTGAAAAAACAAAAAAACCACGTATGCAACTATAAGTTTCAGGTTTTCTATATAAATCCCTAAACACTATCCTTACTTTTGCAATTGCTTAAAAGGAATTTGTTCTCGTGCCGGCATTTTGACATCAGTTCATTTGTTTAACAAGTTGTTTGAAATTTCCGTGAGTATAATTAATTTGTCCATTAAAAATAAACTGCATCGTTTCGTGATGTTGGTATATGTTGGTAGTGTTTAACGATTGACCAATGTGTCTCTAGTGTTAAATTACCTTTTTTTAATTCCCACAGGTACCGAAAAGTGCCGTTTCCTTCGCGAGATTTACAGTGGTTTCTATACCTGACTTTCCAGTTCCTTCTGCTATTCCAATGTATGCTTTTGTTTTAACAAACATTCTCCGCGTTACGTCTCCCTGCCATGGGACAGTTCGTTTTGTCTCAGTAATTGCAGGGTTTGTCATGAGTTTCATCGGTGTGTGTGTGTAAATTTTGAATTGTGACCTTATTATTTGTTTGTTATTGGTGCAACTGTAGCTCACTTTTACCGTCTTGCGGTTTAGGATTTTGTGTAGCTTGTTTTTTTTCGGGAAGTACTTGTCAACAGCCGCGCAACGTTTGTTTGGACGTCTTTGTTGAATTGTCTATTATATTGCGTGGTCTGTTGCATGTCGGCTTCGTGTTCTCTGTTTATACACAAGCTGTGCATCATGACCGCTCTGCTTGAGTGCTTCCTACTGTTCCATTTGTCTGAATTATTTTCATATCCATAGGTCTAGCAAGAATCATTTTACCAATTTTTCTTTACCTTTTTCATTATTTGCTCAAAACATAGTCACAAGAAATAGAGATAGTCTGGGTACAAGGACCTTCCTACAAATACTTCCAGTCGCTGAGGTTGAAACAGGGAGGTCCGTGTAATATAAATGCAAAATATTCGCATAAAAATGGCCGAACAACAGGAAGACTTCTTCAGTTGGGAAGACCTTGATGCAATTTTTGCAGTAATTAATGCAGATATTTAAGAAGAACAACAGAATATAGACTTTGGGCAGGGGCGGATTTAGACTTCAGCGACTTTGCGAATGCGAAAGTCCTGTGTATTTAAAACTAGTAATTGGTCTAAAAGCAAAGCATAATTTTATTACAAGCGTTTAATAAGGTTCTTTTGCGCCCAGGACCCGAGTTATTAATTTTATTTTTACCCAGGAGTGTTCGCTGAGGCTTGACTCTCCTTCGATGTGCTTTGCCGAAGTACTATGGTTTTCATAGTAGTCGAACTACATATTGCCACATTTCGCTGGCTTTGTTGCTCTCGATTCCTTTGTTTTCTGTAAAATCAGTCGAAGACTCTTAAAACAAAAAAATTTGTGACGTCAGAAGAATCTCGCCGAAGTCGTCGAAATTTACGGAAGCAGAAAGAGTGATATTAGGGGATGGGTCCGTGGGAATAATTTACTCTTCCTATTGTTATTGCTTCGCGGTAGCCGGTCTGTTTGATAGGTTTGGAGATCTTCAGCGAGCTGTGATTCTGAAGTTCTTCCTGATTCAACATGTCTACCGAAAGGGGGCTGAGGAAGGTTTTGTACTGACTTGCAGTAAGTAAGAATTTCCTGAGTTTAAAATATATGATAGTGGAATGAATATTGAGGAAAAAGTTGCTAAGAAAAACAATAAGGAAGAAAATTTATTCTCTGTGTCGCTTGTGATTGCAGAAGAAAAGCAGTCGTGGTTTTGACTTGACAAAAATCCTAGCATTAACTCCATGACTACGCTTTGAGGTACAGCTGTTTATTTTAAATTCCATTAATCTCAGAGTAAGAAGCAAAAATTGATTTGTATTGCTGTTTAGTGTGTTGTCCGGGATTTCTTTTTTATTTCAGTTAACAAGACATTTTATAACAACACAATAAATGGAACAGCTAGCCAGCTGGTTTATTTTTATAGCTGGTAAATATGTAATATATAGCAATTTGTTGATGTTCATCACAACTTTGTACATTTACTTTCGTACATTCAAAGATTCTGGCAATAGATTTTTCAGTATGTGATAATGACTATAAATGCTTGAAGAACTGTTAATACAACATAATCTTTTAAGAACAGATATCATTAACTACATACACATTTTTGTGTCAATCTGGCTAAGGTTGCAATAGTATAATATGTTAAAGTCGTTTTCGCCATGTTGGTAGAACCACAACCATTTTGCACACCTGCCAGCATTACAACTTCTTTAGCAAATATGTTAAAAACTTTTGCCATTTTACCCACCAAATAAAACCATGGCTCTTTCTTGTCCGAATTGTATCTAATTAGCACCATTTCCAGGAATTATTTCGATATGAAGCTAGAGATTTTAAACTAAAACATCAAAAAGTCATGTTCTTCTTCCCATAACTAATGTTCTTTTTATAGGCCTCATGGCATCTCAAGTTTGATTGAACATTTTGAAGGTTTAACCCTGAAGTCATACCTTAACAAGTTAATAAATGATTTGAACGAAAAATAAAAACATTGTTCTGCTTTCTATTAAACTAATAGAGCCAAATATTTTTTTGAAAGACTGACTGAATCAGTGTTGTTTATTTCTTTTTTGTAGTTTGTTGTGTTGTGAGTTTGTTTTTAATTAGCTGTCCAACTATTAAGTAGTTGGCCTGTAGCTGTCCAACTATTAAGTAGTTGGCCTGTAGCTGCACAAAAGCTATATAATAATACAGAGACTGTGTGTGTGTGTCTGTAACAGGCAAAGTGGATGTGTTTATTTTCCTTTGATGTAGCCGAAAAAGTTATGTCTCAAATGTTAAATTTTCTGACGTTACGGCGCGACGTCAATATCACTACTTTAACGTCAATATCTTACTTTAAATTAATGAAGCCATTACAGTGCACCTAAAATTTTGAGGCCAAATAACTTGGAAACGAGGTGGTGACATCAGTCATTTTACACCGCGTGGGTAACTAGGGACCACCTGGAACCAATTTGGGTATATTTTCTAAACCTGGCTCCCCAAATCCGTTTTGGAATGGACGGGTTGATGACGTCATCAAAAAACCTTTAAACCCCAATATCTCTGCAACCGTTTGTCAAAGATACGTGATCCTATGCATCTTCTTGATCAGCGTTTCAAGATCTATACGATGAAGCCAACAGGTATACAAATTTCTAAAAAAAAATTTTTCTGATTTGACGGGTCTTTGCTGAGGTCAGCAAAATTTTTAAACCCTTTATTATTATTATTATTCCGAATATTTATACAGGATATAGCCACTTCAGTGTTTGAAACATTGTTATTAATGTGGATCCTGTGTTCGGAATGTATACATTAAGTATACACCGGCATTACCTACCCAATTTCCCTCACATGGCATGGGTTGACCCGTAGCTGTAGTAAAGACACTTGCTAAACATGCCCGCGCTGTGGACCGAACCACGGACCTTGTGATTACGAAGCGAACTCCATAACCACAAGGCCACGCGCCACTTATATCTTCTTATAGGCGTTCGTCAAAAACATATGATCCTATACCTTATTTTCATCAGCGTTTCAACCTCTATACATTACAGGCAACGAATAAACAAATTTTCGCCAATTTCTTTGTATATGCACTGCTGACGTCAGCAAAACATCTAAAGCAACCTATTTCTTTTACCTAAGTGGATTTTTCCACGGGCCTTCTTATCGACTAGTCTCTTATAATAATAATACAGAGACTGTGTGTGTCTGTCTGTAACAGGCAAAGTGGATGTGTTCATTTTCCTTTGATGTAGCCGAAAAAGTTATGTCTTAAATGTTAAATATCACTACTTTAATGTCAATATTTTACTTTAAATTAATGAAGCCATAACAATGCACTTAAATCTTTGAGGCCAAATAACTTGGAAATGAGGTGGTAACGTCAGTCTTATTTCATATATATTTGAGTAAATGTCACACATTTAGGTGGAGCGCTTTAGGAGGTATGCAGTATGTCGTGAATCGAGTAAAGCCCACACAACATTATAGTGTTTCAGTTGTAATGTATTTTTGAAAATATAACTTTACTGCAACTTTAGCCATAAAAAAGCACAGTTTACAACCTGTTGTTACCCCATCATAGCAAAAACAGTCGCTCAACCTTTTTTATTTTTCGAAGAATGTTCCCAGTGAATGTTCAAAAGTGAATGTTACTCCAGGCTGAGTGCTTAGTGTACAGGTAACACAATAGGTGTAATCACCTTTTCCGCAAGAAACTTTATTGCAACTTCGGTTAAACAGAAACACAGGAAACAGCCTGTTGTTAACATTGGACTGAGCGCTTAGTACAGGTAAACCTTGTCAAACATACGTTTAGGAATAATACCCTTTTCAAAAAAACTGTATCGCAACTTCGATTTACATAAAAAACACAGGATGCACTCTGTTGTAAACACAGGAATAAGCGCTATACAGGTAAACCGTGTTGCATATGACGGGCTAAGCGCTTAGTACAGGTAAACGGTGTTGCACATATATATAGACGTAATACCCTTTTCCAAAAAAACAGTCCGTTGTTATCATTGGGCTAAGCGCTTCGTACAGTTGAACAGAGTTGAACAGGCGTATAGGCGTAATACCCTTTTCCTAAAAAACTTTGTCGCAACTTCGGTTTAAATAACAACCCAGGAAACAGCCCGTCGGTACCCCATTCAGCTCCTTCGTCCCGTAAAAATCGGGTTCTGCGGGATTTTGCCGGGATTTTCCGAAAAAGCTGCGTGCAACCATTTTGAACAGACAGAATACGGCTATTATTAAAGAGACTAGCCGGGAGACCCGGCGTCGAAACGCCGTGTTAAGCCACAAGTAAATTTGTAACCCGACATTGAACACTCTGTTGAGCGCTTAAAAAGAGCCGCAAACTGTGCCACACGATCAGGTGGAGCGCTTTAGTACAGGTATGCAGTATGGCGTAAATCAGATGAGGCTGATACATCATTATAGTGTTACGACTGTAACATATTTTTCAAAAAATAACTTTCCCGCAACGATAGCTGAAATAAAAACAGAGTTTACAAACCGTTGTTACTCCGTCATGGCAAAAACGATCGGTCAATATTATTTTATTTAGCGGAATAAGTTTTAGTAAACCTTAACAAATTAATCAGGACTGAGCACTTAGGACAGGTAAACCGTGTCACATATATATATTTTTTAAATTTGAGTGCTTTAGTAGACGTGGAGAGCTTTAGTACACGTATGCAGTAAATCACACATAAATTATTTCAGATGTTAAATAATTTATAAAAAATAACTTTACTGCATTTTTAGCTGAAATATCGACATACTGCACACCATTACTAACCCATTGTTACCCTGTCATAACAAAAACAATTGGTCAATATTATATTATTTTGCCTAATAAGTTTCAGTGCAAATTCCAAAATTAATCGTGCAACTAGGTTGAACGCCTAGTACAGGCAAACAGCGTTAAACACCCGGCGGAACTATTAATAGTTGTCGTAAACTGTTGCACATATTCAGGTGGAGAGCTTTAGTACAGGTATGCAGTATGTCGTAAACCAATTGAAGTGACACACCATTATATTGGTTTGGATATAACATATTTTTCAAAACATAACTTTATTCCACATTTACGTAAAATAACAACAGTTTACAACCCGTTGTTACCCTGTCATAGCAAAAACAATTGGTTATTATTTTATTTTGCAGAATAAGTTTTAGTAAGCGTTAACAAATTAATCGTGACACCCGAATGAGCACTTAGTACAGGTAAACCGTGTCACATGCGTATAGGCGTAATAGCCTTTTCACAAAAAAACTTATCGCAACTTCAATTTACATAAAAAACACAAAAACAACGTGTTGTTAACACCAGGTTGAACGTTTATTACAGGTAAACCATGTCACACATGAGTAATAGGCGTAATACCTTTTTTTTTAAAAACTTTATCACAAGGGTTTAAATAAAAAACACAAAACAGCCCATCGTTACCCTGTCCAGCTGAAAAATTCACTTTGCGGAATAAGTTTTTATGACAGCAATAAAATGTGTAGTTACCTAACTACATTTAGTATATAAGAATCATTGAATAAGAAATTTGTTGTAGCTAGCTAAAAACTGCATTTGGCTAATTTCACTTTTTATTAGTCAGAGGTAGCTAAAGAGCTAGCTAGATAGCCACAACCCCAACATAAAAATACTGCTACACTCGTCTACAGTCATTAGTAAATCGTTCACATTCGGTTACACTTGTCTAAACTTGTCTAGTGATAAGTCTGTGTTTTTAGAAAAACTCGGATAAAACAAGGAAAATACATATTTCTTCTAAAATATTGTTTATCATGCTCGCACATTTTAAATTTTTGTTCTCACGTTTTTTAAATTTTAAACTTTAAATTTTTGAGTTAAAGGGAAACTTTAAATTTTGAAAAAAATTATACACAAGTAATCAATTATTCAAGTTTCACACTTTTGTCATACCAGTGTGAGTTTACTTAGCTAACACAGGTCGAACAAAAAAATCTTAGAAACGCGATTTCTCTTAACATAATTTTTATCTTAATGGTGTGGAATCTTTTTGATAACTCTTCTCCATTTCATCGAAACAGACGGTAAAAATAAGTGTCATTTGCCTGAATGAAGCCTGTGATGCCTTCACCCATCACTAGCTACCAGAATATAGCGATGCTTTCCTCACTTCTGGCATTAGATGAACAGCATAATCATCTAGGACATAAATGGCAAAGTCCTTTTGCAAAATATGAATTAAAACAGAAGATTCTTTATTGTTTAGATCATGTGCTCCATTGATACAATCCCCTCGGTGACCACTAGTAGTTGACATTATCGACTACTACATTGGCAAGGATTCCCTTCCTTTTAAAAACAAATTATGGCTGCAAGTTAATGTTCGAAGTACTTGCGACTTGTGTAAAAGTTTGTGGTTTTCTTTGATGAACAGGTGTTCACCTTTAAATGCCATGCTTTTCTCCTGCAAACTTGCGTGTTTATGGAGCGGCATTTGATCCCCGTTTATTATAGGAGGGTCAAGGCCATATTTCTCCATGAAAAGCCTTCTCACTATCCAAACGGTTTGTAGATAATGTCTGAAGTCTAATGATCAGATCGTCCTTCTTGATGGAATACTGCTTGTTCGGCCTTCTTAAGCTCACGCCATATTCATTTTGCCATTAATTTGATCCATTTGTTACTAAATTTAAGCCTTTAAAAATTCTTTTTCAGACGGTTTTGAATGAGCCATTCTTTATAAAGTTGTCGGGCTTTAACTTGAACAAACGGCGAAATAAAAGTCCCTTTAACGACTCTCTTACATCTACAAACCAAAAGGTTACTCTCACTTCTGTGGCTTTGACTTTTCGACCAGCACCAGTTCCTCTTGCTTTTTTAGAAGACGTAAAGAAGGGTCTTCCAATTGCTGCAAAACGAATGCGAAGCAAGCTTGAGTACTCTTACAAATTCTGGATTGCCATTGCTTACATCTTCCAAATCATAGTAAAATGATCGAACAGCGTTAGCACATAACCCGTGGAAGGCGTGTCTTTTCATTTGTAGTCGTAATTTGTCTTCCCTTTAGTAACTTCAACATATATTCTTCTTTAGATTTTTCAAAAAGTTCTCCAAGCTCCAATTTCTCTTTGTTAGTATATTGATTTCTTTCAGCTCTCTTAAATTTTCTTGACATTGTTGCTCATTCTTACACTTCTAATCGCCAGCTAACGCAATCACACAATGAAATTCAATTATAACAGAGAAAAATCTTGAGAAGAAAAATGATGCAATAAAAGTTAATCACGCAATACTATTTTCTTTGATTGTGTAACTTGTATGTGTGACGCCAAATGAAAATCAAAAAAGAAGAGAGAAAAAAGATAATGAACGAGATTGCATAACTTTACACATTGCGTAACCTGTATACATACGAGGCGATATATCGATGAAAAAGGAAGAAAAAAAGAAAATAAATGGGATTAAGTACACAACTTTTTTATGAAAGAACCAATGGGGAAAAACATAGTTGCTATGAAACAACCTAGAAATGCAATATTAAACTTTTGTCTTGGTTGAATTTTTAGCTGGGGGGTACGAATGTCCTTAGTAAAAAAATCTTAAAATTAATTAGCAGGAGGGACGTCTATTAGGCAGCAAAGGATACACACTTGTAATAACTACTTCTTCCTGGGACAACATGGCACTGTTTTAACGTCTATTTTAGCAAGTGTGGGATCATCATTGCAACAATTAGTTTAGAAAAGTTTGAATGAATGTATGGTATTGTCCCTATATTCGAAGGATATAACGACAATACCATACATTCTGGATTGGATCTTGTTTTCGTGATATGAAAGAATGTTTTTATTTCGAAAAAACATATATGTAAGTTTTTTCGTTAAGTTCTCCTTTAAATTAAAAACTGGTGACATCGCTTTATTGTTAAGAAATTTATATATAATTAATGGTTTATGTAATGGCACCCGAGACATAAGACGTCTTTACAACAACAGTGTCGATGCGGAAGTACTCACTAGAAATGCTATTGGATTAGTTATAGAGTACTTATTCCAAAGGTGGAGCTTACAACTTCGGGCACAAGTGTGTCTTCTGTTTTACGTCATACAGGGCTTTCACTGAGGCTGTCTTATGCTATGAAAATTAACAAGATCCATGATCAAACTTTGGAAAGGTTAAAATATTATTGTAAAGGTCTTTTTTTTCTTATGAAGAGTTCTTAGAGCAAGAGCACTTGACAATGTTAAAATTCGCATTGTTCCCACTTCTAAGAAAGAATTATGTTGATGGGAAATGGTTTATCGCCAAATTCTGAATTGAGAATATTTTTGTCAATATTTGTGAACAAAGCATGTATACATTAAATGTTTACAGCGTACTTTTATCGTCTATATGTCATGGCGTAGGAAGGGATGAGGGACAACTTTTAGCCCCTACCCAAAAAATCTTTCAAAATTAGGTTTTTGTAAAAAAGAAATAACAATATCGTTTCCTCGCTCCTTAAAAACAATACCTTTAGCTTCTTTTAGTTTTTCCCTTTCCTTCTTTCTTTGTTCAGCGGTTACTTTAGACTTTATACCTAATGCTCCAGTCACAAGATTATGTGCAACTAATGATGAAGTTTCAGGTCTTTTTTTGTAAGGCAACAACACGTCTAAAAAAGAAATTTTTTGAGCAAATTTTAGATTTTCATACAGTTAAATTTTATGCATTGAGTAATGTACAATCATAGCCATAAGAAAGAGAGATAGTCTGGAGAATCATCTCAAACCCGATTTGAACCTGTGTCCCTTACCGTATTAGTGCCCAGACTACTTTTGAGGGCATCAAAATTAAAACAACGCGATAACTTTTTTAAGAAAGGCTTGATTTACAAGTAAATTCGTTTGTTTTGGTAAAAATGCCTGGGGCAAATTGCTCGATTTATCGGTGTAATGTTTCCAGAAGGCACCCAATACGTCTATATTGGGTGTTCTGAAAAGAAACGACGAATATAGTAGTTCATGGCGTGAGAAACTCATCCATGTCATAAGCAAAGATCGTGTTGTAACCAGAAGTTAAAACTGCAGATTGAGAAGAGAAACTCACACTTATGTGAACGTCATTTTGCAGTGGATTGTTTACTTCAACGTAAGTACAAATACTTTTTGCCCACAACATAGTTTTACAACGTATAAATACAAAACAATTTAGAATTATTCCTAATTTAAACACAAACATAATGCATATTCTATGTTCAACTTTTAGATGATACAACGTTGAGAACGTTAAAGCCTGTCTCAATCCAAACATGGAACATGGAACATATATATGATTGGTCGTCACGCTTTAATTTACGTCTTAACGTCACTAAAACGAAACTTATGCTGTTTTCAACGAATCAAATGTCGCGAAAGCATAATTTGTTCGATTATGATGTTACCTTAGTAAATAACAATAAATGTATTGGTCGAGTTAATGCCTTTAAAATACTTGGAGTACATTTTAGCGAACATTTGACATGGAATTTACATGTGAACGCAATTATTAAAAGTGGTTATGCTGTTTTACGATCTTTACAGCAATTTAAACGTGCAACCGATTTTAATCTTTGATAATCACTAGCACAGAGCTTAATCTTGACAAAGATATATTACTGTAATACCATCGTCAGTAATTTACCAAAATATCTTTCGAAACGTTTACAAAAGCTACAAAGATCTTCAGCAAGATTCGTTTGCCGTCGTCGTTCCAATGATCATGACGTGCTAACATTACAATGGCTTCCAGTGGAAGAAAGTATATCTCTTTCTTTTGTAAAACTTGCACATAAAGCTCTGTTCAACAAAGAAAGTTGGCCAAGTTACCTGACACTATCTTCTTGCCTGTAAACAAACGATCGTTACAAACGAATATTATGAGAACAAATTTAATTGAGACAAACAATATTGAGGGTACTTTCGCCCACACTTCTGCCCTCCACTTTAACGACCTTTCGTCCCAACTTCGGCAAGTGGAAAGCTATAATAAATTTACAAACTTAGCGAAAAAATATTTTTTTGATAAGGCAACAGCCAGACTTTTAAGTTGTTTTGATTTTTAATTTATTTGTCTGTTTTATCTTAGCCTTTTCTTCATTTGTCAGTATATTATTTTTTTCTTACTCAATTGAGTGACTATGATTACTTTTACTATACTTAATTTTTCGGTATAATTATTGCGTCGTCCATTACCATTTTTTTTTTTAATATACATTTGGTTTAACTCTTGGTTAATTGCTATTTCCTATTACGGACAGTACAATATGTTGGTTTTAAACTGTTAGTTTTATGTGTGTGTTTTCTTCTTTATTCACTTTGTTAATAAACTTTAATCAATTATAATGGTTCATTTATCCTAATGTCGTTCAATACGTTTTCACAACTCATAACTTTCGTATGATTATTTGACTGCGTCTTTTGTCTATGTTCTTTTTTCTCATGTTTCATTTTTTTATTTCCGATTGAATTTATATTTACGTGTGCGCATACATTTATTATTTACGCATTTTAGCATTAAGAACCATTGTAATTTATGGATGCTTGAAATATATGTCGATTAATAATAATAATAATAATAATAATAATAATAATAATATTGAACTCAACAAGGTAAATATACATTAACAGTCTTGTAGATAGACAACTCATTGTGTCAAGTGTGAGACCTATTTTGTTTATAACATATTTTGCATTTTTTCATAAGAATTATAGCTACTTCCTTACTATTTTAGCACTGGTCCAAGAGCTTCAGCAGAAAGTATTATCGAGAAAAGAAATCAAATTCAACCACAAGAAAAAGCTTACAAGTCACAGTATCCTTCATTTCAAAATTTTGTTTCACGGATCAAATCTTTTAAGCTACCTGAGTGTCTATGCACTTATTGTGAAACAAAATGATGATTTTATGATACCAAATATTGAAATACATGTTGTTGAAGATCATCTTTCACTGTCAGAATATTAACATGGTGTTTACACAAAGAGCATGAAATATGTAAAAACAACAACAAATCAATGAATAATATAACATTGTCCCAGATTTTAACATATGTCCAGGAATCGTAGATGAATCTTTGCATAGCAGCAGCTACCTAACAAAACACTTAGTTCCAAGAACATTTGTTGTGCAGGAACATGAAGAAGTTCCTTTACATCAAACTGTATACCACATAGTCCATGGGATTTGGGTCATATGGGTATCAAAAAAAGGACTATACATGTTATACACCATTGAAATGCTTATCTTTTGGGAATTCAGAAAATCTATGTTGGAGGGTCTAAAAGTGTCGTCTTAAGAAAATACAGCACTTCTCCGCAGAGTGGTGTAAAAAAAACCTTTTTTTCAGGCAAAAACAACATACATCGGATTTGTGACTAAATATTGCTGTGAATCGTTGAAAATTTATTTCTTTTTGAAAAACTAAGTTACATTTACATAAACAAATCATAAACAATGAAATTTAGCTTACTCTCCTTCGCAGAGCTTAATTTTAATCGATTTTCGTGTTTTTTTGCTAGCTAAAAAATGTAAACAGTGAGAACTGACACGCGCACGATTATTTACTGCCTGAACCCGACGTTAAAAACGGAAGCAGAAGCAATAGCTAATCAATTTGCAGAATATTTGATTTCCGCCAGCGAAGGCGGAATCTTTAAAATCGCCTGAAGAGATAGATAGATAGATAGATAGAGACAGCGCAGCTAGGCTGGACGCCCGAAACTTATCCAGGCTAAAGCCTAAATCCTCGTTTTGACAGATTTTTTTCTGAGAACGAGGCTAAAATGAGTTTTAAGCCAATAAGAATCCTAACAGTGCAACAAATTGTTTTATTATCCAATGAACAATACTTTATTTTAAAGTTTACGTGCAGTGTAGCATAATGAAGATCGTCTTATAATGCGCCATCTTTGATGTAATTAACGTTTCCCTTTAATAATTACGTCATTTCCTTCTGTACTACAATTTTGTAAGCACGTAGACTAAAGCTATATTCAGCAGAACTAATTAATTATTCATGAATTTTAATTTAACTAGGAATTGTTGAGGCTGAATATTTTTGGTGAAAGATAATGTATTATAGCTATAAAATCGTGACAAGTGTGTTATAAAAGAAAAAATAAGAATATGTAGTCTGAAAATAACCTTTGCTGCCACCTTTAAAGATATTTTCCAAGTTGTTTTTCAGAGAAAAAGAGAAAATAGATAAATTTTCAGCATTGCCGTTGTTCTTATTTTGTTTTTATTGTTCATCAATTTTCAGGTTTATTATTTTTCTTTTAAAATTGTTCTTGTAGAGAAATGAAGTTTATGTAAGTTAAGTTAGCTATGATTTACAGTTACAATAATAATTAAAAATTAAATTTTAAAATTTTAGAATATTCAATGATTTTGTTCCCTCATTTTACTCAGTCCTCTTCAAAGTTCAGTACTTTTTCAGATTATTGCTAATGGCGGAAATCTTTAAGCCGCAGGGCTTCTTGTTTCATTTTAACCAATCAAATTTCTGGAGAATGTAAACATTGTTGTTACATCTTTTGGTTCCGGCGCGTTATTTTTTAGATATGTAGCAGACGTAATTTTTAAAAAACAACCATTTTTTACTTTTTCTGCTCTTTTAAAATAATATTGTACCAACTTTACAAGTTTGAGGTTCATTAAAAACACTGTAAATAATTTTTCCTCTATTTTAAAATAACATGTTAAAATAACACGTTTTCACAAGTTCAAGGCTCATTAAAAACACTTTTTAAATAAAAATTATTACAGTACTCTATCAGCTTTTCTCTCCAATCACTCCATAAATTCTCATCAAATACAATTTTGTCAACAACTATTCCATGTGGTGTCCATACAACAAAGTAAGAAAACTTTAGTCCAGTTACAGACATTTGTATCTGACACTGCGTAAAGTATTTGTGTGTTTTTTTAAGATGAAGCACTCCATTTTCATCTTTACTCAAATATGGTAAATTTGCATCTGGTGCAATTGGCGATATGTGATTAATTGAATAAGGGCACTTGATTTCTAAGCATGCTTGTGGACAGCAAGAGCAACTAATTATTCTGTCCGCACTTCCACCTATAAATGGTATCTCACTGTCCAAATACAAATAATAAATCCTTATGATCTGATTTGAATATGCTGTAAAATGTATTCACGGCATCGCTTTCCATTGTACGGCCGTACTTAAGGGCTGGTATGTTGGGGTCCACAAATGTTAAACCAGAAACCTTTTGGTTAAGTGCCCACATATCGATATATCCACCACCACCCTTGGCCACTCGCCTCATTTTAGATAACACATCATGTGCTTTAGATGCAGTAATTAATGCTTTTCGAAATAAAAACCAGTTTTTATCAGCAGCTTGTCCACGTGTTATTTCTTCAATTTCTTTCGACTGACTCCTTTTAACCATCTTTTTGATATGGTCAATAAATTCTGATTTATTTGAACTTCTGGTTTAGGAACTGCACTAAATAGAATACTCTCTGGTAAAACATCTTCAATAGCGGCAGCAATATCATTTAAAGTTAATTGCTTTAAATGGGTTAAGGCAAGAGGGTTATACTTTTCTTTAGTTGTGTGCACCAGTGGCCTTTTTTGCTTACCCCGTTGTGCAAAGTTTTCACGTGAAAAGTCCAAGTTTATTTTTGTTGGAGCGACGTCTTGACGACTTGGTAACCATTCATTCGCTTTACTCGTACACGATGGTTTTGTCAATCCTAAACGTACAGCTGCCTCAATTCTATACATTGCAGCTGCAACATGGTTACAGCTTTGACCATCCCTGCCATACATGTGCAGTGACAGGCTTTGATTTTGACATTTTTTTCTCAATCACCAACCACAATGCATGATAAGGATCATGGGTCGACGGAGATTTGCGACATTCCCCTTTGAATAAACAAAACTTGCTTCCTGATAGCTCATGGTATAATAAAGGTTTTAGCCAACCACTTTTGTAATAGCTGTATGCTTTGGAATTTTTATAATCACTTAAATCTTTGCTTCCTAATTCTGCTGGGTAAAACATAAGATAATTAAAAATATCTGGGTACATAAGCATTGGCCAAAATGACATTCCTTCATCTTCATTTAACCACCCATGTGGGATTTTGTAGGGATCAGGAATAGTTAAGCCGTCAATTTTTAATTTTTGCTTGTATTCAATACTAAGCTGATGCTCTACTTCTGCTGCAGTTTTTATAGGCTGTACGTTATTCTCCATAGCCGAAAACACTCGTGCTACAAGTTCCTTTTTCCTTCCATTTAATAACAGCCCTCGAACTCTTAAGTAATCCTTAAGTTCTTCTACTTTCATTTTTTCTATTAAGTCATAATCCATTTTAATTACTTTCTAATTGTTGAATATCTGACGTTTATACTTCGTTGTCTCAAGTTAAATTGCGGGCCTCATTCTTTTTGACCCCCACTTATAGAGTCCAGGCCGCGACCGAGATTACGTAACCAAAAAGGTTGAACTGGTGTATTATGTCTAATGCTGATAACTCCAAAATACCACCTTTCATGAAGTTTTTCTGGGAGGAGCAGCAAAAATATGCACAATCTTCTAACACCGGGGTTCGTTACTATTCCATGATAATACGATACTGTCTATCATTGGCAGCCAAGTCACCTGCTGCATACGATGAGATGAGACACGATAGCCAGACCGGCATAGGCTTTGAGATACTCTCCAGTCGCAGACGCTTACGTGATTATAAAAATTACATTCGTCCAGAACGTGGGATCAACGAAGACATCATTGCAGAACTCAATCGGAAAGTTTTAGTGACATTGAAAAAATCGTAGTTTGGCTTTTTGATGAGATGAAAATAGAGGAAAACCTTGTTTGATACAAGCACACAGGGGAACTGATTGGTTTTGTAGACCTTGGTGATATTGAACTGAACTATGCCACACTGGAAAGTCGAATGAGCTGGCAACGCATCCTATTCGTTCATGTTTAGTATAGCAAATTTTGCTACAAATGGAGCAAAAGGGTATCAAATTTTTCCTTTTTTTTGGAAAGCAGTAAGCATTTGTGAGTTGCAGTGTAATCTGAAAGTTGTTGCTGTAACGTTTGATGGTGCGTATGCATTCGTATGCACTTTGACATGACATTAGATGATAATATGAATCCTGACCTAAATGTCACAAGACATTGAATTTGTTTAGCATTGAAATACGTTACATATACTTCATTTCGGATGCGCCACATTTAATAGAAACAGCACGTAATTGCCCAATTCTGGAGCTGGAAGATGTACTAGCTTTGTGTGGAATGATGGGATGTTCTTGGTATGGAATCACATATCACATATTTTTCATGTAGACCAGGAATGTGGATTGCGACTGTTACCAAAGCCAACATTCAATTGCATAAAGCTGACTCCTTACTCGGTGATTAATATGAAACTAGCAACCCAGGTATTAAGTGCTACTGTTAGTGATATTTGGCGATCATTTGGACCACCAGAAGCAGCCGACACAGCCAAAATCTGTATGATGGATAGCTTCTTTGATATCATGAACATAGGTAGTCCAACTGAATACAAACATGACCGCAAGCCTTTTCTAGCTCCATTTACATCGATCGACGATCCTCGATTTGTTTGGTTGACAGAAGTTTTTTTGACATATTTACAAGACCGGCTTCAATCCATCAACAACCGTCCTGGCTAATATGTTTATATCCTGGCAGACCTATGAAGGAATAAAAATATCTACACATTCTGTGATTGAGCTGGTAAAATATCTACTTGACAATGGTGTGCCATATGTTCTTACTGAAAGATTGTCTCAAGACCCACTAGAGGTAATTTAAATATAATTTTTTTTTAATTACGAAATGTTGTTTTACAAAAAAAACTTGTTTTTAGTAACTATTTCTGTTACAAACCATAATGGACTATAACAAACAGCTTCATTTGTTTATTTAGAACTATTTTAATTGCCAACGCTCCATGGGTTACAGAAAAGACAAATCCACTGTTTTGGATACAATGACAATTCCATCAGAAACCAGAAGATATTTAGACCAATACAAGGTGGAAATGTTAACACTGATGCTGCTGTGGAAATCAATGACAAGCCTTTACCATGCAGAAAGAAGGTTAAACCTAACTGAAACTCTGGAAACAATAAAACGGTTATTTTTATAGCCACATATTTTAAAGACATTATTTTGTTTTACTTACTGTAACGCAAAACACAAGGAAAGTATACATTTTTTCTGTTTGTTTACTTTTGCTTGAGGGTAATAATTTTCACAATTCCAGGGACTAGAATTTTTTTTAAATTGCTTTATTGTTGTTTTTTTACTTCGTTTTCATTTCCTGTAATGCCTTTTACTTTACTAATACCAAAAATATTGCCAATTCTATGTGAGTAGAATACACCAAATGTAAACATGACTTATTTTAAAATAAAGCACAGATTTTTACCCCCTGTACATATAAATAAGAAAAGCCACGTCAGCAAATGAGACGGGATGTTTTGAAGACTTCATGAGCACATTATCAGGGAGATAATGTAAATCTTAACAATGATCATTGTGCTAACAGGGCTTATGAATAGACAACTTATTTTCTCCGTAATCAAGCGACTAGCAGGCCCTGATGACTCTTAAACTGTCTGAAACTTCCGCATTGGAAAATAAACTTAATTTACTTTTTGAGCTTTACAAAGTGTAAAAATTATTATTATTAAAATTATCATTTAATGTTAAGCAAGAATAAGTTTGATATCGTAGCCTTGACTGAAACCTGGTTGAGCAATACACACCAACAGAATTACGTTCAACTTCCGGATTACACAACGTTCTTTAAAAACCGTGAGAATAGGAGAGGAGGAGGTGTTGGGTTTTTCGTTAGAAAAGGAATTTCGGCCATTGAGCGTAAAGATCTTGGGAAACTTGACGAGTCAATCGAACATTTATGGATAAAAGTTCTTGGAAGAAATAAAAATAGTCCTTACTTAGTCGCAGTCTTCTATCAACCAACTCCAACAGAATCGGATAAGCAAGACTGGCTTGAACAGTTTGACACTTTACTAAGCACAATTTATGTCAAATGGAGTGGCATAATTATTATTGCAGGTGATTTCAACAAGACTTGTTTAATAACACCGAGACTTCGTGTAGATATAAAGATATCCTTCATTCTTATTCGCTTTATCAGCATATCACAACAGCTACAAGAAAATCAAAAACTCTGATTGACCATAGCAGTAATATACACAGAAAAGTTATATATAATGATGTGCTGTACACTGGTGAGATCAGTGATCATGATACCCCTTACGTTGTCTTGAACATTAAAAAGCAGAGAAATACTTCGTATTCAATCGAAACAAAGTGACAGTAAACCGTATCATGAATCCAAAATGAAGCTCAAGAGGTGCATTAAAACAACAAAAGGATCCTTTCTTCGGAAAGCACTCTCATCAAAACAACCAAAAGAAGTTTGGAATACCGTTCATAGAATTTTAAACCAGCAGAACAATCGAATAAAACACGAACCAGCCGATCTCAATAAACACTTTTGCACTTTAGCTGCACGTCTTACAAACAGAGATAATAGCAACACGTAAAACAACCTAATCTTCTACCTGAGTGGATATTATAATACCCGTATACGTCTGTCTGTCTGTCTGTCACGCAAAATGGTATCTCAAGTAGCGAGACGTGCGTAATGCGGTATAAAAAGACGGGCGAACCCGTGGATTTTTCCACGGGCCATCGACTAGTTATAATATAATAACTTATTATGACAGGTTTGAAAGTTTCCTCGTAGAACTACTTGCGTCAACTGTTTAAGTTTGTTTCTTCACGTGATCACAAAAACTTTTATTTTGTAGATAATATATATATAGTGAATTTATTAAATTATTTTACGACTATTTTTCTTTTCTTTTAAGTTTTAAGTTTAGAAAGAAGAACTATTTGTAAATTTAATGGAACCCGATTTTATGATTAATAATAATAATAATAATAATAATATTAAAAAAGTCATGCAATTTCAATCTTTGAAAAATAAAATATGCTAGTAAACTAGATTGAATTTAAAATTTGGAAAAGAATATTCAACAAGCAGTTGAGCCAGGATAATATTTTATGAATTATATGGCTTTTGTCTTTACCAAATCAAAAGAGCTATAAAAATAACTTTTTAGATTTGGTAAAGCCAAGTGATAAATCAGTGAATGTGGTCCAAGCTGGAAGAGTGCTTCTTTATCTCCTACCACAACGATTTAAGTTTGTTCTGGTTAGACTTGATCATATGAGCCATAGAAACGCCTTTAACAAACGAAAATGTACGGACACGAACATACAACATGAAGAGATCTTCTAACAAGTTGAGCCCCACTTCTTTTTTCACCGAGTCACTGTATTTACTTTTAATTACCTTAAAATCTGTTACAACACTTGCATTTTTCATGAGTTGTGATACAATCTCTTTACTGTCAACTTTACTGGAGTATTTATTTGCCGCTACTCTAAATAAATTTCAGCAATAGTAAAGATACATATAAAGTTCTTCGAAACTCTCCACAACCCATCACGATTACGAGCATCAACAAGTTTATATTCATTCAAACCTTGCTGTTCTTCTGATAACTTTCCAGCTAACAATATTTCCAGGCATTGTTGATGGTAAACATATGCGGCGATAAAACCTACTAACCACATACCCACTCAGGTAACCGATGATGCTCATTTCTTTGTCGGTAAACTCTACACTATGATCTTTCAGTGCTACAACATCATTTTCCATTTTAGCACTTGATAAATGGGCAAGAACATTGTTAGCTAGTTCAAAACGAGGCTACAATTTCTATCAAGAGTTTCACCAAAAGATTACTTGATTCTGATATCACCTAATAAAATAAGGGCTAAAACTTTTCAGCATCACCACGGAAAGACTGAATAACATCTCGAATAATTGCATGAGCTAGCAAAACATCATTTAAGGTAAAACTGACTAAAATTCACTCATAACTGATTGTGGGTAACACTCATCCTTTCCCAGTTTTGCAACACTTTATTCTATATACTTCTAAGGTAAAGGGGATGGAGCCTTTCTTCTGCCGTTTCTTCTTTTTTCTCTTTGCTTCTTAATTTGATTTGCATGTAACGGACTTATGTCAAAAAACAGCCAAAAACTACATGCGTTAGCGCGTGTTGCACCTTACATGGATACTCAAAAAAGAAGAGTTATTATGAAGGCTTTTGTTACCTCTCAATTCAGTTACTGTCCTTTGATATGGATGTTCCACAATAGAACACTGAAATAACAGAATTAATAATCTGCATGTAAGAGCACTTCGAATAACCTATTGTGACCATACATCAACATTTAAGGAACAGTTACATAGAGATAAATCAAAAACGATACACGAAAAAAATCTTAAAACACTAGCTATAGAAATATATAAAGCTAAAAACAAACTCTCACCTGATATAATAAGTGATATTTTTCTGTTCCGTAGTAGCACTTATAATTTGAGAAATGAAAGAGAACTTTGCTATCGCACAGAAAAAACGTCTACTTATGGCACTGAAACTATCTCAAATTTCGCGCCAAAATTGAATACAATTTTACACACACTACAAATAAAAAATGAAATAAAGTAGTACACACGAAAACAGACGGACACACCAACCCACTTTTAAAAGATACAAAAAAATGGGTCGGCCTCAGAATTAAATAAAAATAATATATTAAAAAATAAAAATAAAAAATTTAAGATGGGTCCAACGTTTGTTTGTAGATGTGACTATAAGGGTATTACAATAAAAAAAGATCGCCGTCAAAACGTTCAGAGTCAATTAGGAACGTAATAGAGGAATTGATAATTTGACTGTTCTGAACAAAATTAAAAAGAGAACTATCGCCGTATAACAAAATACGAGATAAACGAGTTTTAGACAGACCAGTGATAGAAGGGTCAATATTAGAAAGTGATTCAAAGAGCCTTTTTCGTGATAATGCAAATATTTGGCAGCGCAGTAAAAAGTGTTCTGTTGATTCTAGTTCAGTACCACAAGAACAAAGTGGGTTAATAGAATCCTGAAAATTGTGTTTAAATTTATGTTCCCGTAAGTGACTCATCTGAAACATTACAAGAGTTTAAGTCAAAAATTAAGAAATGGAATCCAGAAAGTTGCCCTTGTAGGTTGTGCAAACGGTATATTAATGGATTAGGTTTCATTTGACAGGCAGACTTTTTTTTTCTTTTTTTCTTTTCTCTTGTTTTATGGTGTGTGTGTGTGTGTTCTTATAAATAGGAACTATTTAAAAAATTGTGGAAATCTCGAATACCATGTCTTGGAATAGTCTTATTCCTACTTTTCGAAATTATTACATGTTTAAAAATTCGTGATTTTTGCAATTAAAATCTCTAAAAAATTTAATTTATTTATTTATTTAGTATTTATAGCATTTTGCTGTTTGTTTTTGTTGTTTTTTTCCCGAATTTTCTGGCATACCACTTCCTTGCAATATATACGATCTCAAAAATACAAGCTATAGTCTAACCATCCTTTATTTCAGGATGATGGTATGCAAAGCAAAGAAGTCAAATTAACTAAATTAATTGCCTTCTTCATTGACTTTAATTAGCGACTTTTACCGAGAAGCTAGAATATTTTTTACACGTTAATGTAAAACAAATTGTTAATAATAATAATAATAATAATAATAATAATAATAATAATAATAATAATATTCTAGGTGCCATTACTTTCTCTGAGTGTTGAGAGTTGGTATTTTGTAAAAGCCCTCTCTTGACATGAAAAACCGCTTTGAGCTGCCGAAGGCATAGTCTCAATGTTTTTAGTGACTTCATCGCTAATTTCTGGCTCAGTTTCCGTAATATCTACGTCTCCTGATAGGTAATCTTCCTGTTTGGCAGCCATTTTATCTTGATTTGATGCTCTCGCGCTCCGGCTACAGACAAGTTCGTAAAAAAATCGGCCATATTGGGTCGATTCTTTAGACTATCTCCCATTCTTATGAATATGGTACAATTAAAGCTTAGTAAGCAAATGCTTATTGAAGTACACAGCATCAAATTACGAAAATGCGGAACCGTATTTTACTTAGAAGTCATCGATAACAACATTTTATCTTTGATAACTATTACATACATCACATAGTTTATACAGTACCTTTAAAATCTCGGGCCTTAAGTCTAGATTGTGAAGTACCATCAATAACCTGTCTAATCTCAAGAAGGGGTGACTGTGTCCTCATTGCTGTATGAGCTAAACACAAAACATATTCATCAGCTTGTTCATTTTAACATTATTTATAAACCCGCTTTCAATTGCTGAACGACTATTAAAACATACCAGCGTTTGGATTTGCAAAAACAGCTAAAGCGTGCGTATCATCAACCCAAGTGATACTACAATCCTTTATTCTAAATCACATAATTTACAAATCAACGGTTACTTGAATATTGGGATCTTATAACAATCAAAATATTTCATAGTGGGTTACTTTTAATTAAAATGATATGGAAGGAGAAGAAAACATTGTGAAGTCTGTGGTAAAACATCTGATATTTTATTTAAAATATCGGATGATTCCTAATGTCCAGGTATATTTGGGCATCAATTGGATCTTCTTGGAAATAAAAAAATAGCTGTTATACAAAACTTTTAAATTAAGAACGGGAGGAAAGAATTTTGGTGGACAAATTTTTGGCGAAATATAGAGTAGTATATAATTTTTAAATGTTGGATGTAAACTTTGGGTGAGAATTTTAGTTAAAAATGGGAAAGTTATTTCAGTGGCAATTTACTTCTCAAATTACTTTACAATCATTTTGTTGCTGTTACAGAGGTGATTTTAACTAAATTAGTTTATATGACTAAAATTTATTGAAAGCTCAATAATTTGACATTTAAATGAAATTAAAAAAGTCTAGGAACTTTTATCAAAAATTTGTCTTCCAAATTTTTTTAATGCAGCTTTTGATGAGCTATATTAAAATTTGATTGATCTCCCAAAAAAATGTGCTTTTGTGTACGACTCTTAAAATGTTCTAATTTTCACAGATATTTGAGCATAAAGTCACAAACAATCAAACATTTTACCCCAGAGAAGTGAGAGCAAAAAACAAATCTTGAGTTTTCATGGCCGAGCTAAAATTATGCAGCTCCAAGATATGTCCAAATTCTAAAAAGAAAAAGATTCCAAATGTGTCTAAATTCTAAAAAACAAGTTTAAAACTTAATGGCCACAATATGAGCATAAATTAATGAAACCAAGAAATTCTTTAACAAACATGAAAACCTTATTTACAGTTAATTGGGGTAGTTAGTAATTGTGGGTAGTTAGTAATTGTGGGTAGTTATTAATTGTGGGTAGTTAGTAATTGTGGGTAGTTAGTAATTGTGGGTAGTTAGTAATTGTGGGTAGTTAAGTTCTGACTTTTTGCACAAAGTTACTTATCAAAAAATGCGAGATTTATTTTATTTTAGTTATTTAATAAACTTAAATAATGCTGTATTTCTTTTAAATTCTCCCAGACCACCATACAAAGATTAAATATACGAATATTAATTAAATATATTTTTTATGAAATCCTCATGAAACGCATAAAGCATAATTATATCTATTCTTCCTCACGACATCATCAGAAAGTGAACTTATAAAGTTTAAATATACTTCAAAATCAAGAAAATATTCAATGACCAAGCTTGAGAAAAAAAGAGATTTATGTTACGTCGAAGATAATGGCTGCATCTTGCAGTGTTTGGAGTTCACTGGTTAAATCGTCCCCCGACTTCGTAGCAGCACACAAAAAAAGGGCTACACAATAATTTTGGATCACATAGGCAGAGCTTTTACTGCCACTAATGTGCATATTTACCCCAAGGCCTGAATTAAGAGTGGTTTGAAGTTGTATCTTTTAAACATAACCTCCCTCGCAATCGCACAGGACTTGATAATTTGGACGTGTGGTAAATCACACGTCATATTTGTAAATTGATGGTTGGGTGTGTGACCCACCACTCGCCTGCTTTATTTATATGACAAAGCTTGCATGCTTGTCCAAAAATTTTATTGTTTTATTATTTATGCTCATGTTTGATATTCATGTGTGACCATTAAGGTGTAAACTTGTTTTATTTGTTTTTAAGATGCTACCCTGCGCAAACACTCGTCTGTTAATGTGAGTCTTACAATAATCACAAAGTAGTATGGTCTTTTTTATCATTGTGATGATCGAAAGATTATTAGCTTTGTCACAACTTACATTACTTATTGAATAAAAAAATTGTTACTATCTGTTTCAACACAAATGCAAATATACTTTAGGTCATTCAAAAAGTACATGTGTTTTTTTTGACGTCACTGTTCCTTTTATTTCACATTCTTTTGAAATTCAAAGATTTTTATTATAAAAAACAGCATGCCCTTCCTGTTTTTGAAATAACCCCTATTATATGTTAGTATGTACTTCTTGAATGATCTTTTTAAGTTAATACCTCCTGCATCTAACATAATCTCTTTTGGTTCAAATTCCAAATAACTGATCGCATCCGACTTTCTTTTTCCGTCATTCTTGCTCGTTAAACGAGACAGCTATAGCATAATACATATCGTGAAATAGGGAAAATGAAACTCACACAATGATTCATGTAGTTTCTTTCAAATACATTTTATATAGGTCATTTTTGGTGTGACTGGTCGATTAAACAAACAGTGCTGGACGAGTGAAGTTTTATTTTGACGTTACAGTTACAAAAATAATAATAAAAAACTCATGCACATAAAAATACCATGTGAAAAAGAACTAAATAGGTTTTAAGGAAAAAAAATTAAATCACTTAAGTGAAGTAAAGTTAGATAGGTAAGCTATGTGTGCGATTAACCAATTGGGCATTATTTTCTTTATTGAAAGGCCATTTAATAAGTACCTTTCGTTGAATTATAAAAAAAAGTTGACGAGTGTGTAGATAGCAGAGCAGTTGAAACCTTTCCTAGCTGACAGCAAAAATAAATATTTTGAAGTGAAGCCAGATAAACCTTGTTCATTCGTCATGTTAATTTTTGTGTTTATTTGTGTTTATTTGTTTTTATTTATAGATGTTATTCAGATAAGAAGGTTTGGTTTGGACACTCTCACTGTTACCATACAAATAAAAAATGCACAGGTATGAGCATTCCATATAATCACAAAGCAACATAACAGGACAATCACAAGACTTACTTCATTTCTTAACTCTTCATTAATACACTCTCCCTCTTCTGTCCAGTTTGAATCCCAATCATCTCTAATCTCTTCCTGAATTTGAAGATCACTTTCAGGGTTACTCTCTTCTGGCGCCTCACAATTTACTTTCGAAAGGAATATTTGAAGATCACTTCCAGTGCTACTCTCTTCTGCTGCATCGCAATTTCCCTTTAAAAGGGATATTTCAAGATCACTTCCAGTGTTTTTCTCTCCTGGTGCATCGTAATTTCCCTTTAATAGGGACATATTATTATCCTCATTTATGCCACCTTTTTGTTTGTCAGAATTTGCTGCCCCGTCAGTACTATTATGAACCTCTTTATCACGACTTGTTTCAAAATTTTGTAATCTTGTTCTGTTATGTTCTTCATTGTTGTCTTTCCCACCATATACATTGTTAAATTCTTTGTTTAAATCTTCTATATTAGCGTTCTTCTTTTTCAGATTTTCACAATCAATTTTGCCATGATAACATTTAGCAACTGATACTAACATCTTCATTGCATTTTCAATTGCAATATTAACAATATTATCAGCTATACTGTGGTGTAATTTGTTTATTTTCTGTTTGTACGATATGTTTACATTTATTTGTGCAGAGCAACTTCTCACTTTAATGTTATTTCTCAATTCTTGCAACATTCTGCTAGCATCATTCAAAATCATGTGACTAACCATGTCACTAAAATATTCTATACCAAACAGAGTCCTTCTCATATCGCTAACTACGACCACATCCTTTCCAGTGTTTGAAAACTTCTTTTCGGCAAGAACAATGACACCTTTTTTGGAACATGGCTGATAATAGAAGGTCTTCTTTAAATCAATGTGGTTAACTTTACTCCTATCAGGAGAAAATTTATCATTTGAAAACTTTTTCGAACAATCATAATTTTTATTTTTTGTTGTGATAGATTTTTCTGCAGAATTGCATTTCTTTTTACCTTCCTCCTTTCGTGTCGAGTTTTTACTTTCCTCTTTTGAAATTTCCATATTAGATCTTCGTTGCTTTAGAACATAAATTTGTTGATCTGGCCTCCGTGAAGACCTAAAATTGAATAAATAATTTTAGCTGGTTTTTAGATCCTTGGAAAAATCTGATTCTCACAATCAATTTTGCCCTTAATCACATTTAGCAATTTAATTCAAAAAATTTTAAAATAATACTGGTCATTGTTGCCTCTTTCGTGTCGAGCTTGTAACACTAATGACTTTTTGTAGGACAGTTAAAGTGTTATTTCAATTTCATATTTATGATGTTTAATTAAACCTGTTATTACCCAAAAATTTTCATTGGATAAAACATTTTGTCTGACAAAACTGAAATTTTTTCCTTAAACGAGAACTAACGATTTATAACAAGTTGTGCTTAAAATGTTCATTATAACGAGCATGACAGTGTCGAAGAGGCCTTTCTGTCCGGAAAATTACTAAGTTGTGTGTCGTAATTCCGCGGGGATGTAAACAAACGCATTCTCAATGAACGAAGCGAGGGAATGCTAAATGGGAAAAACTGTGTCTCCTGTGATTGTCTAAAAGTAATTTTATTCATTATGTTTTGACATAAATATAATTTGCAGAATAAAATGTTTCGCTGTTATAAATATAGTTTTGGACATGTGTTTATCACTTGAAAAATATAGGTATTACGTGTATTCGGATTTATTATGAAATTTTTTTTGTGCTATATTTTGTATTAAAACATCTTGAAAGACAACAGGTGCTTTAATTTGCTAATTTCGAAAACAACAGCTCAAATGATTATGCACAATGAAGTGTACTGAAAGTGATTTTGTGAAAGCGAATCAAAACAAAAGAGGAAAAATCTTTTTTTTCCTGCAAAATTCTAACTTTGTACAACGATGAAATGTTTTTCTTGCAAAATGCTAAATTTTGTGGTATAAGCTGATCTGTATGTGAACTTTCTAGACAATAAGACATGGCCGTTTTATATAATTATCACAGTTTCTTTATTTTGTTAAAATATTGCCATTGATTAAGTATATATATTAAGTATATTTACTCTATTTAGGCAGATTTAATAAAGATGTGGAGAGACCGGTTTATTTTTTCAATGCATTTTAGATATTAATAATGGCCATACATGTGCACCATGTGGTTCTAGGCGTTCCGAAAGGTGCCCATCGGTTTAGTCCTTCCAGTCTCAATGCACTACACCGTCTCAAGTTGTTTTCCTTAGCACCAGGCTTTTAGAACACCACTAACTGCGTGAACAGGCCTTTAAAGTTTGTAAAATAGCCATTTAGAGCCTTACAAAACAATACTCGTAAACCACGTAGTTTCTGGCACCCAGACTGGTGGCCATCGGTCTAGTTCAGCCAGCCTCATTCGACTACGACGTCCCAAGTCTTTTTCCTTAACACCAGTCCTTTAGAACACGGAAAACAACGTGCACCGGCCTTCAAAGGCTGTAATATGGCCTTTCAAAGCCTAATAAGGGCCATACACGTAAATGACGAGGTGTCCAGCGCCCAAACAGGTGGGCATTGCTCTAGTCCATCCAGTCTCACTGGACTACGATGTCCCAAGACGCTTTTCTTAGCACCAGGCCTTTACAACTCTGCTAACTATCTGCAGAGGCTGTTAAAGGCTGTAATGTGGCCTTTTAGAGCGTTATAAGAACCATACGCGTAAACCACGTGGTTCCATGCGTCCGGACAGGCTCAATGGACTACGACGTCCCAAGTTTTTCTCTTTAGCACAGGCCTTTAGAACCCCGCTGACTACGTGCACAGCCTTTCAAATGCTGTAATATGGCCTTTTAGAGCCTGATAAGAACCATACATATAAACCACATGGTTCCAGGCGGCCAGACAGTTGGTCATTGGTTTAGTCCTTCCAGTCTCAATGGACTACAAGGTCGCAAGTCGTTTTCTTTAGCACCATGCCTTGACAACACCTCAGTAATCAGTATATAATATGGCACCTAAAAACAAACAAGTACTCAGAAAAGGGTCCAAATTACCAAACGACAGACTCAGTGAACAAGGATGTTCATCAAAGTTTCAGTAGCAGTCCAGTATGGAGTTTGTTGATGTACCATTGTTTAAAATAGAGCATTATATGCACACAGCTGATCAGTGGCCATCTATGGGAAAGGAAGCACTGCTTCTTTTGGCTAATTTACTCAATATCCGTAAAAAAGGAAAATCCATCCCAGAGCTTAACCAACTCTTAATCGCCCAATTCGATTGTACTAACAGCCAAGCTAAGGTGGTGTTCCCCAAAGTCAAGTGGAAACACATCTAATCTTACTATTTACTTTTACAGATAACAAAATAATAACAGGTATGGAGGAGTTTTGAATTGCATTTTGCATGGCACTTACGTTAAAGAAGAATTGTATTTATTACTGTTGTTTTATTGAGTATTTGTGTTGGTTATTGGTGTATTAATTTATGATATTAGAAATGTTGTGTTGAATATTTAATTTATTTACTGATGGACTGGCTTGAAATGAATACACTCAAGGTAATTTATTAATATTTTCATGGTAGCAGAGGAAAAGCACTAAAACAATCTACCACCTTTTCACTATTGCCAATGTTTCCTACAACAAAGCTTCTCCTGTGTTATTAAAGTGCAAGTCCTATGATGATTGGAAGAAATTAATTGACTTATGGAGTAAAATGACAACTCTTGACAAAATCAAACAAAATCCAGCTTAGTAGAATCCCTTGATGGTAAGGCTCATGAACCTCCTTTGGAATTACCTTAACTGACAATGGAGTGGAACTTATCATTAAATGCTTGGATAAGATATTTGAAAAAGACAAAATAACTGAGAAATACAATGCAATAGAACGATTCGAGGCCTATAGACGTCCATAAGATATGTTGATTTAATATGTCCAATGAAGCTATGGCAAGTACAGTACAACTACATTGTCAATTAGTGAACAGTTACTAAAACTCATCAGTAAAACAGAAAATCCATGGTGTAACAATGCTGATTTGAGGAAGGAAATAATGAAAATTTCTGCAACGTGCCACAGATGCCAAATTTACATAAAACCTCCGTCCTAGACAAGTGGTTGGACTTCCAATGACTACACACTTTCTTGAAACTTTTGCAATGAACCTAATGTTTTTCCATGGAAAATCCTACATCTCATTGATATTTGCAGTCGACTCACAGCTGCAACCATGGTATCAAACAAACGTTCTGCGTTTATAATAAAATTTTTAAAAAGCACTTTTCGTTCTCAAGATATTCACATTTGAAGAATTATAATATCATAAAAATTATAATATCATATTATTAAGTAATAGCAAATTTTGACATTTTCTGTCATCAGTAATTTTAGACCTGTTAAGGGATGTGCATTCGAACTTCATGACTTCAAACTTCAATGCATAGATATTATAAAGATTAATTGAATTGGAAATGTCAACGAAAATGTGATTCTATACCTCGAGTTTCCTTAAAGGATATTTTCAGTTTATGGATTTAATTATCATTAAAACCACTGCAGCTGAATCACAGTGGTGAAATGGTATAGTGGAAAGACACAATCAAACACTTGCACATATATGTTAAGTAAAGTGTTAGCTGAGAACTCATGTAACTTCAGCTTGGCATGGCTTGGCTGAATGACCAATCACTTTTGCACTACATCCAACATTTTTTAAATTATAGAAACACTCATCAAGATAATGTATAGGATTGTGTACTTTAACAAACGATTACGGAGATAAGGGTTAAAAAATTTTTACAGACATCAGCAAAGACAAACCAACGTACCAAAAAAATTTCTTCTATTATGTAGAGCTTGAAACGCTGATCAAGAAAATGTCTAGGATCATACATATTTTTGACGAACTGTTGAAGAGATATTGAGCTTTAAAGGTATTTTGATGATGTCATCAATCCGTCTGTTATGAAACGGGTAGTATAACCCAACTTTAGGAACCTACCCAATTTAGTCCCCTGTGGCCCCTAGTTACCCACTTAGGAGATAAAGTCAGTTATTTCCAGCCATTTCCAAGATATAAGACCTTGAACATAAAAATGCAATGCAACACAGGAATTATTCCAGGATTTAAAGCTAAAGCGTTTTTACTGTAAGATTGAGTTTAGAGTCTCCCGGAGGCGCCATCTACGGTTGGCGGCGGAGGGAAATTTTCAGATTTTGCATTCCCATCCCAGATTGGCTAAAACAGCATTTCCAGAGACTTCGCATTGTAGATCACGGCAGCCACACACGCAATTCGCAGTCACCATTTTGAATAAAAATAAGTTTTGATTAAAAAATTATTTTACGGTAACGAACAACCAATATTTTTCTGTAACATAACTTTACAAAGAAAAAAAGTAGTTCACAAATATAATGTTCAATTGTCCTTTAACATTTTTGACTCTTCGTTGATTTGTCTGCTTGAAGTATGTTTGTATATCAGATGTTGTTGCGACGGTTCTATTTGCTACGTTCTTCTTTTTTCGCCCTCTGATTCCTTTTCTTCCAGATGAATAAGGTTTGCGATTAGAAGGATAAGAATGAGCTTTATTAGCCTGAGATTTTCCCATGTTGGAATAAGTGATAACAAAATATATTCACAATATTTCCAATTAAAACAATGTTAAAATCTTGTAATCGAATATGCAACGAACATCAAATCGAATTTTTTTTTCTTCGAAAGTATACTTTTTGCACTTAAATGGTTTTTGACTACCTCAAACGAAACAGGATATCAACATATATTTTTAATCCTCTTTGTTTATATAGATTTTTTCGCAAGTTCATAATATATCACCTGTTTAATCTTTTGCGCATGATTATATGATATATATATTATGATCTGAGATTAAAAATAAATTTACCTGTGGAGGAGCTTTGAGTTTCTTCGACCACCGTTAGTTTCGTTTATTATTGTGTAAAGAAAATGGTAGACAAAGTTGGAGCGTCTTTTTGAAAAGCCGTACACTTGTACACGTGTTGATGTTTTTATTTTGTTTTTATCCATCATTCAACCTTTTTCGTATCTGAATGTTTTATTTTTCTGTTTTTACAGACTTTTACTTAACTTACTTAATTCAATAAAATTGAATCAAATAAGGATTTTTTTACCTCAAATATTTTTCATTTTATAAGATTGAGTTTAAAACTCAATTTCAAGATTGAGTTTTTACTACCGTTTAACGGTAGTAAAAACTTCTAACGAAACTTTTTTCCACAGAAACTGCAGTAGTCGATGTCTCTGATTTTATTCTTACTAAGCTCGACTAAAAAAAACTTTGTTTATGCCGTGCTTTTGACCTTAAGAAAGCTTTTGACACTGTTGATCATAAGTTTTGTCTAAAAACTATGGTGTTTTGGCGTTCGAGATGGTTTGAGTTCTACTTAACGGTCCGAATGCAGCTGACTCTTGTAAACAACACAAGATCACTATGCTTCATGAAAACGCTTTCAGGGTGCTGCAGGGATCTGTATTGGGCCTCCTGCTTTTTCTTTTGTAATCAATTTACCACCATCTATATGCAGATGAAACAATAATTATTTCAACCCATAAAAACTTGGATACCCTTGTGTAGCCTCTGGCTGAATAATAGCAACATGACTATTAATATGGACATAACTGAAACAATCTTTTTCGGAAACCACAGCCAATTAAAAAAAGTTGAGAACAAAACTATTAACTATACTAGCCGTATTCCCGTGAAAGAATCCACTAAATGTCTTGAATCCGTGTAAGGGATACCAAACAAAAACATACAACACAGTAATTTGAATTTTTAAAAACTCAGAATCTGCATTATTCTATATTTATACCCGCTGAAACAAAACGGGTAAGAATATAGGCAGGTGCAAGAAAAAATAAATAAATAAATGAAAATAAAACTTGCGAATGTCCAACAAAATCAAAGGTGTCTAACAACCGTTATGTAAAAAGTGAAATCTGCTAAAACTATATACTTACTTTGGCATGCCTAACACCAAGGAAAAAAGTATATCAGACATTAAAAAAATCCAACATATTTCGCTAAGTCATACAAAAAAGGTTATTACAAAATTTCCACACTGTACAGTTTGTAACACGTCATACCAAAATCAGCTATTTAGTCTATTGCATACAGCAACCCTTCTATTCCAAAGTTTTACACAAAATATAAGAAATCAACAGCTATCACTCATAAAATAGAAAAATAAAAACTTGAATCATTTCGGTATATTGTATGTCTACCGCAATATTTCAATCCAAAATATTAAAGGAACAGTTTCCTAACAGACCCAAACTCATAATCAAGAAAATCAATTATTTTGATTTTATGTATCAAGAAAACAGCGCAAACGTGCCGTGCATGATAACAATGCAGTGTTTTCGAATTTAAGAATCGAATATATTTCAAAAGATTGTAACGTAACAGATGTAAACATTGATAAAGTTTTCTTACATTTGGTTATGTTTAGGATAACAACAACAACACGGAATCACCACACGCTGTAGTGTTGAAAACAGTAACAATGAAAGAATTCTTCTCTAGGATACACACGCTGTTTTTATAAGAATAGTGTGTTTTCGTTTCAGCCTCAATGTTCTTAACTTTTTTGACAAATACTATCCTCAGTATTCTTAATATGTTCTTAGCATGACTATGGCCTGAATATATATAATGCCTTAATAAATTAAAGCCTGCTATAAGTTACTATAGTTAATGGCAATTTCTACTATACATGTAACGGCCAATTGCTTGTGTCAACATCCTACTGTCCGACTCTGACAATACAGTTTGCTTATGTGTGTTTTTATATTTATAGGTTATAATATATAGTGGTGGGTTTGTCTAGCCTTACCAATACATACGAATTTTCATGATAGCAGAGTGTGGTTTGTAGTTTACCAATGGTTAGTGGATTTTTAAACCCACCACGGTGGGACGAAGAAAACAAAGAGTTTTCGTTATGGCTCCGAGAAGCCAAGGCATGAAAAGTTGCCACTTCTGGTGTAACTGTACTGAAAGATGTTCATAGTTTACAATTAGCACTGCATCTTCCCGATGGAAGCGAAATACGTCGTCAGGTATTTGATACCCTGGATACAGAGGACATGATAGGTGATGATGGGTGGAAAAAGGTGATAGAATTGATTGAAACTTACTATAGTAAGGATGATAACACCTCAGCGTTTAACACGTGGAAAGACTTTCGTACTTTATGTAAAAAAGAAGACCAAAATATTGAACAATATATCATGTATTATGAGAAATATGAAGTCAGAATGGAACGATTTGACATGAAACTTGGAGAGCACATTCATGGACTTAATTTACTGTGTGGTGCAAATCTTAATGATTCTGACCTCCGTCTAGCGACGAGAGAAGTTGATGGGGATCAACCAAATGAGATGTACAAACAAGCTAAAAAAGCACTTAAAAAATACTTTGGAAGTGCTGCAGTCACAAGTACTCAGTCATCCAGCACTGCTGTTGCCACAGTTCAGTCTGCTGTTGCCACAGTTCAGTCTGCTGTGGTAAAACAAGAGCCTTTTTTGCCACACTAGATGAGTATGAAATATATGTTGCATGGAAACAATACCGATCCAAAAATAGTAACTCATCAAATAACAACAAGGCTCAGAAGACAACCAGCAGCAGGATAGTTCTACAAACCGCTCATGGGTTGCTTCTGTTAACTCTGACGTTATTGAATGCCAAGCAAAGCATCTGATGGAGTTGCATTTAACTATATGATTCTTGATACAGGCTGCCCACAGAATGTTGCAGGAATAGTCTGGACACAGTGTTTTCTTGATTTCATAAGTACTGATATGTTTAAGGCTGTCAAAAAGCTTGATAGTAAAAACAAATTTAAATTTGGTGGTGGGCGAGTCATGAAATCTCTGTGCACAATTATAGCTCCTGTTTTGGTTGCTGGGGAAATCACATCCTTGAAATTCGATGTTGCTGACACTGATCTTCCTCTTCTACTCGGGAAGCAAACTATGACAGCTTGGAATCTGCTAATTTGTACAGGAAATGACACTGCTGAAGTTGCAATAAATTGTGTTAAGAAGAATGTTGAGCTATTCACATCTCCTACTGCACACTGGTTGTCGCTCTTCATGATAGAGAAAGTCGTGGACTTGCAAAACGAGATGAAGTGCCGGACAAGTTAATATTTGATTTTCTTGCTTACCTCAGAAATGTAGTGCCCTGGGAACAAGGCTGGTATTTTTTTTCATACAAATATTTACAATATTTAGATATCTAATATTTACAATAACTGCTATATACACGTATTGTACAACCGTATGCAAATTATTCTTAGATCACACCGATATGCTGCTTACAGGCAGTTTTGCTGGTTTGTTCACAATTGATTGGGAAGAGGTGTGAGTTGGTAATTCATCATGGTTGTTTCAAAAATTGCCAAAATTATCCAAGTGCTGATGGAATATACGTTGGGTTCATGGATGGCTTAGAGATGGCAGAAATTAATTTAACATGGAAAGGAAAGGAAAACGATTAAATGTGAAAGTTATTGAGTCATGTCTGAAATAAATAAATTATTAAATAAAAAAATAGCATAACGTTTAAAAATATTACAGTTTTATTTGTTTGAAAGACGTTGATTTTTGTATCACCTCTTCCCATGATGGACGCTCTAAAGGGGCTATGTGTAGCGTCGACTGTCATTTTATACGGTTTCTTCTTGTGGCTTTTCTTTCGTGAGCAGAACGTGTTCTCCTTTAAGGTGGGTTTCCACTTGTCCGTTTGGTAGCAGACACGGGAACGGGATAATAATCACGTGAGCATGCGCATTACGATTTTCTTGTTGTCCCACGGGATAATTTTGTCGTACGTTTTGTCCCGGGAAAAAGTTGAATCGAGTTCAACTTTTTCCCGCTACGTAACGGGACAGGACATTTACTAGCCAATCAGATTGTAGTATTTTTGCAAGCGTAGCATTTTATCTTTCTGCTGATGTTGCTTTTCTACGCTCGTCAAAACAAACTTATTTCAAGATGGCGGAGTACACAGAGACAGATAAAGAATTTGATACAGAATTGTATAATGCAGAGGAGGATGCTTTCATCATGGCAAATCAACGGTGTTTGCGACAGGAACAGAGCATGGAGCTGCTCGTTAGTGATAACAGAGCTATAGCAGAAACTCTAGAACAAGAAGATCGACCAGCAGCAGCTATTCATACTACATCATAACAACATCAACAACTAGAACTGGGACAACAACACGAGAGAGACTGGGAAATTCACCTCATTGAGGAAGTCTGGAATACTAGATGTAGAGCCTACAAAGAAGATTTCAAATGATAGAATAATAATAATAACAAAGTTCTTCTGCTGAGTTTACTGATGAAGGCTGCCATATTTGTTTATGTTTGGACTTTTGGCGCGTTTAAAGTTTGTTTTTCCCGCTTGTCCCGTTCCCGTTCCCATTTAATGGAAATTGATTTTTCCCGTCTGTCCCGTTCCCGTTCCCGTTCCCGTTCCCGTTCCCGTTCCCGTTCCCGTTCCCGTTCCCGTTCCCGTTCCCGTTCCCGTTCCCGTGTCTGCTACCAAACGGACAAGTGGAAACCCACCTTTAATGTACGTTGTAGTCGTAATCTTTTCGTTTTTTATGGCTTTAGCAACAAATATCTTGTTTGCTCTGGAGTAGGCTACGCGGAATAGTGGTATTTTATTGCCCTCTTCGTTAACTTTATATTTCTGAAAAGTGGAGAACTTCTCCATCTTCAAAAAATGTAGATTTTGGTAGATACTGTATTTTAAGAGCATGGAACACTTCCAACAAGGTTGTGTGTATTTACTCCGTCATTTTCTCCAAATCTTTAATGAGCATGGACTGACAACTTTAATTAACTTTTCATGTGCCGCTAAAGCCCATACTAAACCATTCTTTACAACACTGTTCTTCACGCGACAAATCTGGATGTTCACATTTTTTATAAAATTTGTTGTGCTCAGCCAACTCAAAGCCATTTCCATTGCAAGTAGCAATCGACAAGTGGTTAACCACTGCTGGAGCCCACCTTGCAAGCACTTTCAGTTCTAATATATAAAACCTTTTCATTAACCATATTCTTAATGTGCTCATTTGACTTATATACTACAGAGAGCAAGACATTCCTATCTTTTTTCTTAGAAGCTTACAATAATTTTTTAATATGCCAAGGGTCGAATTGATGTTTTATGGCTGCATATTTCTCGTCTGCGCACAAAGTTTTTTAATGGAGGGATGTCTGTCAGTTGAAATTACTCTTATTGGAAGCTTATGAATGCACAGAATGTCATTGATGCATGTGATAAACCCCTGCTTCTCCATCGCTTGAGAAGAGCTAACTTCTTATAAAAGCAAGGGAGAATTATAATTATAATCATAATTGATACAACACAATGATCGAATCATGCCATAAACACAATGTTGCTTGATGAAGACTAACCTTCACATGAATAATTTAAAAGTTCAGTACTTTCTTTGTGTGGGGGTCCATAACTAAAACAGTGCCATATGTTGCGTTATGGCCTGGAGAATGACATTGGCCACCAATTACCAGCTCTAGTGACCTCCCACTGTCTATGATTTCTGCAATTTGTTCTTTTTGGTCTTTCCTCCACGCACAGTCGATTTCTGGGAATACATAATTACCGCAGTGCTCGTAATACGAAGACTTTTTCAAGAACTTCAAATTCAAGATGTTTGCAAATTTTCCATCTTATAAAACGATGTCTCTGACAATTCAATTGCGGCTGTGATCAGTAAATTACCAATTTCTTTAGTGCCAGTTCATTTTGGTTGGGAAGACCAGGTGTACTCGCAACCTAAATTCACTGATCAGTTTCATACACTGAACTTTAACTTGAATTAAAAGACACATAGATACTGGTATTACCTTGAAGACAATGTAAATTGTATATGTCAAACAAATGTATTTTAAATTTCAACACGTTTCGGGTGTCAACACCCATTATCAAGAAAAACTAATGATTACAATTTGAAAAATTATAAAGTATGAACGTCAATGAAGCGTAAGAATATATTAATTGCTAAATTATGTTTTGTCGAAAAGAAAAGGATTATCATTGTTCTCCTGTTTCTTGGTCAACTATCTATTGATACTAGATCTAAATTAAGAAAGATATTTAAAGAGTCGCTTAACTGCTGTAAACTAGATGTCATATTTAAAACTTCTTGTAGATTATCATCTCTTTTCAGATTTAAAGATAAAGTTCCGTCATCACTTATATCATGCGTGGTATATAAATTTTTTTGCAGTAGCTGCAACGCTACATATTATGGAGAAACATCACGCCACCTGAAGATAAGAGCCGGGGAACACATTGGTCGTTCTGCTCTTACAGGTAAATCTGTGTTGCCTAGTAACAGTGCTGTTAGCGATCACTTACGGGTTTGTGAAAATCGACAATTATCGTTCAATGATTTCACTATTTTGGCTCACTGGAATAAATCTTTTGACCTCGAATTAAAAGAGAGCCTGCTTATTATGCGTGATATACCCATTTTAAATAAGAACATACGTTCTATGCCACTGTTGTTGTTAGACAAAACATAATTTTGCAATTAATATATTCTTATGCTTCATTGATGTTCATACTATATAATTTTTAAAATTGTAATCATTAGTTATTCTTAGTAATGGGTGTTGACACCCGAAACGTGTCGAAACAAATGTCGTTTTTATTCTCCAGTTTAGTTCTTTCTAAAACTAACAAGTTTGGTCTAGTGTTGCTCCACATCTACCACAATACTTAAAAAGTTCTTTCAAAACTGACTGGAACACCAGGGAAGTATACTGCTCATGAACAGGCATGTTGGTGCTTGTAACAATATCATCAACATTTTCATCTTCATCGGTAGAAAATTCCTCGTCTGCCATAACAAAATCTGGATCACTTTTGTTACTTCTATAACGCCAATATATCGTGTTAATATCACACTGAAAACTATGGCATCAAAGGAAATTTTACATAAACTTGTGTAACAACTTTTTCAACCACTCTTCAGGAATTTCATTTAAGTTTTCTCCTTCCAAAGCTGTCTGATTGTCAGCGCGGTGTTCTTCATCAACGGTATGTTTTATAACAACAATGTGGCTGAAGCAAACTGTCTAAGCATAAAAATTGTACCTTCATTAATAAATTGGAGCGTGCTATGCAACGGTCTTTCATACGAAGTATCTGTCAATGAAATATCTGTAATATCATCATCTCCTTCATCGTCGGATGTACCAGTTTCCAAAATGGAATTATAATATTATTTTTATTTGCAAATTATAAAAGCACACAAAAAAACTAGCTAAGTATATAATTACCGCTATCTTCTTCCAACACTACTTGACAACTTGTATTTCTGGTTGACAGTGTAGGAACCCAATGAGGTGTCTGAGTTTGTGCATCAACACCAACGAATGCAGTTTGTGAGGCTGTATTTTTTCAATGAAGAATCTTTGTATTGTGTTGATTGCTCACAAGTTAGTACAACTGCTTGACAAGCTATCGAGTATGATGCAGGTGCTATGTTGTCATACGATGTACTAGCTGTAAAATCGGTGTCACCTGCATCTTGGAAACAAGTTTGCTCACAAGCAATGGCCTGCTCGACTAGCTAAATTTAAATATAATTTGGCCTGGTAACGAGTTTGATTTTTTTTTTCTATTTGTATAGCTCAAAAGTACTATACCTCTTTCACTTGTTTTTCTTTTATTCTGTGTCTAGAAGTATCTCTTTTCTTTGGCTGTTCCTTGTGAGGAAACTTATTGGGTATAGAGAGGTAATAGTTTATTTTAAAGCTCCCATGAAGAATCAAAACAACTTTCTTCAAAATGATGGGAACAAACACTACGTATTTTGGCAAATTTGTGCAATTAATAGACTTAATCCACGCTGATCTCAGTTTTGGTTCAGTTGGTAACGTGAAGAAACTTTTTTTCTTCAATGATTTCATTTTTGATCTTTTTTAGTTTTTTTACTGCCATTTGAACAACCCATGACAACACAAAAAGGCAGTTTCAACAGCTTTTCAAATCGGTAGTGATTTGTAAAGAAAGAGCATGATACAAAACACACTCTTTAAATTTTAGGAATCTTTAGGCCTTTATGTAGATGAGTGTTTCTTTTTAATGAGGCTTTAATGTGAAGATATCCCAGTGGATAAATAAGAAGGTGCAAGCGGACACTTAATCAAATATTTTCTGTATCAAAAGAAATTGGGTGACGGCTTAAAAATAATATATAATTCACATATATAGTAAACCAGGGGGAGATATTATGGAACGCTTAACCAACCCAGTGGCTTTTCACGTGCCCGGTTTGTTTTGAATTTTCAAGGTCAGTAAATATAAGTCACAGAAATAATATCGTGTCAGCCTCGCTTTCGGTATAGCACCCTCAGTTCAAAATTGGGTATTAGTAAGGAAGATGATGTATGTTTTTGTAAACAAGAAATAAAAATTCTCTCAATAATAATGAGCACAAGAAAAAAAAATTATCGTTTTCATTTCAAGTAAGGTATTCTTAAAGGGAACCTGAGGTATAAAATGATGTTGGACTTATATTATAGAGCTTAAAAAGTTGGTTAACAAGTCTTTTTAAATTTTAAAGCTCTTTTTGTTCTCAAGATATTCACATTTAAAGAATTTATCATAATTTATGCAGCATAATTAAATCTGAAATTCTTTAAATGTAAATATCTTGAGAACAAAAAAAAGAGCTTTTTGAAAAATTAAAAAGACTTGTTAACCAACTTTTTAAGCTCTATAATATATATAATATAAGTCCAACATCATTTTATACCTCTGGTTCCCTTTAAAGACAATTTTTTCCTATATATATATACGGAGGGTGGCACTCGAGGGCTAAAATATGCTGATATCAGCAGCAAAAATCTGATAATAATAAGGCAGAACCACATTTTTTCAAAATTATCCAGGGTTCCTCGACGTTGTCCATCGTATTGGCTAGCGCTAAAACTTGTGAATGAAACACAACTGAACTTCGCTGTTGAAAGCTAAGGAATCATGACTTGGTGCTGAAGATAATGCAAAGAATTGCCATGAGTAGTGCAAGGAAAAGAAAAGGAAGTTTTGAACAATTTTTTTTAATTGAATTTAAAAGAATTTGAGGCACCCCACAATGAGAATTAAAGAACAGAAACCCCTTTTTGATGTCTGATGATGAGGGATAGTCACATCTAGATAATACTTATTTTGTGATTCTGAGCTACCTAGTACCATGCCAGCACTCCAGGGGCACATTTGTTATTTAATAATTAAGTGATAAAGTACAAGTAGCTATAAACATTATGTTTATGTAGCTAGCTACATAAAAGATTTTTCAAAGTATTCTGTCATTTCAAATAAAGATAGCTAGCTAGATATTTTGGACCTCCCATAACAGTGAGCAGTCAAGACTTGAGTATTAGGTATGTAAGGCATTGTAAGTTGGTTAAATATGTTGTCACGACAAACAGAAACCTATTTTTCATAAATAAATTTCTGCAAATGTTCAGGATTCTTTTATCGAACAGAAACCTATTTATCATAAATAATTTTTTGTAGATTTTCAGGTTTTCAGGTGTACAAGTGAATTTCACTTCTATAGCAAGAAGTGATATTCACTTGTAGTGGGAAGACCTGAAGTCTCAGTCCATGTTAACAGGCCTATCAATAAGGTGAGAGCGATCGCTCTTGCTCATGCAAAGACTCACCCAATTATGAAAAATAAGAAACTAGCTGAGCCATTAATTGCTCCCCCCAATTCCACAAAAAATTTGTCTGGCTGAGCAATATCAATTCACCTCACATGAAAATCAATGTTATCTTTCTTATTATTTGCAGTAAAAAATGACCAAAATATATAAGAAAAGATATGATTGATAAGATAAAATAAATAAAAAAGACATGCGTTTAAAAATTTATTCTATTTATTCAGGTTGCTCGCCCAGTCTAAATTATTGTAACCTTGGGCAGGCGATTTATTGCTCATGATGTTTTTTTCTTATTAATAAGGCTTGGGTTAAGACTTGAATCTTGAATCTTCTGATCGCCCTCTTTGTTGTTTCCAGCAAGCTCTTAGCAACAAATAAAAGCATAACTATTACTGTTGTGTAGGTGCAAGGCTAGTTTTCCATTAATTCTTTTTCCTTCTTTTTTACTGTTTTCCCTCCATCCTTATTCTGTTCTGTTCCTCTTTTTAATGTACATTTGTATCCATTCATTTGTTATCCTTATCTTTTCCAAATCTTCTCTTTCCTTTAACCATTGTTGTTTAATTATTCTTTTTTGTTCTGTATTTGCTTTCAGACATTCAATGATGTGTTTCGTCGATTCTTTCATTCCACACTCACACTGTCTATTCTTGCCCATGTTGTTTCCAATGTCAATCATCTCCAGTCTTCTTCTTATGGTATTGCTTGCCTCTTCTAATCCCATTTCTTTTATGTACGTTTTGCTACCAAACTTTTGATTTTTCTGATGTCTCGTTTTTCCATAGTCATAAGAAAAATAAGATAGTCTGGTGTCACACAATGGCTCATTGTTTATACCCTTTCATATGCTAATTTTTCGAGCCGAGATCTCCGACCCTGCACGATACTTCAAAATGGCTGCTTAGCGAGAAGGATGTTACCCATGTTTTACACTTTTTGCTTTGATTTTGAAGTTTTTTTATATTATGCCAGGAGAAAACTGTGCAATTCCTGGCTGCTCTGTGTCCAGGAAACATGGACTTAGTTTGTTTAAAGTTCCATTGGCTAACAACGAAGTAAACAAGAAGTGGGGCGCTGATCTCATCAATGTTATTACGAAGTACAGAGAGATAGACCAATCTCTAAGAGGTCGCATACAAAGTCGCAAGTTGTATATATGTGAAAGACACTTCACGGAGGACGACTATTAAGTGTGTAAGTTGAACTATTTTGTTCTCTTTTTGTTGCTGTTCCTTGGTTTCCCTGTAGGCAAAAGAACCTGCCAACAGACTTTCATGCACAAATAATGCACATTTGGGGCTGGCTATACTCAATCTGCTATATTCTCCTGTCTGTTTAGATCCAACACGAAAAGCATTGAAAGAAGGAGCTTTGCCAACGTTGAATCTTCCTCAAAAAAGTGTTAGCTCTAGCAGTACCTTAACATCATCCATCAGATCTCCAACATCAGTTCAGAAACGTGAAGAATTTATGGTTTTACAACAGTTATCTCCTCCTAATTTTCCACCCATGTCTGTATACAAAGATTTTTTTGACTTCACATCGAATTAAAAATTTATCTTTGGCTAGTTGCTGGAATATCAAAAGGGAAGAAGATGTTATTACTGTGACTTGTTCCTCTGATTTTTATGTATTACCTAAGTACGAAATTTTTATTGATACATCATTGTCGTATTCTATAGGAGTTTATGGTTGGATGTTACCTGAACAGCATCACTTTTATTTATCGAATAACCGGTCATTTTAGAATGCACAAGAATTTAACTGGAAACACGGGAAAAGATGTTGTTTATCGCACAAAAAATGTTTTTAGCAGAGAAGAACGTTTCATTTACTTTTTTGCAGATGCACCACATCTGATCAAAACAACAAGAAACTGTCTTTCAAATTCTGGTTCAGGTAGAGCAACAAGATTCATGTGGAATAATGGATGTTTTATTCTTTGGTCACACATTTCAAACTTATATTATGAAGATTTAGAAAGTGGTTTGAAGTTGGTGCCAAAATTGAAAAGTGATCATGTCAATCTTACACCATATTCTGTCATGAGAGTCCGACTTGCAGCCCAAGTATTGAGTGAAACTGTTGGAAATGTTTTAAACCAATTTGGTCCAGCTGAGGCATCTGGCACTGCAGAATTTTGTTTGAAAATGGATAAGTTTTTCGATTGTTTAAATGTTAAAAATACAACAGAGCATGCATTGAAACGGAAACCATTTTTACGACCATATGAATCAGTAGATGATGAGAGATTTGCTTGGTTGGAAAGTTTTTTATCATACTTTCAGAAATGGAAGGAGTCTATTGAGACCAGACCTGGTAATTTTCGGATCAAGCTAAATCAAATATGTTCATCTCATGGCAAACTTATGAAGGCTTACGAATAACAGTGTATTCGTTCATTGAAATAGTGAAGTTTTTACTACAAAACGGAATCAGGTATGTAAGTGAATATAGATTATAGATTGATAAAAAGTTTTGATGGAAAAACGTCTTCAAGGTTCACAAGAATTTGATACTATACAACTTTTTCTGAACTTATTTTATTAGGCAGCTTAAGTTCAACAGTATACAATAAATAATTCTAATTTTTTTACAGCTATACGTGCTCTCAGAAAGATTTTGCCAAGATGATCTTGAAAATTACTTTGGTCGACAACGTGCGATTGGTCGAAGACGTGATAATCCAACAGTCAGGGATGTTGGTTACAATGATAACACAATCAAAACACAGTATTCTGTGAGGCCGATTGCAGGAAATGTACGTGGACAAGACAAATTCAACTTGATTGATGATACACCATTGCCGAAAAGAAAAAAGACACAATGAACCATCTCGACATTCGGTCCCGGACATGGACTAAAACTGTCAAACCGGCTATTTTTATAGCCACAAATGTTTTGAAAACGTTAAAATGGCAAAATACTGCATTATAAATTCTTTAGTCATCTTTATACTGCAGAACTACAGAATAATTACATACCTTGTTGGAAATTATTTAAACACCCAGTTCCCTTTATGCTATGGAACCAGGAGAATTTTTATGGTATAGTGTTTTCTACATATGTAGGTATGTATTAGGTGATTTATTTTTATTGTTGTTGAATTTTTGAAATATTATAATATGAAATATTTTTTCATCAAATCTACAAACATATTTTAATAAATTTCTCTTGAAAATGCAAAAATTTTGCAGATTTTTAAAACCACAAAATTTTGGTCTGGCAAAAAGTTCTTTCATTGATGTAATAAAAAGTTTGCAAAATTTATTTTTCTCGTTCAGACTAAAAATTTACTTTAAACTTACTGAACAATCAATGAATGTAAGCAGACATAAATCCAAAATAAGTTTTTTTGACATAAATGTGGCTATAAAAATAGCCTTTTTGACAGTTATTATAGTCCATGTCCAGGACTGGAAAAGTTCAATGACCCATGTCAGTTGTGATGCTAGTTTGCTTCAGTTCTGTTCTTAATGAACGTTTTTTTCCTTTCTTCTTGGCAGCCTTATGCTTTTCACGGACATCTTTTGCATATGAAAAAGTGCGAACTCTAACAAACAGAGTTAGTAAATGTTCAAGTAGGTTGATGGTAATTTCTTTTTCACTTTTGGATCAATTCCCTCACATATCATTTTGAAATTGGACAGTACTGTACTATCGGTTATCATGGAGGAAACTAACTCTTTAGCACATAATTTGGTATTAAAAGCAGATGTTTTTGCACGAAATAATTTTTCACATGTAACAAAAATACTTTGTGTCCTTTGATTGACTCGCCACAAACCACCTCTATCACGGATGTTAACCAAAGTTTGTGTGTCGTCTACATCAATCTTGCAATATTTCAATACAAGAGCATACTGTTTGTTTATTGCGGAGAGTAGCGGAGCCCATTTCCTCATTAAATAATTAAATAAGCCAAATAAAGGCTGTATAGGATTTCCGCGTCTCGCCCCCTATACATCAAAATTATCAAACACTCTTCCCCACGGTTACGATTTCGCCCATTTTGGTTTTGTTTCCCAGCAATTTAATCTCGTCGTTTTTTCGTAAATTTCTGATTAAGCGAGACAACATGGATTTAAAACGGCAATGGAGGAGTTTTTGTTGTTATTTAAATATGGCGACGATGTGAGAAGGACCACGAGAATTTTACTGGAAAAGTTTACCTTTTATATCTATCAATCTCCGGTAGTAATATCCTTATTTAATTCTCATTAGATATACTTTATCTTAAGTTATTAACTTTTAGTGCTTGCTTTTTTTCGTTATATATGGAAACTTTGTCCAGCGTAGCTAGCTATATATATAATGAAAGCTGAAGGGAATTTTTCATTGAATACCTAGCTAACAACCTAGCTAGCTAGCTATCTATGTAGTAGCTAGTATATCATTATTTTTTACATGCAATGAACCCCTTTTTAGCCTCTACCTAATGCAAAGCTTTCAAAAGATTATACTTACACCTCTTCTTAAGAGGCCGCCATCAAAAATATGTTATGTTCACGTCCACCGACCGACTCACTTGTGGTAATAAAAACCTGAGTCGGCAAGTCGGAAAAAACCCGGAAAAATATTTGTGAGTGTAGTTATACTGTTTTTTGGTCCTGTGAACGACCTTATATTTTCCGATCGGAAAATCCTGGGAAAAATCCGCCCGACCGACTCATTTTTACAGGAACTTCAGGATGCGAACATATAACATATTTTTGATGATGGCCTAAAGCTAGCTAACAGACTTATACTGATATTTTCTAGCCTATGTATTAGCTAGCTAGCTAGTGCTAGTTCGACATACTAAGTAGCTAGCAGGACACCTTCAGTGAGATATTAAGTTTGATAATTTGAGCCTCAAGCGTTTGGACTATGGTTTTGATATATATGAACAACATTTGCTAGCTATGTTTGTACGTATTTTTTCTGTTGTACATTAGCTATATGTATAAAAGTTTCTTAATGTTGGAGATTTCTAAAAATTTGGTCTTTCTGAGCCTAAGGTTTCTTATAAACTGGTTTCTTATAAAAACAAACATGTATATAATCGTTTACAAAAAATGAAGGTGACCGATTAATTAAACGATACAAAGCGTGTTTCAAGGAATCTGTTCAAAATAAGGGACACTAAAAATTTTCGCTTGCGAACCTAGGGGCTCAGTCCCACGCTCCGCAACACTTTCTATATTGATATCTGATTGTTGTTTATTTACCAAAGCAGAAGTTTGTGTGCAGTTTATGAACAATATAACCTGAAAGATACTGTAAAATTTTTGCGGAGCAAAGCGGAGCCCATTTCCTCATTAAATAAGCCAAATATAAGGGAAAAGGAAGGACGGTGGAGAGTATATAGCATTTCTGTACGATTTCGTCCCTATACATCCGAAATATCAAAAATTCTGCCAAAAACCACAGTAATTCAGCAATTTAATATGGTCATTCTTTGATACAGTTTTTAGTAAGCGAGACAACGTGTTTTTTTTTCAACACGGCGATGGAGTTTTTGTTGTTTTTTAAAGATGGTGCTAAGCGTAGCTAACGCCTAGAAAGAAGTGTATGTTCTGTTACCTGGTATATCATTGGTATATCACTATTTTTTACATGTTATGGACTCCTTCTTTATCCTTACTTACAACTAAAGCTAGCTATCACAACAGTAGCAGCTTAGAAAGAATCTACCTATTAAGTTTTCTCTTATGCTAGCATCATAAGAGAATTCTTTAGGACAGATTTTGGAGCTAGCTAGCTGCTACACATTCTGCACAATGAGTGACATAATTCTGCTCTAATTAAGAATGTACATCACATAGCTTATGCTTGGTAGTTACATTCGTTTTCACAAAATATGTTGGCCCTTGACAATTTTAACTTAAATGTAACATAAAATTAGCTAGCAAGCTAGCTACATACTAGCTTAAAAAATTCTTTCAGACAGATAACAAAGCTAGCATAAAATTAACTACTTAACTGGGATGCAAATACCAATGTAGCTAGCATAAAATTAGCTATTTTTTGAGTGAAATACTTCTCCTCTGTATGAATGTCCCATCACATAGCTCTTTCTAGCTATAATCATCCACAAAATTTGTTGTCTCTAACAATTTTATACTAGTCGGGGCGCTGAGTTAATTTTTTTTGGGAAATTTAGGAGAACTTCTGATATTCACACAGCACAATCGTATATATAAAAGCATTTAAAAAACATTTACTGGCCTTCTTGAATTTTCTTGCTTGTCCTATTTTTAGAAATGACGTCACAGCATAAAAAAGCTAACAGCCACAACTATAAAACCCCACAGAAAACATATTGCCGTGAGCATTTTTTGTCGAAATGTAAAACAAAATGGGACTCAATAACGCCGAAGTTACTTTCGGCTCCGTAATTATGATATTAATGCGCATAAATCTTGTCACCAAACCTCTGTATGAGAAAATATCGAATATTTGACAGGAAATACACTAACTAATTTATTATCTAACATATACTTAAAAACCAAGAATATTAATGTTAATCTGAAAATAAAGTTTCTTCATCTTCTGTGTCATCCTCACTTTCGTCATCAGAACTATCGACTTCAACATCATTTTCGAGAATTATCTCGTCGTTGTCTGATCCTTGATCAACACAGTTACAGGAGCATAAATCTGTGCAAGGCAAATCGTACGAGCTACAAACACAAGTTTCTTTGGCGCAAGATGATGACTTACGGCAAGAGCAAGAAACCATTTCCAATAGAGCATCTGGTGCAGGTCGTCTTAATAGCCAAATGATCTCTAGTTTCTCACCGTTGACATTCCATCCATGTCCATTTGGGCTTGGTAGGTTTGGATTTGCAACCAAAGAATTTCGAACTATCGCTGTGATATATGAAACTCTTTTACAATGATTTAGTAGTGCATCTCGAGTTGGAGGAAGCTGTTGCGGCTCAGGTGTAGGTTTACACGAACAGAACTTTTTGTAGCGTGCGTCATCTGTGTTAGTTGCACTGACTCCATATAATTTGCAAACAAATTGCTCAATGTGTGGAAAGAGGTCAACATCAAATGTCGCAGATTTACCTAGCTTGGCAAACACATTTTGAAATATTTCGTTAGCTTTCAATAAGTTGTATGGCTTCACTTTCCCTATGCCGTGAAATGCACTTGTGAAGTCATTACCTGTAAAAGCATGGAAAGCTGGAAGAGCCTCTGCAATTGCGGGACCAACAGCATCTCGAATTTTGGTCACACTTAAGATTCGTTTCCGTCCACCCGAACCGATCTGTAGATAAATGTTGATTCCAATTTTATTTTCAAAATGTACAGCATATATGACAATGTCACTGTCCACGGTTACGATGCATGCATTATCAACGAGAGTCACGCTTGCGTGGTTGCAACAGAGAAATACCTTGGTGTCTGCCTCTTCTTGGTGGTTTTCTAAGGACGACTCTTCTTCACAACATATGCGACCGTTGACGACATATATTTTGAAAAATTTTGACAAACAATTGAAGTAAATTTCACGACGATCTAGTAGACCTACAAATCGACTTTCATTGGACCAGTCGTTTAATAAAAACTGAGTGATTTCTTTTTTGTTTTCGTCGTTGCGCATGTACTTCTTCAACTGAGATGGCTTCTTTTGATCTCTTCGTTCGATGCGTACTCGGAGTGTTCCATCTGCGGTACGTCTGCTTCTCTCATAGCCTTTCACAGAATTCTGGAAGTACTGGTCAGTAACGAAGTAGATGATTTGAGACTTACACCGCAAGATTCTCTTTAAAAGAAACTCTGATATATCCCCGAATGTGAGGAGTGGAATACCATCCAATTGCTGCAGCAAAACCATTCCATCAAAAATCGTACAACAATTCGTGGGTAAGGATTCTTCTGGGTCAATACCCTCTTCTATTTTCGCCAACAACTTAGACTTGACTGTTTTCACAAGCCCCCCATCTGGAAGAGCAAGAGCCCAAGGAAGTGGACTCAAAGGGTAACTCAAGACTTCCTTCATCGAAATATTATTGCGGTTTTGTGCAATGATTAACAACTTTGCAAACACACTTCGTTCTGCAGCGATCGTAATGTTCTTCTCTTTTACCTTACACACCTTCTTCACTGCGACGTCCTTAAACGTTTTGAGACGTTGTTTTTTAATTCGATCATAGAAGGAAATTTCGTTTGACTTGATTCTTTTTTCAACAAATTCTTCCATCTCTTTTTTTCCAACAGAATGGGCTTCCAGTAAGTTTTTCTCGACGACTGTGGTAGCTTCCACACCAGAACAAATTTGAACAAGGCTGTCTCGGCTGTTAAATGGGCTTCCCCAAGAGACCAAAGTGTCGTAGCATCTCTGAACAGAAGCTTCGTCGAATTCCATTCTGGATTTACCTAATTCTTTGGGATGTGACATTTTTTGTTTGATTGTCAGCATGTCTTCGAGGATACTTATACATTTTGCAATAGTGTGGCTAGTAAATACCCATCTTTGTATAGTCCCAGGAGAAGTGCTGTATCCAGTTATTCCACCATGACATTTCTGTTCTCTGTTAATGGTTTGCTCTATGCATTGGTCACTGGGAACTTTATTGAATTTTCCAGGAGATCTTCTAACCGCAAAATTTCCGTTACTAAAGAGTTTTAATAAATTTTCTCAAAAAGCTACATGTTTAAACCACAAGTCGCCAACGCATTACGAAATATCAGACTTACGTGAATTCCTCACATATTCCGGGATGTGTTTCTGGCAAGCGCAGCATCTCCATGACATAGAATGTACAATAGCGGGAATAATTGGGACGGTCGTATGCAAAAAACCATGGCAGCATTTGGCGTGTTGCGTCTAGGTGCAATTCCCAGTTACCAATTTTTAAACCTCGTATAAATCCAAACAACACGTCCATCATCTCCATGAAAGACAACCAATACAATGCTGTTTTACCTGCTTGTTTAATATCACGTTCGTACTCTTCCATCAGTTCAAACAGACCTTCAAGGCCAGTCACATCTTGGAAAGATTGAAATGAAACCTGAACAGTAAAAGGAATAATCATCTGAAAACATGCTGCTCTAAAAAGTCAAAAAAGGCCCAAAGAAACAAAAGAAGCTAAAATATTTGTACCTCTTTTAAGCAAGTTTGGAACTCCTCCGTTAAAATGTAGTCATTGAGATTTTTACCATGCTGTACTAACCAGTGTTCAAAATGTTCAATTTTTAAGCGATAAAGCGCTTCATAAACGTACTTCAACGTGCGTATGGCATGGTTGTAATGCTTTCCATTCAAAGTTCTCTCCAGAGAACGTGTACCTAAAAGCAAGAAACTCCATTTCATTAAGAACAGGACTCACGTATTTCTCGGTAGTAGGCAGGGTTCACACTTCTCTCAAATTCATGGGACTTATATAAACAAAGGAACACTCACCCAATATGTTAGATTCAATAATCAAGTCACGCAAACCACCATCGGCGAACCGCTTACCAATTACAGCTATGAAAATACACGAAGTGTGAAATGCTCCCATCCTCAGTGAAATGAAAGTTTTTAGCTCCACATTGGCAGGATCTTGAAGAATTTCTACGGCTTTAGCATATATAGCTTGATCTAGAACAACGTCTGTTTCTAGCAATCCTAATGCTTCAGCTTTTACTTTCGATTGAACCAGAAGCTCCATAACTACATCCATCTTAGTAGGAGAATCATTAATCGCTGGTAAATACGATATTTCATGAGTTTGATGTGTGACTTCACCATCAAGCAAATAGTTGAAGCCGGTCCATGCAGCTATTGACTGTGGAACATTATTTTGTTTCGCTTGAAAGCGTAACAAGGCCCATATGGACTCGATACAAGCGGAAGTTGATAAATGATCTTCGATAGAGTCAAGACGAACATTTTTCATTGAAATAGGGTTGAATCTAAAAAATGTCGTAACTGTTGTTATTTATATAATGACCACATAAACACCGTGACAAATGTCGTTATAACGTCAATTTGATCATTTGTTAGTTTGCTACATACTTATTTTGAAACTCACCTTTTCTTGGTAGTGTACTCTTCCAGCTGATCAGGTATATATTTGAACGATCTTCTTCTTGGTGGCTTTGCGTAATTTATGCGTTCGCTATCAAAATCAACCATATCATCTCTTCTCAATTGAACTATTATGCCATTGGTACAATGCATCGACGTTCCACTTAAAGTTTCCGGGTTTATATCATTGTTATCCCAAACAAATGTTATGAATGATGATGGTTGTACGGAGTAGGGTACATAAAACTTCACCATTTGATTTTTTATTTCTTCGTTGGCTAAAAATGTTTCCAGGTATGCAGTTTCGTCATATGATATACAATGTCCAAATCTGTTCAACCATTTAACCAAATCTTTCGAGCCCGTTTTTCTTTTTGTACAAAGCGATAATAATACATGTTTTGAAGTTTTGTGCTTAGTATTTGAAGCGCTATATATAATGTCCTGACATATCGAAGTTATAGTTGTCTGTTTCCGTTTGTGAGGTTGAGGTATCGAGCTCACAATAGATGTAATTAATTGATTTAACTTTGGTGGAATGATAGTACTTTCGGATAGTATGCTTCTTTCTGTCGGTGGCCAAATAGGATATGTGAACGGCATGTTTCTGATCTCTTCTCTTATTATTTCAGCTGCTATTTTGATAATTTCAATGTCAGTATCACGTTGCTTTTGGCTTTCACGATCAATAAGATTCCGTCGCCGTACATCAATTATAAGCCCCTTAGGTATTTTTTCAGAAAAAATAAATGTCCCTCCATACCGAGGTTGCCAAACTCCGATATCATCGGTGAAATGTTCCGTAACATATTTCCACATAGTTCGATCGGTGATACCGCCCTTTACGGAATGCTTGTTATAAATGTCAACCAAATCCTTCAGTAGTAGCACTTCGCATTTATTTAGAGCATGTAGCTCAACAAAGTCGAAAGTATGCTGCAATGCCTCTTTGTCTACTTGAGTGATTGCAGAAGGTGTTTTAACGGGCTTGGTGAAGGCTCGATAGCATGTTACATGATATCGCAATTCAAGTGCAACTATTCCCGTCCAATCGCGACCAGAAATATATCCATCAACTCATCATTTGCCCCATTTTGTAGGGCTGCAGTCTGTAGCGTGAGAGCAGAACTTTCCGTTATACACTTGCTGAGTTTTTCGTAGCCACTACCTGTTGTACTCGTTTTTCTTTTTTGGCAGATACAGCACTCATCTTGCTTGGCAAGTGATTGACCTTAAATAAGATCAGTCAGACATTAGAAAAGTCACAAGAAATATAAAAGTCAGAATAGCCTGTTTGTGCACGATTACAACATAAAATTATAAAATTAAGATAAATATTTACCTGTTCTGCCTCTCTTTCTCTGTGACATTCGGATAGTTGAAGTTGGTTGTTGTTCTTCTATGTCGTTAACATCTCCCGTTTCATCGTCGCTTGCTTCAGCTTTTTCTTTTTTCTTTTGTATGGTAGCTAATGTTTTTGGGTGGACATACGCATCTAAACATTTCTGATGAAATTTCAAATCGGAAAGATCGCCGCTCACTAAATCAGTGACATTTTCATCATTTCGAATTTCACTATAAAAAACGGAAGTATAGCGCTGTTACAATAAAGTCATGAAAACCATAAATTAAAAAATAAAACAATATAATCAAACTTGCAACATACCTTGCTATTTTCACTTTTTCGGCTGATTTTTCTGTGAATGCTCTTAACTTTGTTTCTTTCTTGTAATTGTTGTTGTGTATAATACATTTCACTTCTTGCTTACTTTTTTTAGCTGGAGATAGAACGAGTTTCATCGGTTTCTTTGAGCTCATTTTCGATAAATTTTCTTTCGCACATTCATTGCAACCTGTTTTTTATCCCTCCTCCAGCTGTAGAAACTCCCGCGTTACCACATTTAGCTCACGAATAAGAACACGGGGGTTTGTGTTGTTTGTTCAAATGTAACATATTTAGTTTCGAAAGAACAAAAATCTAAACTATCTGCTTTTACAAAAGCATTATATATTTAAAAAAAAGAATGAAATATTGAAAATTGATAACAACAGGTAATAAAATGTATTGTTAATGAATTCATTTTACATTCACCCCCGTGAAATTATTCGATCGGAAATAAAAGAATGTTTTGCAACATTCGATTTCATAAAAATATGGCGGTGAAGGACCGAAGAAAAACATCGTTCATACATGTTGATATTTTTTGTTTTTGGAATATATGCAAGTAGAATTAAGAAGGCCAGTAAGTAAAATCGTTTATACTAAGTATTTATGTATCATCTGGTGAAGTTTCTGTAAGTTCCCCCGAATTTGCACGAACTCGTTTATTTTTCAGAACTCAGCGCCCTGACTATACCAAAAACCAAAAAGTTTAGCAAAGTCAGCAAAAGAACATAGCTAGCTACATATTTTGCAGATAGTACGTTCCGTCCCCCGTTAATGATAAATGTTTATATAAAGGTTGATGTGGGTCACGTGTAATCGTTTACGCTGCTCAGCCACAAAGGGCACTTTTTAACATTCAGGGGGAGTGGAGAGCCATATTTTTGTGCACGATTGCAGCTATATTGTAGGCACGTCAGAAAATCAATTTTTTAACCCTACCCCTGAGTATACACCAGTGTGGCTCTAGTTACAGAAACTGAAATTATTTCAATAAAATATATATATATATATATTTATCGGGAAACTTTTTCAACATCTGCATTTGTTATTACCAAGGCGTTTTAGATTCTGACAAGTGGTTCTCAGGCTATCATGAACACCTAGAAATTCTTCAAATATCTATATATATACATCGAATTCATTTTTTGACAGAAATAATTTCTATATCAAATTACCTTTTTTTACATCAACGTCTACATTTTCTGTTACAGAGGCTTTTTAAATTCTGACAAGCTGTTCTCGTGCAATCGTCAACATGTTTTGAAAACCTTCAAATATATATTTCTTATTTAATTTCCCAATATGTATAGAAATAATGTCCTAATAATTTCTGTTTCTGTAACCTGACATGATCTTTACACCAATGTGGGATATCATGCTTAACTCCAGCTTTAGCTATAGGTCCCAAGCTAGCCTAATTAATTGCTATTCTTTTGAAGTTTTTGTTCAGTTTGGAATAAGAGCTTTAAATCCTACTGTCATAAAAACTTGTTGTGCAAAATAAACATATACTGCTGTTTGATTTTTAGCTGGACAGGGTAGCAACAGGGAGTTTCTGCTGTTTTTTGTGTAAATAAAGTTGCAATAAGTTTTTCTGGAAAATGTGTTACGTCTGTCCGATGTCACGATTAATTTTTGATATTTTACGGGAACTTTTCCCATAAAATGTTGCAGGATTATTTTTGATTTAAGAGGGTTAAAATAGGTTATAATCTGTGTTTTTATTTTTAAATGTTACAAAAACTTTTCCACAAAATAAAATGCTGAGTGAGGCTGTTTACTGTCTGTTTATTTTTACCAAGGTTAGGATAGTTTTTTGGAGATGGGTATTATGCCTATACAAATGGGCGACACGATATACCTGTATATACTAAGAGCTTGGACTAATGTTAACGTCAGGCTGGTACCTGTGTTTCTATTTAACTGAAGTTGCACTACAGTTTTTTTTGTAAGGTTATTATGTGGATGTACGGCATTGTTTACCTGTACTAAGTGCTCACCATGGATTAAAATTCCTTTTTTAAGTTTGGCCAGGAACATTTTGAGAAAATTTGCTACGATGGGCACAACATACGTAAACTGTATTTTTGCAGGAAAGTTGTTTTTTAAAAATATATTACACCTGATACACCTTAATGCTGTGTGCGCTACACACAATTATTGATATACTGCATACTTGTACTAAAGCGCTCCTCATGTGTGGCACAGTTTACAATTTCTATTAATCCACCAGACATTTAATGTCCGGTAACACAGTTACTTGTGACTTAACCAGACATTTTAACGCATGGTTCCCCTATCTATAGTTAGTATATGTGTGCTTTAAATCTGTAAGCATATATAAGATGCACCTGTAAAGTTTTTCATCTATATATTTATGCCCTGTTGGTCTAATGGCTATGACACTCATGCAAATGAGAGATCCAGGTTCAAATCCTAGACAGGGCTAGGAAAAACATTATTATCTTGCACCTACAACAACCAGGTGGTATTGTATTTTCGCACATAATTCTGCTAAGATGATTCACTGTACATTGACCTTATATAAATTTAATACCTTTTTTTTTAGGTATTGAATTTGAATTATTTGCACCTCAATATTTTCTATACTCCTGGACTAATATGATATATAGCTTATTGTATTGTACATTATTTTATTGAGTATATACGTAATCGTTGAATCGTGTAGGGGGGGGGGGGGGGTTGGGAGAGTTTCTATTAAGGTCCCTGCCTTGCCGTTCCCTACCCTTCCTATGCCTTTTATGGTGCCTGCCTACTATGCCCTTGCCTGTGCCTCCCATGCCTTGCCTACCCCTGCCTTACTGATTCCTCTTCCTGTTTCCTGGCCTGCCTTTGCCGTGCCCTTTCCTTGCCGTGCTTAATGCCTTTGCCTTGGCAACCTCTCCGCAACACTTTCTATATTGATTAGCATTTTCTGATATAACTATATATCAGGTTCTAAACAAAATATGTCCTGGTCCATGGCATATTGCGTCCAGATAACACTGCAGTATTGCTAATGCAAAAGCCCGGGGATAATATTTCTTCAAATTAAACCTTTTCTGCTTTGGCGATTTGATCGATTAATATGGAACACACGGGAACTTGGTTTTTATACAATTCAACCTAAAGGGGTATCTGAAATGTTTCGCTTGCGAACCTAGGGGACCCTGTCCCCCGCTCCGCAACACTTTCTATATTGATTAACTCTTTTTCTGGAAGTTCGGTTGTTGTTATTTTAGGTGAAAAATCAAACAGCGATGTGACATATGTTCCAGAGAGGTGAATCAAAACACGGTTAGCAACTTCCATCAGCAGTGTTGGTTATGGTGACATCAGCAAATTTTTCAGGCAAAAGATTTTGATCCAATAATCCATAAAATTCAGAATAAAATTTCTCAGCACTTCCACTGTACTTCTCAATGACAAATTTGATTTTTCCCCAGAGTTCCACAGCCTCATCAACAGAAAAGTTGATGCTTGAAAATGCATTCCTTGTCTGCTCAGGTAAACACATATCTTTTTTCACTATGGTGACACACTCAACCAGAATAACACGTAATTTCAAAGGGTGAAATTTCTTCAACAGCTGTTCCTCTTTAGAAAGAGGGCTAGACGCTTTTTCAGTAGCTGAGTCACTATTTTTTCCTTGGTGATTGGCGTTTTTATGTCTTGTCAAACCTCTGGCTGTTTTTTTCATTTTTCCACATTCACTACAAACAAATTCAGTAGTTTTCACGGTAGATGATTCCTCAGATATAACTGAATCTATATCCAAGTTAAAATCACCGTCATCGTCCAAAAATCCACCCTCAATTAAGTCAAACAAATCATCAAGATCTTCCCCACTGATAAAATCCTCCTTGTTCGTCGCCATTTTCAAAAACCGTGCAGTGTGAGCGGGTCGTCGCAAAAAATTTAACTACGAATTTGTTAACAAAGGAAACGGCCCGTGGCACTAGACTATCTTTTTTTCTTATGACTATGGTTTTTCTCATTGTTTCTTCCTTTTCTTCCACTTCCCTTTGTAGTTCCTCTCGTCACATTTTCTAGTTCCATTTCAATCTTTTTTGCAATTTTTTCTGTTTCCCTATACCATCCTTCCTGTTCATTCTCTTTCTGATCTTTGATTACCTGCTTTCATACAGGGTACACTGTGTCACACGTAGGGCACATTGTATATAATGTGTCACAAATCCAGTGGAGCACTTATATATAGCAACACAGCATTAAAGGTGTATAATATGTTTTTCATAAACCAACATTTACAGGACTTATGACGAAGCCTATTGTTACTTCTGCATAGCAAATACAGTTGTTTAGAATTTTTCATTTTGCAGAATAAGTTCCTGTGGATATTCAAAAATTTGGCACCAGGTTGAGCGATTAGTGCAAGTAACCGTGTTGCAGATCCAGGTGGACACAAAAATAATTTTCTAACAACTTTGTATTTATACGGCATAAAATTTAGATTGAATATTTGGCACTGTACTTTAGAAGCACATTCCTACTTTCTCTGGGCTGGATAATGTATTTGGTCCTAAACCTACTAGGACAAATTTTATCTGTCTGACTTATTTTAATCCTGAAAATAACTTTTAATGTTTTCTGTACATGTAGCTTGTCAAAATTGATATGCTGTCAAAAACAGTTTATCAGCGTCTCTGAGAATGGCTAAATTCAGCAACTCAGAAATTATGATAAAAGTGAAAAAAAAAATTGGGTTTATTTCATCATACTGGTCTAAAAGCAAAGTCATTATTTCAATTTTTACAGAAGTTAAAGGACTTTTACTTGTACAAAAAGCGTAATTTTTCATACCGCTGACACCAAAATGGCTGCAGGGACTAATTGGTTTGAATTATTTTATAATAAAAAAGTTGTTGCAAACCTTCTATGACAATAGGGTGAGAACGAAAAATTTACACACTCTGTGAGACATTGGTCTTAAACCTAAAAAAATTTCAGCGAGAAATTTGAAAATTATAAATCATAAAATCGCAAAAGTTTATCTTGAAAAAAAATTTTAATTTTAGATAATACGAAAGTAATCCTCATGAAAATTTTGCTGATGTTTTTTCATAAAGAAATCATCCATATTACCCATATGGGGTATATAACTTGATGAACAATGAAATTTCTCGCATTCTCAAATATGTGTAATATAAGGCTAAAAACTGTGATGTAATTTTCCTCTTAAGTTTTGACTTTTGACCCAGCTAGAAATCTCAGCCTTGTCCTTTCATACTTAGTGTAGCTGGCTATAGCGAAAAAAATTTGACCCATTTTACTTGTATTACTAACATCAAACAACGTCGAGGCTGTTCTCTTTTGTACCGTAAATTCTCTAATTTAACGCGTGGTAAAAAATAATTATTTTGGGCAGCACGCGTAGAAAATTAGACTGAAAAATATTATAAAATTTTGGATATCAAATCACGCGTTAATAATTGAACAAAAAAAAATTCAAACGCTGTAAATTAGGATTTATTTGAAACTTTTTTATACTTGATCATGATGATATACAAAGATTTCGGTAAAAAATTACATTCCTGGCTTTCTTTTTCTTCTTTTTCTTGTTTTTATCCTCCACCTCCTTAATTTTGTCATGGTACTCCTCCATGACCCCTTTAACAAGTTTTTTGAGTTTACTGTACAACACTGCATTTTCAACTGATTTGTAAAATATCCAGAAATATCTAGGTTGATAATTAAAAACTTGAAAATTACAAAAAAAGAATCTCTTTATTGTGTGCTTTTTTTTCAACCAGGAAATGTTCATCGTTATGGGTTACTACGCGTAATAATTAGACAAAAATAAATTATTCTGAATGTTGGCTACGCTTTAATAATTGGACGGAAATAAATTACGATTTTTCCTAAAAATTGGTGCTACACGCTAATTAGAACACCCATGAAATTAGAGAATTTACAGTAAACATACCCGGTGGTATTTCTTTATAAGTACCAAATTTTATGTGTATATACATTCCTTGCGCTTATTAGTGTAATCAAAGTGCCCTGTACATATATCCGAAAAATTTGTGTCATTGGCTCACTCTTCACGAATAACACCACATAACAAAGAAACCGTGTTTTGCTTTTTCTTGTAACCTATACTGAGATTTGATTGTGATATATACTGGAATTAATTGTCTTTAAGAATTTTTTTACAGTTCTACAATATTATTTCAGATCATTCCAGCAATGCAGAAATATTTAATGAGGTGGCACCGGTATACGAGGAGGCGTTGAAAAAATCAGGTTACACTGTAAAACTAAAGTACAAAAATAAGAACTCAAATGATGATAATAAGGGGAGTAAAAATGGAAAGAGAAAGATTATATGGTTTAACCCGCCGTTTAGCAAGAATGTAGAAACAAATGATGGCAGTTATTTTCTAAAATTAATTAGTATATAAGCACTTTCCCGCGAATCACAAATACCACAAACTCTTCAATAAAAATACGGTTAAAATGAGTTACAGTTGTATATACAAAAAATATGAAAACTGTCATCAACGGCCATAATCATAAGATTTTAAATACTGAGAAGCGTAAGGATAAAGAGAAAACTTGCAACTGTATAAGAAAAGAAAGCTGTCCGTTGTTCGGAAAATGGCTACCGGAAAACATTATTTATAAAGCCACGGTATCATGTGACGATCCGGTTTATTGTGACAAAGTTTATATCGGTATCCGAGTCTACATTTAAGAAACGTTATGCTAACCACATAAAATCAATTAGGCATGAAAAATATGAAAACGACACTGAATTGTCAAAAGAAGTTTGGAGGATAAAACGTAGCAATTATACGCCACAGCTGAAATGGAATGTGATAAAGAAATGTGCACCCTACAACCGCGCATTGATGAAGTGTCATTTGTGTTTGTCAGAGAAACTGGAAATAGCTATTTATAAAGACAATAATATTTTAAACAAAAAGAACGAGTTAATTTCCAAATGTAGACTCGTGAACAAATACATACTCTTACGACACGACACAAAAGATTGATGACGTGAACGAAGTCATTGTAGTTTCTTTTTTAAGATTATTGCATTGTAATTTTTAACGGTTAAGAACTCAACTGATGATTGCAAAAGGCATGAAACTTTAAGTTTTGAGAAACTTGTGTAGTTTTTATTTTATTTTACATATATATATATATATATATATACACTATGAAAAATTTGAAGTTAGGAAACAAAGATTCTATATACAAAAAATTCAGCCACTATATATTTATGAAAAGGTGACTTTGTGAATGGTGTGTTCTCCCTCAGACATAATAGCTACCCTAACAAATATAGGTACCTGTCGTCTGTTGTCTGTCGTCTAGGAGAATGGCCTAATTTGCAGTTATTCCTGACTGGTGAAAATAATGGAAGTGTGTATGGTATACCAATTTAATAATATCCATATAAGTATGGCAGAAGTTTACTAGAGAGCTGGGAATTTTAAAGAGACCGGAATAACATCAGCAGCCGCTCGTGGTAGATTGGTATTCTTGGAACCAAGGTTAACACGCTTGAAATTTTCTGATCATTTTCAACAAATATGACCAACATATTTGAATTCAGCATCAATTTATGGAAACATGCAAATTTTCATGTTTATAAACTAAATACAACTGCCTTTATAAGTAGCCTTTTGATGTTTTATGAAACTGACCATGCAAATCAACTGCAGTGAATATGTTTCACTGCAGTTGAATATTATGATCAAACTCCTATAAACTTTAAAAACTATCATATCATATCTTATGTATATATTTTTAAATCCAAATATGCCACTCGTTATTCCCTAAAAGTTTTTGTTTCCTCTTCTCTTTTAAAATTTGACGATGTTAACCCAGATACGACAATAAGCTACATGAGAACGTCACCCCTTAATATTTATCAACAAAAATATAGTCATAGATTTAAAAAAAAAGTTACCTAGAACAGCTGTTAGAAGCCATTTGAGTTGCGTAAACGTTAGGTTTATTTTTGTTCTACGGCTTTAGCCGGTAGGTAGAACTTTAAAATGGGCCCCTTTTTGGGGGGAAGCACTTCATGGAAGGATCCATATAGTCTGTGAATATGTCGTATACTTGAACCTCCAACACAACCTCACCTTCACCCGACATTGTCGTATTCCTTCCCCCACGACAGCTCAACTGCATCCGACACGCGACGTTAAGCAATTTATCAACGTCGTGATGTTGTTATCAACGTCGTGATGTTGTTAATACATACTACTGCCTAGTGTAATATCTTTGTAATACACAGTAATATACTGTAGTACTTATTAGTATGCCGTATTCTACACTGTATTACTTTGTAGTATATTCAGTAATACACTGTAATACCTTGTAGTATTCGGTAATATACTGTAATACCCTGTAGTATTCAGTAATACACTGTAATACTTTGTAGTATTCGGTAATACACTGTAATACCTTGTAGTATACGGTAATATACTGTAATACCTTGTAGTATTCAGTAATACACTGTAATACCTTGTAGTATTCTGTAATACACTGTAATACCTTGTAGTATTCGGTAATACGCTGTAGTACTTAGTAATATACTGTAATACTTTGTAGTATTCAGTAATACACTGTAATACCTTGTAGTATTCGGTAATACACTGTAATACCTTGTAGTATTCGGTAATACACTGTAATACCTTGTAGTATTCGGTAATACACTGTAATACCTTGTAGTATTCGGTAATACACTGTAATACCTTGTAGTATTCGGTAATACACTGTAATACCTTGTAGTATTCAGTAATACACTGTAATACTTTGTAGTATTCAGTAATACACTGTAATACCTTGTAGTATTCAGTAATACACTGTAATACATTGTAGTAGTATTCAGTAGTACACTGTAATACATTGTAGTAGTATTCAGTAGTACACTGTAATGCCTTGTAGTATTCAGTAATACACTGTAATACCTTGTAGTATTCGGTAATATACTGTAATACCTTGTGGTATTCGGTAATATACTGTAATACCCTGTAGTATTCAGTAATACACTGTAATACCTTGTAGTATTCAGTAATACACTGTAGTACCTTGTAGTATTCGGTAATATACTGTAATACCCTGTAGTATTCAGTAATACACTGTAATACTTTGTAACAGTATTCAGTAGTACACTGTAATACCTTGTAGTATTTAGTAATACACTGTATTACCTTGTAGTATTCGGTAATACACTGTAGTACTTAGTAATATACGGTAATATCTTGTAGTACTCAGTAATACACTGTAATACCTTGTAATACACTGTAGTACTTAGTAATATACGGTAATACCTTGTAGTATTTGGTAGTACACTGTAATACCTTGTAGTATTCGGTAATACACTGTAATACCTTGTAGTATTCAGTAATACACTGTAGTACTTAGTAATATATCGTAATATCTTGTAGTATTTGGTAGTACACTGTAATAATTAGTATTATACTGTAATACATGTAGTACTCAGTAACGTTAAGCAACGGGCACTTTACATAGAAAAACATTATGAATTGGGTGAAATTTGTTATCACTTTATTGATTGGTTGATTTAGCTACTTCGTAGCGTTGCTTTTTTAGTGTATGGCAGCATGCATAAAATAGCAGTCGCGTGCTTTATTGAGAAAGAAGGGGGCCAGTATGGTGAGCTTTTGTTTTTATTTAAATTCTTAGCTGTTTAAATTGTTAGAAAAGACAGCTCCGTTGTGGATTAAGAAGACATTTCTAGGTTTGCAATCAAAAAAATTTGTAGTCTCCTCTAAAAACAATGCCTTCAGACATACCAAGACGAACAAGTATTGAGTATGGCTTCCTTTTCTTAAACATAGTGCATTTTTGTGCTCTAGCTGTAAATAAAAGTAGTGAAAATGTGCATAAATTCAGCACTTTCAAAGATTACCTATTATCTCTATATATAGCTATATATATCATATCAGGTTATTGTAGGTGAAAGATTTTTCTAGCCCTGTCCAGGTTTATGACACTTATGTAAGTAAGAGATCCATCTCTTACTTACTTGTCATAACCATTAGACCAACAGGGCATGATCATATATACAAAACTTTACAGGTGCATAATATATACACTTAGAACTTTACATCACACGTAGCTTAGTTAATTAAACTTTTTATTATGCTAACAAGTCAGGGGACCTCAGCAGAAACGCTTTAGTACAGGTATGCAGTATGTTGTAAATCCCCTTTAGGGTGAGTGCCTTGCACAGGTTAACAATGTCACATATCATAGATACCCTTCTAAAAATCTTTTTGCAACTTTGGTTAACCATGGGCTGAGCACTCAAGACAAGTATACCATGTGGCACACATTTACCTTATATCCTATATTATAATATGCTTGTGTGGGTGACTATGTTAGTCCATGGCACAATCACGGGTCACTTTCTTATGGCTCACACATTGTCTTCCCTAAAATTTACTAAAAAAAAAATAAGTAAGCCACAGAACGAGAAAACAGGGGTTTCATTTGTTAATTATGCTACAGTCAGGGGCGGATCCAGAGTTTTTCAAGACTTAGTCAAAACACTGCTGCCATACCCCACTTGGGGGCTTACAGCCCCCCCCCCCCCCCCCGCCCAAGTGGGGTATGGCGCGAAGACCCAGAAACTTTCGCTAATTTGAGCTTTGCGGGTACAAAAATCGCCGGAATTGTCTTCCGATTCATTTAGTTATCATTAAAATTAACGAAAAGAAACGCTAAGCTATAAGAAAATCTCCTAAGAACATTCTTTATAAGAAACAACTCTGTATTATATGTCATATTTTGGATAGATAAAAGCACTAATGTCGCTAAAAACTGTGCTAACATGTTAGAACTTAAACTGTTTATCAATCAAAAACAACAACAGAGATTAACAGGGATTAACTACAATAAAGTGAGACAATTGTGAATATATTTCAATATTTATAAATTCTTGCTGTTTCTGCCAATATCAGGCTTCATCAGCATGACTAGGTGAATCAAATGATCACACCAGTCATGGACAGCAAAATAAAACACAAACATAACATAAACAATAAGAATATGGAAAGATCAGGATAATGAAGATGAAATGTACATACATGTGATATGATACATACACACCTCGACCCATGTATTTGTTCAGATACACAGGAACGATATATAATGAGGTCATAGAGTTCACTTGCAGGCTGAAATAGGAAAGTGCGACTTTCGTTTAAGAAGGTTGCAACCTGGAACAAAGGGAACGTAATGATTTGGTTTGGAGTGTACACCAGACTTAACAATACTTTCATAACAAAATAAAAATTTTAACTGATCTCCATCAGGTAAAATAGATGGGTGGATACACTGCGTAAAGAGAGTTCGAAACCGTAACAAGCTGATCTGTGGGTAAAACGTATTAATTTTTTTTCTTATTATTGTTGACAAGGCAAGTATTGACAGAAAAGGCGACCATGTCTTACGGGTACAGTTGTTGATTGCTTCTGCTTTCACTGCCTCCTCAGGAGAAAGAATCATGTCACAAACAGGGTGGGGTGTTTCAGTGTTGTTGTCGTTAACATAACAAAATGTAAACAAATTTAAATCATTTCATTCATTTTAAATATATTTAATTCTTAAATATGAAAATGCTGCATTGTTTTAACGCTCGGAAATTATTATTATTATTATTGAAATTATTTACCCAGGATAGCCTCTTCAGTTCCTTTTGGTACTGCTTTCCAAGAGGGTCCTGCGAAGGGGGTCCTAGTGCATTTAAAGCTCCCATTTGAGCTACAAAAGTCGTGCAAGCACAGCCATCGCTCAACTAGACAACCGCCTAAGATATCAATCCTATTCTCATGCTGAGCGCTAAGCAGAAAGGATAGATTCACACTTTTATAGTCTCTGGCATGACTCGGCCGGGTTTGAACCCAAGACCTCCCGCACTGGAAGCGAACGCTCTACCATAAGGTTTGTCCACCAATTTGCACTGTTTTCTTTTTACATCTTGGAACGTGTGCATATACCCACTAAATATCACAAGAGTCTCTTGGAATGTTTCTTTTAGCTTTACATGATACAGTAATAAAAATCTGGGGGAAATTGTATAGAAAGGTCTTGTGACCGCGTCAAAAATTCTTTTAATCATGATATTTTTTTAACAAATCGTGCAAAGCATGTGATCCTATGCGGTATTCTGATCATCGCAATCAGCGGAACACAATAGAAGGAACAGCGTCACAAACTTTTGACAAAAATGGTAACACCCCATTGACATCATCATCATCATTTATATTTTTTTTAAATGTCTGTGGAAAAGGATGGTAGACAGAAATAACTGATTTTAGTTGTCTTACTGTTGATTTCTTACATTTTGTGCAAATATTTAGTAGGGTTGCTGTATGCGATAGAATAAATAGGTGATTGGAGTGTAGTAGTAGTAGTACAGTAGTAGTTTGTACAACTTAACAAAATATGTTAGGGTTTTTGAATCCCTTTGGTATGCTTGTTTTCTCTGGTGTACTTTTGACACTAGCGAAGCAAGTATATATTTTGATATTCTGAGTTTTTATTAGTTTTTGTTACACCTACCTGTATTTTTAAACATTTTGTTTCAGCAGGTATAAATAATGCAGATTGTGACTTTCAAAAATGCAAATTTAAATTTTATGGGTGGGATGTATTTTATAATGTTATGGTGAACTGACTGATTTACTTTTTCGCATTGTCAGGTTAAATAATTTTAGTAGATATGGCTTTAAATGTCACATATAAGGCTGGACTTGAAAATATATATGTTTGCCATTGTGGCGCCGTAGATTAGTGGTTATAGCTCTCGTACTCTGTGTGGGAGACCGAGGTTCGATTCCTCTTGACGGCGATTCAACATGGGCGAGTGAATGTTACCATAGCCCCGGGTTAACCCAAGCCATGTGAGGGAAATTGGGAAGATGGCACACTGTGTGGGCCGTTGGATGTTGCCGGGAGTTGTCTAGTAGAGCGCGGGCCCTAAATTGGGTCTGCGTAGCTCAAAATGAGCATTAAATACTCTAGGACTCTCCATCTAAGCCATGGCCCCTCCTGGAAATAATAGACAGGGTATATCCCTCGATATTTGTGAGGCTAGCCATGTAAAGTATGCACATCTATCTATCTATCTACCTATCTATCTATCTATCTGCCATCACCCAGGTGAGGGTTTTAGCACTGACCCGGTCAGTCGGGATTTTATTTTATTTTTATTTTCAAAGCATGTCTATCTACGATATATTTTTCATACATTTTAAGAGAATGTACTAAATAAGCGCCACCAAAAACAAAGCTTATGGTCTGTGTTATTATGAAGAACGTGAGGTATAGAGAACATTAAAGTCGGCCCTTTCCTTCATGCTGACACTCTTATGCTCCTCTGGTGCATTACACTGAGACTCCAACGAAAGGCGAAAGACCATTTGGAACCATGCCACAAGTCAGCCTGACCTTCATCGTCACAGAGAATACTGCGAGAAGAGTGCGCACCCATCATCATCATCATTCATCATTCTCGGCTTAACGTCCGTTTTCCATGTTAGCATGGGTTGGACGGGGTATATTAATGACCCTCTTCCAATCTGATCTAGACTGTGTTAGATCTAAACTCAACTTCCTCTGTATCAAGTCTGTCCTTATAACCTCCTGCCAAGTCTTTCTCGGTCTGCCTCATGGCCATGCAAGTTTAATATAACCAGAACATGAGAGAGGTTAGGTGTCCTGTACCTTAATACAGGTTTCGCACGAATGTTCTTGTGATGTTATACCAAAGAAAAAACACAGTGAATAAAGTTTATAAAATCTCTTTAAAGGGGGGAAGAGAAATCAAAAATGTCTAGAAATATATTTAATGCCAAAAACATATAGCCAATCTGCCAACACATCATCGCGTTCAACGTTGTTTCAACTTTGCACTTGTGGTTAATACGTTTTACAAAATTCATTTTTTATTGGGTTTCGTTTTTAAGGCTGGCTTTCGTGCATCTACAGAAAGGAAAAATATTTTTTTGTAACTGTGATCCAAAAAAAGTTTTCCACCCGGCGCTATATTACTGACTTGGTCGGGCGACTGTAAACACCAATTTTTATAAGCCCAGCCTAAAGCAGTTGTTGGAGTTTTCATTGGTTATTTTTTCGATGCACATGCTTTAGTTTTTTATCCTTGAATAAGGCATATCGTAAAATTCACACTGCATGGATTAAATGAGAAATACAGTGGATTCTTCTATGGGCATACACCTAGTCTCTATCTTAATAGCCATTGTCTGCTTTGTAACTGTGTTCATCTTTTTCGATTAAACGGATGATCTTTCTCTATTGAAATTTTGTAAATATATTGTTTTAACATTTAACGTCATGTATCACTTTCTATTATACCGCGCATAATTGTCCTTATTTTTATGTATTCATTCATTCACAATGAATAAAGCAAATTGAAAAAGGAATTATTCGAAGATTTTCACTTCTGCAAGGAGCTGTCCGCGTCAACCTGCATGATTATTTCTTCCAACTACTTTTTTCCGCTCTATGTTTTTATTTGCGCGCTCCCAACCTCGTCCCAGGGTTTTGTGGCCCGTAGCGGTATTAAATTCTTCACAAAATATAAAAACAGCGGACGTATTTCCGCCTACAGAGACTTTCGGAATATTATGCAAAATACAGTTGAAAACAAGATAGCTACAGTAAAAAACAATGAAGAGAAAAACAAGAGAAAATGGCGAAATAAAAAAATGAATTTACAGAGGATTATATCCTGCGTAAATTTAATTCTTTTTGCTTCGCCAATTGGACTTATTCTCAAAAACTTATTCAAACTATTTTTGTTACGTCGTTATTTTCGTTAATCTTGTATCTAAGGCAGGAATAGTTCCAATTCAATACTGTTTTTTCCTTGACCATAATGATAAAAAATCACGTCTTGCGTGTTTGTTTTGTTTTCCAGAAATAATATTTGAAGCCAGGTGTCCCATTTAAATTCTTCGCAAGAAGTTAGAAATAAAAATTGAGAAGTATTTTCCGATATTGATGTGGAAATTTCATAAAACAATTATTTCAACTTTTTTTTAGACAACTCTTATAGTCCTAAATTAACTTAACATGTAAATATTCTTATACAATTTATAGAGTGGTCTGAGCGTTATAAAATACGTTTTTAACAACAATCTTGTGGCACGATAACGGCTTGTCAGAAGCAAATAATGTTGCGTAATTATACTAACTTGTTTTTTTGCAAACATAAAATAATTTAGACAGACGAAGTAATTAACATCGTTGTGTCAAAAAGATTGTAAAAGAATAATAATTTCCCTTGTTTACTCATTTATTGAGAAAATAAACTAGAAAAAAAGTCAAGTCAGCATTTACGACGGCATTGCCGAATGCCATCGTCGATTCCCATGCCTGCCAATATGATTTTTGTGTTTTTTTTACAGATCTGATGCTGTTGGCTACCTCTGGCTAAAAAGTGAAAGTTGCCAAATACAGTTGACTGCATCAGAATTTTTAAATAATTTTTTATATAAATATATTTAATATAAACTTTAGAAAAAGTCAAAGGTTTATTACTGCGACATTGTTTACCTGTAAAGTGCTAAGCCGTGTTAACAACGGACTGTTTTCTGTGTTTTTGTTTAAACCGAGGCTACAATAAAGTTTTTTGGAAAAGGGTATTACTTTTATACAAACTAGTCGTTAGCCCGTGGAAAAATCCACGAGTTCGGCCGTCCTTTTTATACCGCATTGCGTGCGTCTCGCTACTTGCGCAGCTAAGCTACCATTTTGCGTGACAGACGGACAGACATATACGGGTATTATAATATACACTAGCCGGGAAACCCGGCGTCGAACACTCTGTGGAGCGCTTAATAAGAGTCGTAACCTGTGCCACACATATTTTTCAAAAAATAACTTTCCCGCAACAAAAGCTGAAATGAAAACAGAGTTTACAAACCATTGTTACACCGTCATAGCAAAAACAATCGGTCAATATTATTTTATTTTGCAGAATAATTGTCTGTGAAAGTTAAAGAATTAATTGTGACACCGAGCTGAGCGCTTAGTACAGGTAAACCGTGTCGCACATGCATTTAGGCTTAATACCCTTTTTAAAAAAACTGTATTGCAGCTTTGGTTTACAAAATACAGGATACACTCTGTTGAAACGCCGGGTTAAGCCACAAGTAACTGTGTTACCCGGTGTTGAACACCCGAATGAGTGATTAATAAAAACCGTCAACTGTGCCACACATTCAGGCAAGTATGTAGTAAATCAAGTGAAGCGCACAGAATTTATGGTGTTTCCGGTGTAATAAATTTTGCAAAAATAACTTTAGACATTTTAAGCTGAAATAAAAACACAGATTAAAATCCGTTGTTATCCCGTCACAGCAAAAACAATTATATATTCGATATAATTTTTTAAAAACACACGAAACAGCCCGTTGTTTACACTGGACTGAGCGCTTTGTACAGATACACCGTGTCGCACATGAGTATAGGCGTAACACTATTTTTCAAAAAACTTTATTGCAACTTCGGTTTTAAAAGTCAGGAAACAGCCTGGCGTTACCCGGTCAAAAATACTCAGCAATTTTATTTTGCAGAAAAATGTTCATAACAGTAACAAAAGCTGCAGCCATCTGACTGTATTTAGCATAATTAGTATCAGGAATGTTAGTAGCCAAACTGTATTTGGCTACTTTCATTTTTCAGTTAGAGGTAGCTAAAAAGGGCTAGCTAGATAGCCACAACACCAAATAATAGTATACCAAACTGAATAAAAACTTCAAAAGAATAGGAATAAGTAAAGCTAAAGTATAGCTAGCTAGCTAGCTAGCTAGCCAAGCTGGTTCAAAATCTACGTTCCTTGCCAAAATCTTAAAATTGGTGATTTAAGACTTGTACGTGGTTAAAAAAAACCGTAAAATATATGTGCCTTAACATGAGAAAACAAATACTACAACATTAAAAAGCTTATAGAAGACAAAAAGGTCAAACAGACCTGCGAACCTGACACCATCACTTCCAAACTTAAATGGGTTTCGTAGCATGTTTCCGTTGTTTACCCGGTTTTGGCGTGATTCCGAAATTATTCCGAAGTTAAGCTGCGTCTAACCGAAAAGCAGAGTTCCGTAAAAATCGGGCTCTGCTCTATTTTTCCGAAAAAGCTGCGTGCAACCATTTTGAACACACAGAATACGGCTATTATTATAGAGATGTGCCACATGGTGTATATATATACCTGTGTACGAGTACTCAGCTCGGTGTCACAATTAATTTGTAAACGTTTGTAAACGAAACTTATTTCACAAAGTAAAATAATATTGACTGATTGTTTTCGCTATGACTGGGTAACAAAACAACGGGTTGTAAACCGTGTTTTTATTTCCGCTAAAGTTGTGGGAAGTTTTTTTAGAAAAAATATACATATTAACCTGAAACACCATAATGTTGTGTGTGCTTCACTCTATTTACAACATACTGCATACCTGTACTAAATCGCTTTATCTTAATATGTGGCACAGTTTACGGTTTTTATTAATCGTTCCACCGGATGTTGAACGCTGGTAACACCGTCACTTGTGGCATAACCTGGTGTTTCAAAGCAGGATGCCGGAACCCTGTACTAAGCTTGCTTTCGCTCAGTTCCGCAAAAAATTTTAAACTACTCTTTCAATGTGTCGTACAATTTCAAATGAAGTTAGGCTATGTAATCTAATTCAGCTATTATATCCTAGTTAAGTCATGTTGATAGCCTAATTTGGATACAAAATAATATTTTCAAGTTTCAAATATACATACACCTTGCGTAGATACTACTTGTTTTAAAATTATTGTAATGCACCGCCTAAACAAATAAAATTTTAACAAAAACTAACGACAAGCTGCCACGATTATGTCTTGACTTAAATTCCTGTGAAAATAACCTTATTATGATACTAAATAACCTAATAAGGATGCCAAACAAATGTCATTATTAGAAAAACGTGATGCCTAATATGCATTTTGTAAGGTAGTGCTTTTCAAAATGGCATTTCCGAATAGACAATCGGTATTTTATTTGGGACACATAGGTTAAAAATCTGTTACACGTTTTTTTTTTACAAGAAACATGCATACAAAAATCATAGGCTCAAATTGGCAAAAAACTAAGAAGCATCTAAGAAACATGGGCAGACTCAGAAAGGCAAGAATCAATTTGACATATTCTTCTCCAAGAACCAAAAACTAAACAGAAAGCACTAAAAGTCAAACAAAAAATCAGCGCAGGTTGTATGCACATTTTTATGGTGAAAGAAACTCACAAGAAAACATTTGCATCGATTTTTCTCAGGTAGAGAGTATGTCTGTTCATTGGGAAAGTATGTTTTTGAAACAATGGAGAAACATTAAGCCTAAGCCCAAATGCATGTTTCTTGTAATAAAAAAACGTCAATATATACCATATTGATAGATCTAAAATCAAATCAACAGTTGAAGATTATTTCAATTTACTTAGCAATTTGAAACTCGCATATTTAATGCTAAAATTTGTTCTAGAATTCAATCAAATGGAGCAAACAAAATGAAGAATGAGAACTATTGATGTCAAATGCAGAAAAAGTTCGACAATCGTCTAAGCCTATAAATAAAAACAAAGAGCATGAAAGTAAGTTATTTATTTTTTCTATAAAATTACCTCAAGACGATTAATTAACGCTGGACTTTTTTTTGCGGTTCTAACAACAAACGTTTTGATAAAGAAATGGATTTCTTATTTAGTACGCTTTATTTTTGTAACTTATTTTTGCTAATAAAGTTCGGCTTTGCAAAAATCAATCCCACTTTTAATTTAACATTAATTGATCCTCCTACTGTAGCAAAGATAATTCTATATTTTAATAAGATGAATGTAACGAGACAACATTTTTAACTTCCATCAGTTTATTTAAATTTCCTGTTTCATAGGTGTTACAGGATATGTAATCATTATGTCTGCCAAGTCCAACGCATATTCCAATGTCTGTTAAAACAAGCCCGTCACAATTAACTAAAGTGAAGTCGTGGCAACCAAAAACACAAGAAGAAACTTATTAAATGAGGAGGACGGGAGTGAAAAATCCATACCATTAGTTGCTGAGAACTGGGCTTCTGTTTTTAATAGCAACACAGGGGGAGAGTTCCCGAGAATGCAACAATAACATTTAAGTTCACGAACCATTTGGAAATAGACAAGTACATAGTAGTTCGTGTCGGTCGGGAATCTTCTTCGAATTCGACATCATCATCACCATCATCATTCTTAATAGATTGGATGATCTTACGAACAACAACAAATCGAAGAATATCTAGAGTCGATTAGAACTATAGAATAAATTTGACAAATATGCAGTTGCAGTCATACAAAACAACGCTGTGGTTGGACAGTGCAAGCAAGTGCAACGCGCTAACCAACTGGGCTATCGTGACAGAACTAATTCGTGAATATTTAATATTTAATTGAAGTTTCTAACCTTTATTTTTTGAGCTGGTGTGTTAATCAAAACAAAACATATTTTTACCACTGTTGCATTTATTTGAGCAAAATAATTTCAGTAGTATGACATTCTTTATCACAGGACGGTAAACATCAAAGGGAAAAGATTAAAAAATACTCTTTTTGATAAAGGTGAAGGGGGGGGGGGGGGGGGGGTTCTTTCGTTTATGAACAAAGCAAAACCCATGCAATTTTTTTCATAAAAAAATAGGCGATTAAAAAGCATTCTACGTACTGTCCGGGTTGCGTATTCGCCCATCTCAGCAGTTTTTAAAATGCAATAAAATTCCTGTGTGCAAAATAAAAAAGGAATGGCGATTCTGTTGTGCAGACAACAGAAACAGCAATTTGGGAAGATTAGCGCAAGATTTATTTCAAAAAGTATCAATTTGAAAAATATTATTCGTTGTGGTGCAAAAGTTTCCGTGAATGGATTACAAGCTTCTGAAAGTATACATTAGCATTACTTTGGTTTTGCAAAAGGTATTTTTACCTGTAAAAAAATATACCTCAACAACATGGATTTATGTTCGCGTTGATTAATGATCACGGTGTCTGACAACGGACAATTCTTTCCCATATGAATTAACACTTCTCGAGCGCAAAGTGTTAATTCTTTCGTCAAAATACTGAACACGACGTCCACGTCAATAACCGGGTGCATTAAGTCTTAAATTTCTCAGCTTCCCTTCTTTATACCAGCCAACGTAAGGCATAGACGAAGTAAATCAACTCGCCGTATATATTTAATTTAAAATCTATTACAATCTATTACAAAATTCTAACAAGGTTGGTCATTGTCTTTATTTCTCTGTTGTTTAAACAATAGACCAATTGCCTTTAACCAAAAATTCAACCTGGTATTCTTATAAAGCATGTTCTTATAAAAGAAAAAGCATGTAGGTGTACACTATTCCCACTTTTAAAGTTTTACTACCCAACCGTGCAAGGGTATCATATTCAAACCATTTCGAACACATTTGCCACTTCAGATAATTGTTCGAAATTAGCGTAAGAAAAACAAATCTAACCAAAATGCGTGCCTTCAACAGAATACTATGCCGTTAAAATCAGTATAACAATTGTGTCGATGTTGTGCCGCTGAAATCTTTCTAAAAAAGCTACAAATGGCATGTCAAAGAAAACAGTGTACTAAAAGTATGGATGTTATGTATAAATAACTACAGCAAATATATGAATGATCGGGCTCCTATAAATATCTAACAAGATTATGGATGCTGTGTAGATCATATTGTTCTGCCCAGATTGCGAAAACGGCCTGTTTATAAACAGGACGGTCGGATTATGTACGCATGGTCCGGTTATGTTTTTTTTGCACTGATTATGTCGTGGTGACCGGTTTATAAATGTGATTGGCATTTTCTTCGAACTTTTATGAATGAAACATTGACGAATTAATGTCACATGCCATTTTTCTCTGCAAGATAGAACACCATTGAAAACTAGGCATAGCGAAAAAAAGTCTCGACGTAATTCTTAGTATAAACTCCTCTTGTGTGATTACATTTCAACATTTCAACGTAATATACTTTGAAGTAACTAAACTTCACGGAACTAGAATTTGCGGATGGGTGGGTTCATTTTTATTTTTCACAGGAATTGAATTCTGGGGGGATGACCTAAATTATTCGTTTTGCCGGAATTAACTTTGGTGAAAAGTTATTAAACTTGCGAATCCCAAAGTTTAGTTTTCACGAAATGCCGTTTCATTTGAGAAAACAACAACAACTTTGCCACCAGGGCTATTTGCTTGTCACGAATGATATAAAAGCCGGCCTGCCCCGATTATGTTTGTTCTGTAATAAGTAAGAAATAATATGAAAAATGTGGTACATAAGCCGGCCGACCCTGATTACGTTCGTTCTATTATAGTCTCAAATAATACTAGACTGTCGTACATAAGTCGGCCTGCCCCGATTATGTGCGTTTTTCCAGTAACAAATGATATTAGACTGTCGTACATAAACCGGCCTGCCCTGATTATGTTCCTTTTGTAAGTGCCAAATAATACTTTTTAAACTGTCGTACATAATAAGCCGGCCTGTCCTGATTATGTTGCCCTGATTATGTATTTTCTGCCCTGTTCTTAACCGGGGCAATCTGCCGTACATAATCAGGGCAGCGTTTATTAACCGGGCAGAACAATATCATCGTTACAAACGGACGGATGCTTTGCCCATCGACACATTTCCATAAAACTGTGAATAATAAATTAGAGACAGTGTGAAATTTGTATGGCATGGATGCTGTGTCGTTTTCGACACATTCGCTGTACGGCTGAAAACTTTGTGAAAAATGTATGTATGCCTTGTCAAAGCGTACTAAAACATTACAGCAAATGTATGAATGATCGGGCTCCATAAATTTCTAACAAGATTATGAATGCTGTGTAGATGGTATCATCTTTGCAAATACACGGATGCTTTGCCCATCGACACATTTCAACCAACCTGTGAATCATAAGTTAAAGACAGTGTGAAATATGTATGAATCCTTTGTCGTTTTCGACAGATTCTATCAGTTGCACGGATGCTGTACGGCGGGAATCTTCATGCTGTGTTCATCGATACATTACAACGAACGAGTGAATGATCAGTTAAAAGCAGCGTAAGAAATGTATGGATGCTGTGTCGTTTACGACACATGTAAAAAGTGCGCCAAATAAAATTTTCTTAAAAAAATCTGCCGAATTTATGTATACTGGTCGTTGATAGCAAGCAACAACTGTGTATTTGCTTTCCCCTCTTGAAAATTATAGCGAATGTGCGCATGAGAGTTCTGTAACCATGGAACCAATGTACGTCTGCTGGGCCTTTAACAGAACACTGTGTGGTGAAAATCAATATAAGAATTGCGTCGATACTGTGGCGGTTTCACGCGCTGTTAGTAAAAGTATGGATGCTGTTTCTAACAAAACGTGTACTAAGTTATGTTGTGGAAATCATTGCAGCAAATATATGAATGGTCGTGTTCCTATAAATTTTTAAAAAGATGATGGATTTAGTGCAGCTCTGTCGGTAGAGCGTTTGAATCATGTCCTCTACTTGAGATTATAAGTACAATATCCCCCCATTGTCTAGTTAGTTAGACATTTCAAAAAGATTTTTGTAGCAATGGGAGCTAAACACTGGAAACCTTTGACCACAAACCACATTAAATAGAAATCACCATCAGCGGTTTGAGGCAGAATTGCCAGAGAATTTACTGGATGGCTCTTATGTTATGACAATTTTTTTTGCAGTAACTCTAATGATCAGGATGTTTTTTTATGCCACTACCTGTACACGTGGTAGAGCTTAAAAGTACTGCCAAAGTCCTTTTCCATGTATTGGAATAAAATGTTAGTGTTGATCGTTATGTTGTTATTTGTTTCTTTACAATGCATATTATGACTGCTAGGTGACATATATATCTCTGTTTGTTATTACTTTTCTTAAAATTCATAGTTTCCAAATCGCTTATATTCATTTCCAACGTTTTTTCGTGTAACACTTCTGTGATCTAATTGTAAGATTCTTACAGAGAAAATCTGTAAAAGATCCAGGTTCAGTCACATTTTCTTTTTATATGACTCTTGCTACATTACATCAAGTCCAAGTGTACCAATTCAACGACAAAGGTGAAGTCTCTCTAAGTGCAATAATTAATGCTTTTTTTAGCATGCCACTTTGATTTATGCAGAAATAATCTGCACAAATGTATAACGGCATTTATGTAGAGTGAAACTAACTGTAAGTAGGATTCAGGCGTCTCAGACACAAGAAAAAGCAAAAAATATTGAGTCCTAACTTCCAAGAAAATTCTGTGCTTTTAGTGTGAGCGTAAAACCGCTTGGGTTTCATGTTTTTATTATGAAACTAGCCGGATAACCCGACATTAAACGACAGTTTGAGCGTTAAAGTGCAGTTAAACCCTGACATTCATCTCACTGAGTGATTACCTTAAGGGAAGAAATTATTTGCGGAAGAAATTTGTGCGGAACTTTTTTTGGCGGAATTAATTTTTGCGGATTTTGCCCCAATCCGCAAAAATAAATTTCGCAGAAGTTAAGAAATTTTGGTCATCCGCAAAAATAAATTCCGCAAACTTTTTGAAATACTTTATGCTTAAAGAATCGATCTGTTGACTTTGCTTTACGTTTAAAGGCCTCTTTAGCTTGACGATCCATGTAGAAATATTTTCGATATTTTCAGTGACGATATTTGATCTTAGATTTGTTACAGCTTAGTATTCTTTTTTTGATATTTTGATGAAAAATAGAGAGATGATATTCCATAAATCGGATGTTTTTCATACACATTTAGGTACTAAATTCGGTTTTTCCCGACTTTCGATTTACGAAATTTCTTGCATCCGCAAAAATTTCTTCCGCAATATCTCTTTTGAGGTCGCTATCCGCAAAAATTTATTCCGCAAAATATGCCATTTTTGGGTCACTCATCCGCAAAAATAAATTCCGTACAAAATTCTTCCGCAAATAATTTCTTCCCTTAAGGTAGTGCATATATACGTTATGCTAAAACTCTGTTGAGTTGTTATAGAAAGAAGTTTTCTGCAAGTGCGATTCAAATAAAATTGAGTTATCAGACATTGAATGCCAGTTGGACCACTTAAACCATGTCACACATCCTGGCGAAGCTCTTTATTCAGATGTATTGTATCCCCTACCTGAATATTTATTTTAAAATTTCGCAAGTAGAGGTAAAAAAAAGCACAAAATAACTACACCCTATCAAAACCTTTTCCAGCAAGGTTAGCCATTACCTTAAATTACCTTAAATTTGTTTTGTTTAAGACACACAAATGCTAGATAACGTGTCACATAAAAACTAGCCCGGTAACTATAAACCCAACATCCATTTTAAAAATCAGGAAACAATTTTCTTTGTTTTTTTAAGAAAAAATACAGAATTTATGTCAATATTTCTTTGTGTATCACAGCTGCATTGGCCAAACATGCCTTTCGTACTGATCAGAGTGTTTATATTCCGTGAATTATGTTTAGCATGGGTAAGATTCATGGTATTGTTGTTTATAAAAAATTGTCAAATTAATTCCACTTGAGATATTTGAAGTACGTCTGTCTACGAAAAAACAGTTATCCACATTAATTAGTCAGCTCAAAATACATCTGCAAACTAATTACAGACGATATGACATCCACAAAAATTATCTTAGCTTGAACTGATTAACTGTACAGAGTCAAGCATGGTATTCCAATATTCCCGCATATAACTTAATGAAAATCATACCATATATCACAAAACTTTGTTAAAATTTAATTGGAAAAAGTCTGGATGTAATACAATTTTCTCAATAAATGTGTAGTCTACGAAGTCTGTTTATTTCTGGTTGTCTTTTTGTGACCATTTCAATTGAAAACACTGTTTGGATTTTTATAAAGCAATAAAGAACAAAGAATCAACAAGCATGTGCAGTTAGTAAGTGACATACATCGCTACTTTTTTGCCACAATGGACCAGTGTCAGTGTTGCAAGTGTTTTGATTGTGCGTCAAAACCAATACATATGTGTTCAGGCAGAAAATATAATCAACAAATCACCAAGCTCAAAAAATACAATCAATTAAGAAACTTTATGAAATTCCTGAAACTTGTACTTGAAAAGAGCATTGGCTATTAAAAATTGATTCTAGACCTATTTGTATTCATGAAAACTGCACACAGTTATAATCTATGATATAAAGCCACTAGTACTAGTGGAACAAATACTCCACATAAATCTTTTTTTTTTGATTCAGCCCAAAAAACAGCAAAAATACAATGTGTACCAACAAGGATTTTTCTGTATAAAGAAATTTGTTCAATAAGAACAACGAGTTTCCATTCATTACTATCTGCATGCATATATAGATGTGTTTTTTTATTTATATATTTCCAGCATTAAAAAATAATTATTTGAGGAAACTTCCCAAATGCTTCCATTCATTACTATTTGCATGTATACAAATGTTTTTATATTTCTTATTTTTTACAACGTTAAAAAATAATTATTTGAGGAAACTTCTTAAATGTTTGTACTTTCACACAACTGTTTAAAAAGTTATGCAGACTTTACTTTGGACTAAAACGTTCTTTTACTTTATATATTTATTTTACATGAAACAGAGACCAGTGTCCTTCTAGGTTTATTAAGAAATATTTACGTTATATTTAGGTTAAATCTTGGCATGTATTCTTTTGCTTTGCTAAATTGTATTTTTGGTAATATAGAACGGACAGCCAATTACTGATATGAAAAATCGTAAGAATAATATCAAACGAAGATCCATACAATGTGAATGTAAGTCCTTGATTTTTTATTGTTTTAGCTTTCTCAAATAGAAATATGTGAACACATCTTTTTAGAATACTATTAGACCTCTATGTGTTGTCTGCAAATTCCGGAGAATTGCTTTAATCTTTTATTGTTATGTATTTTGTTTTTTAGTGAAGAAACTGATTATTAATATCCACCGGCTGTTATTGTTTTGCCCATTTATATGACCAAAAATTGCAGCAAGCTCAATTGACATCAAGTTAAACAATAGGCAAATGCGTTAGCACAAGCAGATCAATATTAACAAATATGTTCTTGCTTAATTAGTTTTATATATTAATTCGGGCATATAACTTCACAATAAAAATAAATACGAGAAGTTTGATTGATGATGACATTTTTTATTTTATTTTAAAGGGAAACTAAGGTCAAAAATTTTTTTTTCATAAAAACGTTTATTATACTATTTAAAAAAGATACCTTAAATTTTTTTCAAAAAAAATGTATTTTTATGAGGATTTTAGAGTAAAAAGGTTATTATTTACATCTCCGTTAGAGTACATAAAAAACTCTACGATGGAGAGCAATGACGTATGATCCGCGAGTGAGTAAGTGAAACCATACTATAAGGTTCGCCTGATTTGATGTATGAAGACATAAAAGATGAATTTTACTTCTTAACTATAATTGTACATTTTGTCTTTACTACTCAAAATGCCAAGTTGCCTGGCATATGGATGTTCGCAAACCACTGGGAGAGTAACTGCTAAAAAAAGTTTTTTCATGATCCCAAAGCCAGTGAAGTTGCTTATGGAGGTAGTGCAACGAAAACTAGATGGCCAAAACATCTACAAGAAAGTAGAAAATATAGAAGGCAGATTTGACACTCCAAGGAATATTGCGTATACAGATCGTCCAGAAAAATTGAGTATACTTGAAAAAAATAAAAAAGTGAAACGATTTTCTAAGTAGATTTGATTTGTTTGTTATACACTTTTTTTTTATAAGAACAAGGAAATTTGGCTTCAGCCTGAAGTGTTCCTATTTTTTTCACTCGTTCACCCTCATTGTTCTTATAAAAAAAAGTGTATACGTAAACTAAAATTACAGATTTTACAAATCTACAAAAGCTTTGAATCCTGTATATTTTCCATCTTTTTCTGGGAAACTTTCACGAATTTTTTTCACAACGCATGCCGGTATAACAACTCTACATCCTTTTCCCAGTGTTTCATAGTAATGCACCCAAGCTGTATATTGTCTGTATGCTGAAAAGCGTAGTTGTCTAAAAAGAATATAATATGTTTTGTTGTTGTGGAACCTAGGCCTTACAAAATGTTGTATATATATTTTTAAATATTCTTTGACTCACATTCAGTAAACGAACTTTTATGTAGATAAAGAACGCATTTTTTTCTTCGCATATGAAGTAATATTTTATATTTGTTTTGAAAGGTAGTATAATAAGCTTACTTGTTTTGAAAAGATTTTATATCCTTGAAATTATTTTGATATCTGCGATGTCTCATGCTTGCTGTCTCTAATACGGTGCGATTTAAACAAAGAATATTAAAATCTTTATGCAAGGTAATACATGTATTCTCTTCCAGCTTTTCTCCCAGTAAAGTTGTAAACTCCAAACAACACTTGCATTCTTCAACAGTCATTAACTCGTGTATATCACATTTTTTACACTTACAGCAATGTAAGTTTTCTAACCTGCTTGAGTCTAAATCCTCATCCTCGTCGTCGTCTGAAATATCATTCGCAGTTTTTGATGAACAAATGTTTTTCAACTGACTTTCAGTATATTCAGGTTCGTTATCATAACACCCTTTGCAAATACTTGCATCTGTTTCAGAACTATATACTTCGTTATGTTCACTAGCACAACTACTTTCTTCGCTGCTATTAGTCATGACTAAGTGATTTTGAGTCTCGCGGCTCATACGTCATAATTCTGTATGGTTCACGAGGAACCGTGAATGGAGTACACGGTTAATTTCAGAAAACCTTAGAACTTTAATGGGCTAAAACAGCCTAAATAATGAAAATTAAGAGTTAATTTTTTTTTCAATAGTTTATTTAGATGTTATACAACGTTCTTAAATTTTTTTTAACAACATTTTTTTTTGACCTTAGTTTCCCTTTAACAGATATTTCGTCTTGTTACTACAAGACATTATGGACGTAAATTGTTACAATTATCTCACAATTTTTTTTTAATATAATTTTCAACAACTACACAATACACAGAAAACCAAAACATATAACACATAACGGCAAACCCAAGGGTATACTATATACCGTTGGTAAGGGTAACGTCCACCGCGCGGAGCACAAATGCACTCCTCCCCTTGTTGACTATAAATAATATTTATCTTAAAACAATTTTAATGGAACAGATAATTCCTGCACATTAAGCGTGGGACTGATATCACGAATATACATGGCCTTAGCTATTTTTCTCTTTTTAAAGTGGTGAACATTATCTATTAAAATACTGAAGTTCTTTTGTTCAGCAGGTGGGTCATTCTCAGTGGCTGAATGTCTTAGGATTTGAGAGTTCTTATCGCGCTTTTGGTGATCTATCATTCTTTCATTTAGCTTCCTCGCTGTTTCACCAATGTATGTAGCATCGCACGATTGCACCGGACAAGTATATTTGTACACAACACCATGTTTGTGTTCGTCCTTGGTTCTATCTTTCACAGAAAATAGCGAAGATAACTTTCGACATTGATAAGCAATGCGTGGCTTGACATTGGCAGGTAGAAACTGTTTGAAAGTGTTATTTAGACGCTTTACTAAGCAGTTACCCTGATCTCCTTTGTATGGTAGAACCATGAAAGGTGTTATTAGAGGTTCATTGGTGTCTTCATCAGAAACAGTGTCGGCATTTTGAATGTTGAATTTTCGCCGTGTGTTGTTAATTACATTATATACAACTGCTTCTGGATAACTATTGATTTTTATAAACATATTTTTTAATTCATTTAGTTCGTATTTCAGATCTTGTGATGAAGAGCATATATTAAACGCTCTCAACACCAACGATTTAACCGTTCCAAATTTCCATGGGCGTGGTGCAAATGAATTCCAGTGCATGTATATTTCAGTGTTCGTGTCTTTTCGATAAATGGATGTGTTAAATGAACCATCATTCATACGTTTCACTTTTACATCAAGAAATTATCGTTTTCAATTTCATATGTGAACTGGATATTCGAACGGTAACTATTAAGTGTGACCAGCACATTGTTTATCTGGTTTTCCTTAACAAAACATATAGTGTCATCTACATATCGCTTCCAAAATTTTACTGAATTTTCTAATTTTGGGACTATTTCATTCTCCAACTCAACCATGAAGATATTTGCTAGGACTGGTCCTAGAGGCGAGCCCATTGCTACACCATCAATCATCTACAGTTGGTTGTTAAATCTGAAATGTACATGTTTTGTACATAAGATTAATAGATGTTTCATTTCCTCTCGCTTAATTTTTGTTTCTATAACTTTTTCAACATATGTCCTTTTCAATATTATGTCTATCGTTTGTTCCAAAGGGACGTTGGTGAATAAACTAGTGACGTCAAAAGGTACTAGTTTGTAATTATGAGGTATCTTTTCTCCTTTCAATGATGATATAAAATCTAAAGAGCTTTCAGTTAGGGTTCGCGAGGTACTTTGATGTGTTATAAGTAGCAGATCCGATATTCGATATGATGGGTCGTAATGGTAAATCGTCAGCTACTGTAGAATTAGGTGGTATATTGTAAACCTTGGCGGTACCATAAAACTGAGCAGGGCTGGAACCTTGTGGATACAACTTTTTGTATTCGTTTTCTGTGAGACAAGGTTTAATTTTTCTAAGTGCTCTCTGAACTTGATTAATTAGTTTTCTTATTGACATTTGGTGTTATATACTTTAGTGGTTGTATTATGAGATGAAACGTAAATATCTACGCAAATGTTTATCGTCGTCTTGTGTTTAATCCCCTTCTAAACTGCATTTATCTCTTTATTTTATATCTTTATCTCGAGATTAATTGTTAATCGCATTTGATGTGGTACTTTAATATCAGATTTTTATTTCCTTAAGGGGCGGCAGAAATTTATATCTGTAAGGCTTTTACAAAACATTTAAGAAAGAATTGGCAAGTCAGGAGGAATCCATACACATAAAATTAGCTAACATTTGCGAAATTGCCTTAGCAAAATATTCAGGTGAGAATTCCCGATTTTAAAAGCAATCCATACATAACAGATTCGGTTATTTCGGTAAATCGGGCCTCTGATAAACATTTAGAAAAAAGAACTCCTGTTTCAAAATGTACTCCATACGTAAGAGATACGGTTGTTTCCGTAAATTAGACCTTTGATAAAAATTTAGAGAAAAGCTCCTGTTTTAGAAGCAATCCATACATCACAGATTCGGTTGTTTCAGTAAATTAGACCTTTGATAAAGATTCAGGAAAGAGCTCCTGTTTCTAGAAGCAATCCATACATCACATATTCAGTTGTTTCAGTGGATTGGGCCATTGCATTCAGGAAAAAACTCCTGTTTCTAGAAGCAATCTATACATCACAGATTCGGTTATTTCGGTAAATTGAGCCATTGATAAACATTCAGAAAAAAGATCCTGTTTCTAGAAGCAATCCGTACATAATAGATTTGGTTGTTTCGGTGAGCTAGGCCATTGATAAAAATTCAGGAAAATGGTCCTGTTTCTAGAAGCAATCCATTCATAACAGGTTCAGTTGTTTTGGTGAATTAGGCCTTTCATAACCATTTAGATAATGCTTTTGTAGCATTCAATTTTGGCCGGAAAATAAAATTTCAGAACAAAAATCACCGAAGTCGGCACTTGTCTATGGCATTATCAGTTAAGCGCTCCATGTTTCTCTCGTTTCGCTTAATTTTGGCCGGAAAATGAAATGTGTCTAAGGTATTGTCACATACACGAACTCTACTAGTCTTGTTTCGATGAATTAAGGCCTGAATACTTTTGTATATACCGATTATCTCTTGGTTGAACGAAACCTTTTTTTGTTTCACAACATTAAAACTTGTTAGCATATACTGGAACGAAGTTTAGGCAAATATGTATCACACCGTCTTCGTTAAGGATTAATCTGTTAAGTTTCGACTATAGAAGAATCCGTTTTTTGTGAAACAATTGTTAATATATATTGAACGATGTGATTGATTTCAATTTATTTCCACAAATGAATATATATAATACAGTGTCACGTATGAGGTGTGCTAGTGTTACGTATACTATACGTCTTGTATTATTCTAAGAAGCAATTAACTACTTGTTAAAAAGGGAAAAATATATATTCTACAAATAGTTGAAATATAGTATACAGCTAATAGTTTCTCTCTTCTTGATTGAAGTAGAATGAAAAGTCCTTGCAGGCTAAAAGATTTCGGAAAATAGTTCAGAAACATACTTTAATGACTTGACAGTTGATAATATAAATTGATTACAAACAATAGAACATACTGTGTGGAATGAGTGAGAAGGAGAAAGAGAAAACGAAGGAGGAAAAAGCCCGTTTAAACAAAATTTCGGATACGATACGAAATCTTAAAAAAATATGTAATCCCGGAAAAGAGCTATGGTGGTTCAAATAATAAATACAGACGATAAAAGCTACATTATTCCGGGTCACTGTCTGAGCTGGACAGGGAAAAATCGCTTTCACTGTCACTGTTTTTGTCGCTCAAATCATCTTCATTGTCTATAGCAGATATATTTTGATCAATGGCAATAACACCCGCGCCAATTCCTGACACCCTTCCAACAGTTGCCTTTCCGCGATGTCTATGCCTCTCTTCAGGATTAACCTTTTCGACATTGGTAAGCACTGAAATGTAAAAAAAATGTCATAGCGAAGCATTTGAGAAACCATATCTAATCCTAAGTTTTAAAAGTGCAACAGCTGTTGTCAAGATATCCCAATCAGAAGCACACAATAAAGAAGAATCCTGTACATTTTGACAAAACCAAAAAAATAAATATAAACTAGCACAATTAGGGAAAAGAAGCATTAACCATACCTCATTCGCATAAAAGTTGGAGCTATTGATATCTATGTCATTTTCCAATTATTCCATAATATCTTTGTAAAAAAGCAAGTAGCTAGACATTTCTTTTTTTGAGTATGCCGACTTCTTCTTCACATCTTTTCAACAGCTCATTTTCGTTGTTGCCACTATTTTTTAAACCCTACAGTACCTCGATCCGAATGTTTTCACAATGACTGTAAAATCATGATATATGGAGTGTCAAGAAATGTAACAACAATTCTACTTACCATCAATTCCTTTATTTTCCATCCATGGGAAATCGAAGTTACTGTCTTCGCCAGACTTCTCCTCAACACGAGGTACACCAATGTCTCCGCAATGGTGTTATAACATTTCATGAAGTCTACCCATGATAGTTGAGAACTGTTTTGTGATGGCGGCATTTTACCCAAAAAATCCAATGCTAATTGGAATGTGTTCCTTCAAATCTGAAAAAGTAGAAAATAAAGTATGATGACACAACATGTATCAACAAAAACGTATTGGAGTATGTTTCACTATCCAAAATTCAGAATAACAAACAAATGGTTTTTTGAATATCAAGCCGAAAAAATCTGCAAATAAATTGACTTATATTTTGAGATAAAAGTATAGTATGTTACCTAATTCTAATAACCATATCCTAATACTGTATATATTTAGAAATAAAAACACATTGAGCAAAATATTTCAGCATCAAGCTTTCGTTGTAAAATTTAAAAACTTTAAAAATTGTAAAATTTAAACCCTCTACTTCTATTTTATACATAAACAGTATTGGCTCGCAAGTTTTACTATACCATACAATATAATTTTCAACATTTATAATTTTTATCAACGTCTCCACAGATTTACATACTATGTAATTCAATTCTCCTTTTATTACCTGCCTTCTTTGTTTCTTGTTTGTCCTTATATGCATTGCTTCTACCCATGAAATAAGGTGTCATTGTCCTTTTCGCTAGCTGTTGTTATTTTTAAGTTTTTCACGGAGCAACTTTTCCATTTTGATAGCAGGATAATTCTTTGTTGAGATCCACTCTAGATCTTTTTCATGAAAAAAGAAGATATATTCAGATGATAGAATATATCTTACCTACTTTAATCATAGAAACTTTGCAAGATTGAATTGAATTGAAGAAAACTTTCAGAAAGTGAAATTAAATTTCATGAAATAAATTTTCGCCATGGCACCATTGTGTGATTGTTTCATGAAAAGTACATACACATTTTCAATGTGTTTATTGAAATTTCAACACGTTCTTGTTTCAATTATTCCTTTTGAAATTTACTATATTGGTCAGGAAGGAACCATTTTTAGCTCGAAATATACTTCTTCTGCACTTCACTCACAAGTTACCTAGTGTACCTAGTGTAAATATACAACCACCTTCAATCTACATTCGCTCAGCGTTCATTTTTTTAATTCATGGAACAATATTCAGCAACCTTTCCCAACAAACTATCTGATTCTGATTACTTAAGTCTCAAATGATCTTCCATTATAGAACACTTCATAGACTGTTATTAAACAATTGATATTTTATCCTCTTACTTCTACTTTGTGCAAGTTTAGTACTATATTGTGAGTTCCTCTGTTATGGTAGTTATCCTTTTTAAGCAATTTAGTTTTTTGCGGTTGTCTATACCATGGCAAACAACTTTGTTTGTGAGTGACCACGGTAAAATACACAGTATGGATTGGTGGCCCCCTAACTCACCGCTGGAGGCAAGAAAGAAGGTAAGATAACTCTTGTACACGCCTAACTGGCTGGCCATCTCCAAAACCCACCCCCACACCTCCCCCTCCTAGCTAATGACGGCAGTTTATTATTTTCCACTTTCATATTAGAATCTTGATTACCTGTGAATAAATAACATTAGCTACTTCCCCTAAACGACTATCGTGCAGATAAACGCACAGTTCTGTGAAAAAACGAGTTTTACAGTCTGTCTAGCCATAAATTTAGCCAGGAGACCCAGCGTTGTCCCTTCAAACCGCCTTTATGATCAATTTTTTCTTTCTCTATCAAAGAAAGCTTAAATAACTAGGATAGCCATAAAGTATGATATGAAATGTTGTGGAAGGTTGAGCTGGGTATCCTGGCTACAGCCTCTGATGTCTAGTGTAAGTGGCGGCTTCTCAAGTTTGTAGATACCTGATGATGACGTAAATAAATAAATCTTAGTGTCATATTTCCTTGTCTGAAAACAGGGAAGAGGGTGGGGTACAATGATGCAGTAGTCCGTAAACCGCGGAGCGCCCTGCAGTGCAGCAGCGATGCGCTCCGTCCTGACACTGGTCACCAGGTCTCTATATTATATGGATTCTCGGATATCCTGAAAAAATCATCATTATATCCATTTTTCATACATATGGTCAATATATCAATTTTTAGAAGCCCGTTCATTCCAGTGCATATGGACATAATATCCATTCTACATTATCGATATATTGTCCGTTTTTTATAGTGAGTATGTTGTAAAAACAAAGCCCTTAGATGTCAAAAAAGTCATAAAGAGAACATTTTAAACCTTGTCAAAACCCAACAACTTTACTATTCAAATCTGACTGTTCAAATCTTCGTTGTCGAACCATTAATCACGGTAGAAAAATTCGAAAGAGCTTAAATTTCTGATTTGTTTCCATTTTAAAAAAGCGGCAAAAGATAAATAAGAATCTCCTCCATATCGTTACTTATCGGTACTGGCATGGATAGAACTTGATGATGTGGTTACAAAAGAGGGTAACAAAGCGTACGGCGGTTCTTATTATCAATGGCAATTAAAAATAATTAAAATACCGCGGATATCGAATTGAACCTTCGATTTTTTTGTAGATTTTGGGCGAGATTAATGGAGCTTATTCTATTACACCACAATTTTGCACACAAAAAGACAGAATAAGGGTATTACTGTATGAATTATAAATTTTGAATTGATTTGGATTATTGTTTGTTGCAGTATGAAACTAATTACTGCAGCACCATGTTGTTCTTCAATTTGAACTACCACCTTTTAAAGATGGATCGGATTCGAACCAATAACTTTCATAGTCTTACAACAATAGACATAATTTACGTGGAATTCACAAAATTCAATGTCACTTCAAATAAAAACACATCATAAAGCTTGTTGTTACAAAATTAATTGTGAGCTAAAAACCCTAGCTAAGTATTACAGGTTTATTGAAACTTTTGTCTCCTTGAATTAACAAACTTTAGACTTTCGCCAAAGTTTTTATTAAAGTAAAGGGTGTAGCCACCTATTTGAAAACTTTGTTGCAGCCAACCTGTATTCGGCTATTTTCGCTTTTTAGCCAGATTTTTTTAAAAATTCACGTTAATTTAATGTCCCTTATTAAAGTGTAACGTAAATATCCAGGACGTTTAAAAAGTTACTAGTTGTATTTTTCTGACATCGCAACAGCGATTATAGCCAGGGACGAGGTTGTATTATTATAAACTCGCTACGGACGACGTTGTACTTATATAACATAACACAAGTTAACCTGGGAAGAGGCCAGGGAAGGCCTACAAAAAGTTAGTATGCATCACTATGCTCGGCAGCATGACTGCATGTATTAATGTAACTGTGTCTCTTTTATTACTTGCAGAGTAATGAATTACCCAATGGGTTATGGCATATGCTTGTCATTCATAAAACAACGCATCCATCCATACCGTATGCATTTAATGAAATGCATCCTTAAACAAAATTTAAAATTCTTGTTAAATACTGAGAATTAAAACGCAAAGGCCTACTAAATATCTCGATTAACATTTAAGGTCGTTTTTTGATCACATGAAACGTGTACAACTGTTCTAAATTTTAACGAGTTTGTTCGGAAACGCATGCTGTACAAAAAAGCAAGGGGAAACTTTATTCTAGTCAGTACACAAGCAAGCGAATTGAATTAAGTAATTGGGAAAGTATGTCCTATTAGGGTAAATATTTAGGCAAGTAGCCAAGCCCATCCATACCTACACATACAATACTGAAAACAAAATTTAGGAAACCATTCCCGCAATAAATACGATATTGAATGTCTTCTGAAGCTAAAACAAGGCAAAGCTTATTCTGATTAAAAAACAATTAGACAAGTAGCGAAACCTATCAATTCATCATTAAAAAAAGTATTTTGGGGAATAACCTTACGCAATATAGAAAAAAGAACAGAATAAAAAAACGGTCCAACGATCACTTTTTTCTACTCAAAAATCGAAAGGGCGAGTAGCACACGCGTGCGTATATCATTGCATGTGCATACATCAAAGATTTTGTTAAAGCTCTCTCGCACCTTGGAGGAAGAAGCTCGCACCAAATGAAATGTTCAATGTTCTAGCAAGCGAATAAAAAAACCTTTCTTCTAATCTGTAAACAGGCAAGGGAGCAAAAGATCCTGACATACAACCTAAAAGAGATCTGATAAAAACGCTACCGCGAAAGGTGAAGTATTAAATCTCTTGGTCGGCCAATTCGAGAAGATACTTTATTCCACTCAGAAAACAGGCACGAGAGTGTGAGACCCATCCATACATCATTTAAAATGAGAATTTTGGAAGTTGCTTTTCACGCTGAATAAAATGTTAGATATCCATCCATACACTACTAAAAAGGAGATTTAGCTAGTAAGCGAATCAAAAGCGAAACTTTATTCTACACCACAAAGAAGCAATCAAGAAGAAGACCCTACCAGATATGTCTAAAAACACTTCATTCCACTCAGATAACAAGCACGCGCGATAATATCAGATGTCCTAGCATGTGAATTCACGGGAAGACTTTATTCCACTCAGTAAGAAGCAGGAACAAGGGAGACCGATCCATACCACCATACAATATTAAAAGGATATTTTGAAAAATACCTTCAGGCGGAAAAACATACACATGTCCTAGCAGATCTGTGTATACAAAATTAGTTCTACTCAGTAAACAACCAAGAAAATGAGAGATCCATCCATACCTTATAAAAATGGAGATTTTATCAATATACATGCATCATTTGAAAAACGCATTTTTTGAACTTACCCTTCGCGCGAATTAAAATATTTAGCACGCCAACCTTAAATGTTCTAACAGCTCAATTCACGGAATACTTTATTCAACGCAGTAAGAATGGAGGAATGTGGGACACCTATCCATACATCTATCAAAAGAGAGATATTGAAACAAGCAGTAGATTTGGATAACTATCCATACACAAATAAAAACGATATTTTAGAAAAATACTTATGTGTGTCATGTTTTTTTTGCTGTTTATAGGAAGCAGTGTAATGTGATTTTGAACTTTCAAATATTTTTAAAACTAAAACCTCATGACAAAAATGATAAAACTGTATATGGACTTTTTTTGTTCGTAGCTGTTAGAAAAACTATTCGGAGGAACATAGTTATTAATATAGTGGAACTAGCTAAATAAAATTGAGTTATGACTGCATCTTTCACGTTTTACCGGCAATGTTACTTGTGTACATTTATAGCGACGATATGGTTGCTACGAAGTTAAGTTATATTGTGCTGTACAAGGCCCGTTCTTAAGGCTCTCTAGCCATTGAACGCTACTTTCGACTTTCTCATAACAACCGGTTGAAAATAGCTATTAGTTAATAACAGTATGAATAGAATTTGATTTAGCTAATATAGGGTGTATTTCGACTCCTAAAAAGAAATAGTACTCTAGCATTTTTTTGCAAAACAGTAAAATTTGTTGAGTTATTTCTAAAAGGTTTTAGTAATTCTAATAGACTAAGGCAGTTCACAAGATAGTTAGCGTATTGCTCTGAATAGACCTGTCATCATGCTCCATCCATACTACACGAAGGTAGCATAGAAGCACACAGTATGTTACAAATTTTTTTTTATGGTCATTTCCTTTTTGAACATTATATTTAATTAAAACGTATATACAGTTGACTCTCTCTAATCCGAATCTCTATTATCCGAATCTTTCTATAATCCGAACAAATTAAAAGACACCGTCAATTTTCCTTAAGAAACTCTCATAATTTACTTTCTACTATCCGAATCTCTGTAATCCGAAAACCTCTATAATCCGAACTAATTTTCAGGTCCCTTCGGCTAAATTCTCTCTATAATCCGAATTTTTAAGTGTAAATATACCATTAACACTTTCGAATGTTTTTGTTTTTTCGTAATTTGAATCTCTGTCGAATTCGAATGTTTTGATTTTTGAAGACAAAGAGAAATCGCAAGAAATCGCAAGTCAGTGAGTTCTTTTATTTTCGTTCAAACTTACTTATTCGTTTTTATTTCTCACCTTTTTAATTTTTTTCAAAAAAGTTCGATTTCTCTCTCTTATCCGAATTTTCACCCTTGAAACCTGGAAATTCGAATTAGAGAGATTTTCTACTATCCGGATCTCTCTGTAATCCGAAAAAAAAGTTATCCCCCTTGAGATTCGGATTAGAGAGAGTCAACTGTACATACATTGCAATAAAATAATTTGTTGGTCTGTTTCTATAGCGAAATATCGCCGCTTTATTAAAAGAAAAATGCTATTCTGGTGATGTCGACATAAGTATGATATATAAAGGTAGCAGAACTACTTTAGGATCCACTGACAGAGATGCGAGAAGGTTAGATGAAAAGACTGAACGACTACCTCGAACACATATGCATATAGACTTGATAAGCGCAAAACAAATGTTACGTCTTATCCATGCTGAAATTTTTGAAAAATGATGTTTACGCTTTTCAGAAATCATTTCGGAAAGCCGAGTATAGAACTTTCGACACACGCGACCCATTCCGCCACACACGGATATCGGTAGTGGCGTTAAAGTTTCATGCTCTACTTGCAAAATAAGTTTATTGTAATTTCTCTTTTTTTTCCTTTTTATTTACATCATATGCTTTTGGTAGCACACCTTAGCATCTAAAAATGCCATTTGACCAGTGTTCCAAAAACCTCTTGTGCATACATAACTCTCGATTCCTGAGAAACATTCGCTGTCCACTCGTTGAATGGCTCACCAGGTAACTGTTGTAGACACGGTTCAATACGTACATCATGACAAACTTCTTTTAGTTACATCCCCGTGACATTACGGATTTCATTGTCTAAGCGAAACGAAGCCACATTTTTTGCATGACAAAGCATGATCAATTGTGAACTTGAAATTCGAATCAGAGCCCAGAAGCATAGCTTGTTAATTGTGTATCCCTCGTTCCTTGAAGGTAGTCAGTCAACTAGATACACTGCTTCCTGGTTGATATCGTTCAGTCTGATTTCCTGCTTACTCATTTGATTTCTGACATGATCGAGAATGACACTAATCTTAGCAATTTATTTTGTATGATTGGTTTTTCTTTTGTTTCAATTCTGGATCTTCTTCATATTGTCGAGTCTGTTGTTTTATTTGTTTACCAAGATATTCAGTTATTTGTGATAAGTTTTAGAATATTGGTACTTCAAGACCACCAAGTTTAATCGGGAGTGACAGCAGTTGTCTCTCGTTTTTGTTTACTTTAATACCTCCCGTCAGTGCTGGTATTAATTCGAATTCAATAACTACGAGTACTTCTTCCAATAATTATATATGTGTGGTATGTTCGCATACAGTACGTTAATTTATGCTTGTTGATAAAACAACTTTATGCCCCTTGCGACTCTGTTTTAGCAATTTTACTCAGCATCTTTAATTCATTAATCCAATCTTCTACCTTATCCAAAACATATCCACCTTTGAAGCTTCTAGAACCAATTACATTATTACATTATTACATTATTACCAATTACATGTTACAAACTGCGGTGTGATAAATTAGTTTCCTCAAAAAATTATTTTTTAACTAAATTTTACTTATTGGATTTGATTTTCACATTGCAACTAGTTACTGCCATAGCTCAGCAAAACCTGAATAACTAAACGTGTATCCCGAGTAAATTAAAAAATTTCCTACTTTCTTTTCTTTTCTTGTAGTTACCTCCTTTCTTGAAACTTTTGTATGTAAAAATTTTTGAATTGATTTGCATTATTGTTTGTTGCACACCATGTTGTTCTTCCATTTGAACTACCACCTTTTAAAGACGGATTGGATTCGAACCAATAACTTTCATGGTTTTACAACAATGGAAATATTTTTTAAATAACATAACATAGAAATACAAAAGTTCACACATAGTATCAGCATTTACAGAAAACTAATTTTGTTACCAGAAAACTTCCTTATCCCACTCTTCCAAGAATCATTATCACCAAAGTTATTTTGGGTTTACCTGCATTAGAAATACAAAAAAAAGGTAAAGAAGCAAAAATCAAACCACACTGCCATTACCACCAAATTGATTAACATAAAAAACAAAGTATAAATTAGAACAGAAAAATCCCAAGAAGAGTTGTGAACAATAAAAACTTTGTGCATCATCATTAAATTAAAACAACAGAAATTTACCTAGTTTTTAAAATCATTACACTGTAAAACTAATCCCACCACTCCACGATTTTGTTTTAATATGAGGGGTGGTAATAATTGAAACAGGTCGTAAAATTTTCAGAAATTGGGTGTTGCTTGTTCAATTTTTCAGCATAAGTCACAATAAAGCCTTCAGGTAGGAAATTAGCTCACTTCAACTTAGGGGTATTTCAACTGGCAATATTACCTGTACATATAATATGTCCCTCCTGAAAGTCAATATACTGAATAAAAATTTGACTACTTATTTGAATAATTATGGTATCAAATTAGCAGCATCTCTACACTGTCTCAATTTAACAAGGATTGTACAGATTTCAGACATGTCTAGCCTAGTTAACTAAGTTTTCTTCGAGATATTAAAATGAGTTTTTTATATAATAATTTTCAGTGCAAACCCGAATTATAATCAACCAATGAGCATAAAGCCAGCATGGCCACATCTAACATTAAAGAAGAAAAGATTTCCCAATAATGATCACGTGAGCAAAGAACAATAGAATTTCTTGCCTTAAGGTATTCACAAATTTCTTTCATACAAGACAAAAAATATCTTCTGAGCAATTGTATTTCAAGTGGCAAAACTGGTATTTTATTTAATAAAGCATGTTAACATAGATGTCAAAGATAAATGTATCATAAAAGAAAAAAATAACTTTTTAAGACAAAGTATTCTTACTACTAAGTGAGTACACAGCACTATTCGTCTTGCTTTAAAAAATAAGCTTACTAAAAATAATTAGTTAACAAAATTCAATCTAGCTCAGGCTACAGAAAGTTAATTATATGCTTAACTCAGATATCTTTGAAAAGATGACGTACACTGCCTCTTTTTTTCAAAAATAAATACAAATGTGCCAGCTCTTTTGGAACATGTATTCAGTATGGAATTAGCTACATTTCATGTTGGTAGAAATTATATTTAAAAAAAATATTCTCTTTATATAAAAAATCAACCCTGGCCTACTTTTCCACCACATCAGATTTTAAAAACTAACGTTTTCCTCAAAAAAATATTTTTTTATTTTTTTTATAAAATTATTATTCAGCAGACAACTGAAAAAAACATATCAATTTAAACTTTTTAATAGCAAATTTCCAGTTAATGTATACTATTAATAGCATGGCTATTATGACGTTCAACAGTGTAAGTTATTGTTGCCAGAAATTGTATCCTGGAAAGAATCAATTTTTATATGAAAATTATACCAATTATCATCATTTTCCTCAAAAAGTTATTTTTTTGGTCTTATAACAGCAGATCACAGAGAATTTACACAACTAAAAATCTTGTGGTAACATTTTTAAAATTAAAAATCTTGATTTTGTAAACATATGCACAAATCCTAACAAATTATAAATTTTTTTAAAAAGAAATTGGAATGATCATCTGTTTTAAAACATCAATGCAAATGCATCTTGCCCCAGAAAAAAAGAATTGTATGGAGCAAAAGATCGAAATGGAACTGGAGAATGTCTTTTAGTAAAAAACACAATCGTTACAGAGAAAATATAACCTGCCGTGAAAAGATAGTCTGCTGCCATGTTGAGGGGCGGATTGACACGGCAAACAAAATAGTAGATGATTGCAGTGAATACAACATGGTACGACATGGCCCTCTCTTTGTCATGTATTCCTGCTGTATATATTTGCTGTAGGTTACTTCTAACGACAAAGCAATGTGTTTCGTTAATATATTTTACACTTTTAAACCACTCCATAAGTGAATAATAAAAATTAAAAAATTGCACGCGCAAATTCTCAAATATAGAATCATGCGTGTTGTTTTTTTCATGGAATTCCTGGTACAATGTGCATATGTTAAACAGTGATAGTCTTTATCTCTAGTTCTGATTCACTGGTGGGACTGTCAAGATTGAGGCCCTGGACGCCTCTTCAATTTTGATCTTTAATAGATCCCAGTTAGGAGAGATGTTCAAAGGGTACGATCTTGACGGCCCCATCACTGCTCCTCTGCTATCGTAATAACTCCAGTTTAAAATGGTGTCAGGAGTAATTCTTGCAAGTAGATGTTTTTATCTTCTCTTTTTTACTCATTTTCTGTGATCGCTTTTACTTTCATCAGAACTTTTTGTCGATTTATTATTTGTGTTACTTTTTCTGTTTAAGTGTAAATGATACAGTTTCCCTGTAGTGTGTGTGGAAAACCAGTTAAAAAAAACGGACATGCCATTTTATGCAATTCTTGTGATGAGTGGTCCCACTGTAATTGCAATGGAATCTATACTTCTGACTACCTATTTCATTAAACAAGGCCCAATGATCCTTAGTTATGCCTAAGTTATGTCAATCATGCCGTGCCCTTTTTTTATTCCTCAGATATATAATATCGTAAAAATATGGACAATGCTCCCACTTCAACTAATTTACAAACCTCTGTTCAACCGGTTTGGACAAGTGGACGCAAAATGCCCTTTCTCGAAAAGAGAAAAACAGGTCCTGATCCTGGAGGCGAGATGAAGAGGTGCTAGAGCCTGGGATTGCAAGGATGATGTTGAAAGAAGCAATGAGGCCCTACGCATGTACTGACTAAAAAAAAGGTCATCTATGCATCCAACCAATGTGCTGGATCACTAGCCATGTGTGTATTGATTGGCAAACTAAGTTACAAAGTCTGGTATGTAATCATTTCCTGGCAAAGATGCAGAAAAAAGACAACACACATCTTAGGTAATTGCTCAATGCTAAGGACCAGGACTTAATCCTTCATGTGTGACTTATTTGTGGTCATTCTTATAAGGGAGACAGACACTGGGACTACTGCCACTGTTTCTACATTCAGGTCGTACTCACCAATATAATCCATCGAAATAGACAAGGCTAAGAGAGCATTAAGCATGGGAGGAAGAAGCAGGTCAAAGTTAACATACTTGCACTTCTTAATTATTTCCACGTCCCAGGAGGGGTAGGCGGAATAAAAGAAAAAATAAGTGCGCAAAGCATCAACATTGCCATTATAGCAAGACACATGAGGAAAATGGTGGCAGAAGTTGTGTGTCAGTAAAAGTTGAGGGCTCTATTTGTGTTCTTGTGGCCGAAATACAATCAGAGTTTCCTAATTGAGCCCTAATTTTATCTACCCTTAACAGCAATTTTGAAGGAATTAGCTGCAAGGATGAGTTTTTCCTTCCCAAGCTTTAGCCACTGTTCCACTGGGTTTGTTTTGGTACCATCTTGTGGAAACAGAAAGTGTGGCAGAACCTGTGCTCTTATTAGATGCAGTCATAGTAAATACAGCTGGTAAAATCCACAAAGTTGTGAGGAGTTCTTGTAGGTTTGAAAAACCTTACGAGTGATTACCCATCCTATCTTGATAACTACTATTATCAGCAAAGTATTGTGATACCATCAATGAGTCAAACCTTTTGAGCCATCCCATGATTTTTATAGATATTTTCCCATACCTCAATATTTCAGCTTTCCTTTCAGGCTGCATCCCTTTCCATTTCTGAAAAGACAACCGATAGCCAATGCTATATTGAAAAAAAAGATAAATCGTACCAGTCTAAAGTAACTATAACCATCTATTCACAGTCAAATTTGAGAAGTGTGTGTGTGTTCTGATCATTTTATTGACAGGAAGTCAGCATTCAATAATCCACATCCCACTTTGATGATGGGTTATTAGTCTTCTCCACAGTCTAAGAGGGTGTTGGATATGCCATTAAGAAGAATAATAACATATAAATCACCACTCAAAAGAAAGACATGCAACCAACAACTGGGAAACCATCATTGTCTACAATAACATCAGTCCCGTGTCTCTCTAACAGGCAAAGTGGATGTCTTCATTTTCCTTTGATGTCGCCGAAAAAGGTATGTCTGAAATGTTAAATTTCCTGACGTTACGGCGTGAAGTCAATAACACTACTCTAACGTCAACGTCCTATATTAAATTAATGAAGCCATTACAGTGCACTTAAAACTTTGAGGCCAAATAACTTGGAAACGAGGTGGTGACGTCAATGATTTTTCACCGCATGGGTAACTAGGGATCACCTAGGACCAATTTGGGTAATTTTCCGAAACCTGTGTCCCCAAATCCGTTTCGGAATGAACGGGTTGATGACGTCATCAAAAAACCTTCAAACCCCAATATCACCGCAACCGTTTGTCAAAGATACATGATCCTATACATTTTCTTGATCAGCGTTTTAAGATCTATACGATGAAGGCAACAGGTATACAAATTTCTAAAAAAAATATTCGGCTTTTGACAGGCCATTGCTGACGTCAGCAAAATTGTTAAACACTTTATCTCATTAACCGCTTATCAAAACCACATGATCATATACATTTTCTTGATCAGCAGTTTAAGCTCTACACAATAGACGTAACGTGAAAACAAGGTTCTAATTTTTTTTGTGGATGAGTTGCTGACGTTAACAAAATTCAAAATGCTACATAAAGCTGTTAGCTGACTAACAAACAGAAACATTTGGTTTGTTGAACTCACTGTAATGTTATTACTTTTACATTACTATTGTTTCTCTTTATAATGTGTTTTACTAAGCATAAATAGCTAGCTTTAGTTTTAGCTAAGTGTTCCCAGTTTAAATATATTTAACTGGGTGTCTTATAGCTACTGTTAGCTAGCTAATGTTAACCTCCAAAGCCTGTGCCCCACCCCATGGCTAGCTCTAACCTATGACTTATGTTGTTATTCCTCTTTTTTAATTATCTATAGCTAGCTACCTTAGTTTCCAAACTTCTCTTCTTTTATGAGCACGAATTATGATTAACAAGCTAGCTAGCTACCTACAAATCTTTCAAAGACTTGAACTTTTTCAGGATAGTGTGATGTATTTTTATGCCCATAGAGTATAATTCTTTTCACATTTACTGTAAACTTTACAAGGGGACCACGTGCAATATGACAAGTGGAATAATTTTTTCTCAGAAGTTAAAGCGTGTGTGTTAAGTTATTTTTTATTGTTTTGTTTCTGACATCCTGTTAAACTTTTGTCAGCCTACATGTAAAATGCCAGGTTATTTTTTAGGGGGTTGTAGACATTTGATTAGAAATTTCCGTGGGTTTATGAATTTATTTTAATTTATGAGAGGATGGTATGGTTGTTCGTGTTTTTGTTTGTGTTGCAAGCTGCTGTGTTTTAAAACTTTATGTAAACTTTTGTGGGAAAAGACCACATGCAATATACTGAAAGAACAAATTTTTGTGGAATTGGACTCCACTTAAGGCTGTTGTGTAAGCTAATGGCTTTTTTATATTTCGTATTATAAACTTTTGTTAGGGAGAATTAAACTGTATGTGATTTTTGCTGGAGGAAAATTCCATGGTTTCATGTTTTTGTTAAGAATTTTAAAATTGTAGTAGTAATAACTGTGTTTGGTGATGATGAAAAAATTACTAATTGTTCTGACTAAAACTTTTTTGTTTTTTATATTTTATGAAATGCGTTTTCTATAATTTGATGTGTTCATAACCCTTTTATGGAAGATTTATGGGCAATGGCAATATAAACATGCTAAATGAACTGATTTTTGTTGATTTGGATGTGCTCCTTAAAACCCGACCTTTTTTACATTTTGTGTAAACTTTTGTGAGGACGGACCGTATATACACTATGTTTTTATAAAAATATTCTTTTTTTGACATTTACGTTTAAAATGGTTGGTAAAGGTCACTACATATCATCATACTAAGAAAAAAAACTGTGTTCTTAACCGGTTAATTTTTACATTTTGTGTATATTTTTGCGGAACAGGATAGTATGCAACCGAATAAATGATTTTCCAGATATAAATTGATGTTTTTTGACACTTCTGATTGAAATATTAAAGGTTTCCAATGTCATCAAACGTAATCACTTTATAAGATGTAAATATTTGAGACGTGTTATTTCTGACTTTATTATTATTGTTGGTGTTGTACATTATTCTATACACTATTTTGATTAGCGTTTCAAGCTCTACACATTATTTATAATTATTGTTCCATTTTTATTTTTGTTGTTATTGTAACTCTTATCTGTGTTAAGAAACATAAGATGTTATTCATCTAACTTTCAATTTTATTTTCCTTGTTACGGTATCATCTTTCAATTTCTGGACTTCATTTTCGGTGAGGTAATCCGTGTTTATATAAGAAACAAGTACTGTAAGTCTCAAGAACCAGAAAAATGTCATTTACTGTTTATAAAGGAAAACATCTTTTGAAAGTATGTGGATCTTGTTACGCTTTCATCTTAAAATTTCTGCAGAAACAAAGGGCTGTATCTCTGTTTCTATTTACTTCTGTGGAACGGGACCAACACAAACCTTGACCCAAACCTTTCTACTTATGCTTTAACCAGTTTGCAAACCATTTAAGATAAATATAAGGATGTTACAGAGCATTGTTTAACAGGTGTGCGAAATGTCAGCATTACGTACGACATTTTTGTACATGTCCATAAGCAATGTGTCAACAAATTTCAGGAAAAAAATATTGTGTATTGACGGGTCCTGGCAGACGTCATCAAAATACAAGTTACGATTCTCTTTTCCAATGTACTCCTGCCTAAGTGGATTTTACAGTGCAAATTTCTAAAGAAATTTTTTTTTGTACTTTAGAGGACTTTACTGACGTCAGCAAAATGTTAAAATTTTAAAACACTTATCTCCTTATGCGTTTGAGAACACATATGATCCTATACATTATTTTTTATCATCGTTTCAATCTGTATGCCATTACAGGCAACAGATAAACTACATCTCGCCAATTTTTTTACTGCTGACGTTAGCAAAATCTGCAAAACAACCTAATCTTCTGTCTGAGTGGCCTTATTAACTTTACTTTTAAAACTTCAGAATATAGGTCAATACTTCAAGTTTAAGGATTTTCCAGGTTATTTGAAACCCTGGTTTGTTTAAAGGAGGAAATCTTGAGGTTACTTAGCTTCTTGTTTTACTTAATTGGTTACCAGAAGTTCAGAATAAAAGAAGTCATGATAGTTTTATCTTTAATGTAGTTTATTAAAAAATACAATGAAGTTTATTAAAAAGAAATACCACAGCCCATTTATCTTTTATCATTCTGCACAGTGGGTGTTCTTTTTAACTTACTAATTACAGGCTTTTTATTAGTAGCTAGCTAAACATTGGCTTTATAGTAAAAATAAATATACAGCTACTTTACCACACCGAAAGCATCAATACAAGCTGGAATTCAAAATTGACAGTTTTTTATGCATTTCAAGCCTTCAAGGAGGGGAAACACTTTGAACGATAGCTGGCATCTTAATTACATAATCATTAATAAACAAATACTGACCGGTTTTGATAACGTACTGTGAAATACAAAGCCCGAGCTCAAAAGTACAGAACAAGCTTGTGAGGTCTGTGCCCTAGGGGAGGGTCAAAACCGGTCAGTAGCCATTTTATAGCTGAAATCTATTCTCGTCTTTGAAACAACAATCAAATTTTGCACATGATTAGATGGAATACCAATGGCAAATTTTCCTCCACAACTACTTAAATTAGAATGTACAGTTCAAATTTCGAAGGGAGAAGAAAACGTTCGAAATTACGTTAAAAACGAACCAACCAAATAAGGGTATTTGTTTCAGTTATTTTAAACTGACTTACCCTTCCAAACATTCCAAGTCAGCTCTTCGTCTGAATCAAATGTCTTTTCGCATGTTACGCAGAAGCAAATTGTATATTCAGCAGTGGCTTTTACTTCTACTTTTTGCTCATGAGCAATCAGAGCTCTTGCAGCCAACGTTCCATGTGATCCAGATGTTGGAAGCCCACGCTGGGAAAGGAAAAATTGAAGTTCAGCTTTAGAAAGTTCTAAAAAATTCTGCAAACATTCAATATCTTCAGCCGAAGCCATCACCCTCGCTTGATTTAACTCTTTTAATTATCGTTTTTTTGTGTAAAATATATAGCTAAGAACTGATTAAAAACTTGTATAAACAGGAAAACCACACCACCACATAAACTTCGCATCGCTGCTAGCTGCGCTGTTGTATTTTGTCGTACTGATTACCCAGGATGCTTTGCGCAACCGTAAAAGATCTATTACGTCTATTACAGTATATTACTAAGTATTACAGTGTATTACCAAATACTACAAAATATTACAGTACTACGTACTACAGTGTATTACCGAATACTACAAGGTATTACAGTGTATTACCGACTACTACAAAATATTACAGTATATTACTAAGTACTACAGTGTATTACTGAATACTACAAAATATTACAGTGTATTACTGAATACTACAAGGTATTACAGTGTATTACTGAATACTACAAAATATTACAGTATATTACTAAGTACTACAGTGTATTACTGAATACTACAAAATATTACAGTGTATTACTGAATACTACAAGGTATTACAGTATATTACCGAATACTACAAAGTATTACAGTGTATTACTGAATACTATAAAATATTACAGTGTATTACTGGATACTACAAAGTATTACAGTGTATTACCGAATACTACAAAGTATTACAGTGTGCTACCAAATACTACAGGATATTACCGTATATTACAAGTACTACAGTGTATTACAAGGTATTACAGTGTATTACTGAATACTACAAGATATTACCGTATATTACTAAGTACTACAGTGTATTACCGAATACTACAAGGTATTACAGTGTATTACTAAATACTACAAGGTATTACAGTGTACTACTGAATACTACTACAAAGTATTACAGTGTATTACTGAATACTACAGGGTATTACAGTATATTACCGAATACTACAAGGTATTACAGTGTATTACTGAATACTACAAGGTATTACAGTGTATTACGGAATACTACAGGGTATTACAGTATATTACCGAATACTACAAGGTATTACAGTGTATTACTGAATACTACAAGGTATTACAGTGTATTACCGAATACTACAAGGTATTACAGTGTATTACCGAATACTACAAGGTATTACAGTGTATTACAGAATACTAAAAGGTATTACAGTGTATTACTGAATACTACAAGGTATTACAGTATATTACCGTATACTACAAGGTATTACAGTGTATTACCGAATACTACAAAGTATTACAGTGTATTACTGAATACTACAGGGTATTACAGTATATTACCGAATACTACAAGGTATTACAGTGTATTACTGAATATACTACAAAGTAATACAGTGTAGAACACGGCATACTAATAAGTACTACAGTATATTACTGTGTATTACAAAGATATTACACTAGGCAGTAGTATGTATTAACAACATTACGACGTTGATAAATTGCTTAACGTCGTGTGTCGGATGCCGTTGTCATCGGGGGAAGAATACGATAATGTCGGATACGGCATATTCACAGACTATATGGATCCTTCCATGAAGTGCTTCCCTTTTTTTGTCGCCGTTTTTACTACCGAGACTAGTGAAGCACGGCAGGATACCAGTCTAGTGTAGCGGTACGGGAATTATTAGTTTTTGAGTGTTATAACAGACTACTCTGTTGCACAAGGTACAAAAACCTATTATTTTTACAAATTAATCATTTTGCACTATTATTTTATGTTCAGTTGGTTTGGCTAGTACCAAGCTGCAATTTACCGAAGCTAGATCTGTATTTCGTACAACGAGTTTCAACAGGTTAAAATTCGTTTTAAAAATCGAAATGAATCAAAAATAGTTGTTTTTATTGCTTTTTACGTTTCATTTAGGTTTCATAAAAGCAGTGTTTACAAACTTGAACTATTTTTTTTACTTTCGTAATTTTCTTTTTCTTTTGCTGTGCCAGTTGAAATAATTAATTATTAATAACGTGAGCATTTTTTTCTGTATAATTAACTAAAGCAAATACTCCCCCGTAGAGGACTACTAAATCAGTAATACGCCGTAAAACTTCCTGCCGAAACGGCTGGTTTATTATTTCATACTTTTGACGCTTTCTTCTGTTCTTTTCTTGCGGCAGATTTGGACAACTGCGTCTACATGAAACCGCCGCAGTCTCGTAAGCGGCCGCCTTAAGCTCCCTCAGCGCTTAATGCGATTTTCCACTAAGGTGTCTAAAACGCGCTGGGCGTAGGAGGCTATATTGTTTTCAGAACAATAACCGCTTATTAATTTGCTTCAAATATTCTTTTTTGATTTAATTGCTTTGGATTCGATAATAATAACACAAAATTGATAGAAACGATTTATTTCTTTTGGAATGAGTAGATACAACACGTATAGTATGTGTTCGACTATTTATAGAAATTTTTGGGGAATGGGTAGAAATGCAGGTGCCTCCTTCATGCTTCGTCACATGCGCAAACATATAATGCATATCCTGAGCGTCAGGATATGCATTATAGCCGTTGTCATGCCCTGAGCGTCAGGCGCATGAGACAGATGAGCGTCAGGCACATGCTGGTGTTTTTATTCATACCCTGAGCGTCAGGTGTATGAGAGAAGCCCTGAGCGTCAGGCGCATTTTTCCTATTAAAATGAAGATTACAGTTGAGATGCCCTGAGCGTCAGCCGCATCGACATGTTGTGAGCGTCAGGCGCATGTATCCTATTTAAGTGATGATTACAATTGAGATGCCCTGAGCGTCAGGCGCATCGACATGCCCTGAGCGTCATGCGCATGTTTCCTATTCAAGTGCTGCTGATTGAGATGCCCTGAGTATCAGGCGCACCTCAATGAGCATCAACTTTGTTTCCAGGTGCACAACTAGAACGGCAAATATGGTGAACACATGCATACATGCCCTGAGCGTATCAACATATTACTTGCCTAAAGGGCTGACAAAGGAGGCCCAACATACCCACCAATTAAAATAGAGGCTACCAACAGACTCGTTATTTCTACCTGTGGACTAAAACCCTGACATAACACGAGCCAAAAGATATACCAGGGAAACCTTGAGGCAAAAGCAATTTGTCTGGCTGTGTTGTGCTGCGCCCTCCCATAACAGCTTTGATGCAGTTGTCTTTAGTTGCATTGGAGACGTCCATGATATTTCAGCGATGCCCGCATTCAATTGCACCACGGTGATCAGTCAAAGGTTCAGCAACAATTGTATGGTCAGTAAAAAATTTCCCGAAAGAGTATCGGCAATTCTTATTTTTATATTTGCGGTTTGTGGAGATCTGGATTGCTTTCTTTATCAGGAAGCTCGCATTTAACTATACTATCCACGAAGGCAATGTATTCTTCCTTATTATCACTACGTAAAATTGGTGCATTGGGCTACCTCTCACCTGAAATTCAACTCTTATGGCGTAGTAGTTTACTTTACCTAACGGTCCGTTGACAACTATGGTTTTAAAAAACGTCTCAACTCTGTATTGAAAATGTCTTGCTAAAAGAACTGGATTGCTATTAAGAATCTCGGTTCGTTGATAGTAATTTAGATTTTCAATTTCTTCTTCGGATATATCATTCCCCTGTAATTTAGTTATAATTTTAACGAGTTCATTCCTTCTTAAATCTGCACAAGACAGAGTCATGAAAAACGTTGGAACTCCTAGCTGTTTTACCATGGCCAAAACCTCAAAGAGAAATCGCTTCCAATACGCAGGAGTTCCTTTCAATGTGTTCATAAACGTGAAAGCGTCATCACTCGCTATAAATGATTGAACTCTTTCTTTAAAGTTTGAAGACATGATTCCGGCTGTAAGGCCGTCAGCTTTAATCTTTTGCATAGCGATATTTATGCGACTATTCAAATTAAGATGTTGAGTTACTGCATGAGCAAAAAATATATAGTCAGTATCAGAGGCAAACTTCTGTCTATAATTCAATAGCCTTTGGTTGAAATACTTGATCGGGGAAAGTGGTACGTTTCTTTCAGTGCGATATCCGAATTTACCTGTTGGAAATAGATAAGGGTGGGGCAGTTCTTCGCAATGCTCATCACAAATTATCGGTATCGGAATTTTATTCTCACCTGGAGCGATGACAATATTTCCGTCGTCAATATGTTCATGTGGAATAGTTGGAACAAAAGACGTTTCTTGACAAGGCAAGCGATGTTCATTTAACGGATTTTCATTCTCTTCTACACTGTCTTCAGAGCGATCCTTGTTTTCAGTCTTTACATCGCCGATATCACCTATCGATTCTACTGTATTTTCACAGACAAAGTCAATGTCCACTTCATTTTCAGTATCTTCAGATTCATGTTCAGAAGTCAAATTTATCCAGGAAGGTGGTATATTTGTGAGGTTAATTTCAATATTTGCATAAAGCGGGATAATCAGTTTTAGATAATAAAGAACTTCTCGAATAACGTCCGGCTTTACAGATTCTAAGTAATCGTTTGATTTGAAATTCATTTTGGTAATACATTGCTAATTTCATCGGATTTCATTGGTACGTTACAGATAGCTCCTTTAATTTTAGGACATTGACCCTTAGGCATTATTGCAATTCGTTTAAATAAAATTCTTTTGGATATAATAATCTTTTCCAATCGTCGTAACGTACACATCGATTTTGGGAGATCAAATATTTGAAGATTATTAGATACGGCTTGGGAAGGAATTTTGCCTTTTGTAAGCTTTAAATGGCATGTTGCACATATGTATTCTTTGCCGTTAAAACTTTGTTTTCTAAAGCGGAAATGCTCCTCTGAAATTGTCGTATAATTTTCATAATGAAACAATTTAATTGACCGTTTATACAAGGAGCGATTACATATAACACAAATATAAAATGGACCATTCTCAATGCATTTTTTAAATTCGCTTATTTTTGATTTAAAGTCAGGCGACACAGTATCACGCTTACATTTTTTTGCTTTACCTTTTTCAGACGCATGGCGTTTCCTTGCGTTTTTTTGCTTTTGTTGACCCTGCTCTGTTTTTCGATATTTACCTATCGACTCTCTTTGCTTTGCTTGACCCTGTTCTGTTTTCTTATATTTTCCTATCAACTCTTTTAGCTTTGCTTGACCCTGTTCTGTTTTTTGATATTTTTCTATTGACTCTTTTAGCTTTGCTTGACCCTGTTCTGTTTTTTTATATTTCCCTATTGACTCCTTTTGTCTTAATTGGCCCTGTTCTGTTTTTTTATATTTGGCTCGCGACTCTCTCTGCTTCGCTCGGCCTACTTCGGATTCCCGATACTTTCTGTTTTGGTCTATTTTCCTTTTTTTACGAATGGATGACATAATATTACTAGTTATTTGATTAGTTGTTAGTATTCTAAAATACTGAGTTTCAAGACACCTTCCTTGTCCAGGGGATACATATATTTCGCGTATGTAGTTTTCGACTTGTTGCAATGAACCAAATTTCAAAAGGACTGATGTACCACATTCTGTAATTTGTCCCGAACTGTTACTATGAGGATCAAATAAATAAATTTGCGAATCACCCCAAATTAGAGCGAAACTTACGCCACCAAAGATGCCTAATATTCCGTGTCCTTTATCAGAAAGTGACGAATCATGAAATGTACGTAAAGTGGCGCTATTATCTGTTACAATATGAGAAACATTTTCTAAGCTTTGTATTTGTATGACCTCATTTTCAACAGTTAAACTATTTGGGAGCTCACCCACACTTAAGTACTCGTTCGTGTAACCTAAGCTGGTGTGTAATTTTGTTCCTTCGTAGAGGACATGATCAAGATCACCTGTTTTCCAGATAGAAACCTTTTTAAGGACAGACCAAACAATCGCAAACAGAGAATTACACATGCACTGTGTACCGATTAACGTTCCAAGCCTGAAATCTCCTTGATTAAATGATCCCAGTACTGACTTTAAAATAGAGTAAGGCCCAGGATTTATTTCAACATCACCCGATAGTAAAAGTACCATGCGGCGGCAGTTTCTATACGCGGGGTTCACAATAGGAGTGGCAATGTGTGACATCTTTAAAGAAAAACAACCTTTAACAACACGATCAAACACTAGCAACATTTATTAAAGACACCGTTAATTTCACCGATTCAATAATTTCACTAATTCAATAAGTTCACTGATTCAATAATTTCAAATTTCACTAGTTCACCGATATCTCAATCTCCGATTATATCTAGCTTTTATACTCTTTCGAGTTTTTCTGCGCAAGCGCAGATGGTCGTCGATGGCGAACCTAAAAAAGGAAAGAAAATTGGTTAAAACCTAAAAAAACGACTCAAAAAGCAATTATGGAGAATTATTATAAGATGAAGAATTTCGTGTTGTAATCTTTTTTGAAAGCACTTTGAGACAATCATTGAAACCAAAATAAAACGTTACGTTAGATACGTTGTATTTTCTATTGGAAATCGGGCTTTAGATTTAAACGTTTTTGTCAGGTCGTGTAAAAGTACCTTCTTCGTACTAAATTTAGCGGATTAAAAAATTTGTTTGTGCACGAAGTTTAGCACGAAATCACGAGCAAACCGTTCCAAGCGAAAATTAATACTTGCGAAAATATACTTTTTTTTCAAGAATTAGAACTGATTGCTAGGTGTTTTAAGCATCAATTCGTTTTTTTTTTGCTTTTACTTTTTCATGATTAAATAAAACATTTGAAACCAGCTATAAACAGCCGAATTTCACAATTTACATAAAAGAAACACATCTGTATTTTGCTTTTTAGAACAATTGTAAAAAAGTCATACTATAAGCATATTTTTGAGCCGAAAAATGATAAGCATACTGAGCCTGTTTTCAAATGTTCATATGCTTATTAAAAAAACATGTACACGCAAAATTAGTACGAATAAGGTATCCAAATATTACATGTTCGATAGGAACTGGAATACACTTCACTTTACAATCAGCAGAGACACCATTCGAATGTAACTTTCTAAGATACCGTAAAATTACGGGATGAGTATTTTAAGCCCTTTGTCGGATTCTGTAATTACAGGACATTCGATTTTTTTTTTTAACGGCCTTAGGCTGTCAACGCTCAACCCCGTCCCTCTCTAGCTCTTACAAATTCATCAGTTTCACCATAAATGAAAGAAGAAATTACAAGTTCTCTACACCATCACCAACATCTTTAAATCACGCCAGATGGCATATATGCACTATACTTAGTTTCGACTGACAACTTGCAGTTTTTTATTTCCTTATTTCCTCGTCATGACCATTTAGATACACAGTTAGGCCGTTCCCGGAAATATCCTCAGTTCGCGTCCTTTTCCACGGTCCTGAAATAAGTCGGTCGTCAGCCTCAAAAAAGGTGGGGTTTTTTTAAACTTTGATTCAATATGGGTCAAAAACACGCAATTTTGTTAGGGCCGTTTATGTACTGGGAGCAAGGCTGAATATTTTGACTTAAACCGCCACGACACACCATTTTGTTTGGTGGAGGTGGAGGGTTTTGGTTTAAATAACCCCCTGTTTTTTTACTCTTCTGTGACCATTAACATGCATTTCGCTGGTAGCAATTGTAGCACCATTTTGTAAAGACAGGGAAAAAATCATCGTTTTTTGCAAGGTCATTGCTAGAATTTTGTAATTTGCCGATTTACTGACTGTAATATTCTAAGATTTTCTCAAATTTTTTAACGGTCGGTCGGAGGACGTGAACCGAGGATATTTCCGGGAACAGCGTTAGATATAAACCATGAGTTGAGAGTAGTGAAAAGAAGTTAAAAACGAAAAAAAACATGAGAAAATGCTTTTGAAGCGAAAACAGAAAAAAACACACCCATACAGATTTTTATATTTTTCTGACGGCTTACCTCCCACTCCCAAATAAGTTAAAGCTTTATCTCCTGTGACAAAAAAGTTTATCTAAATCGACTCAATATTTGTTCAGATTTAACAACATCTTTTTTTATATAATTCGTACTTACTCGAGATATAAGACAAAGTTTGTCTGTTTTTAGAATGTTTCTTGTTCGCTCACTCGGCACATTAAATTGAGCTAACTTTCGGAAGGTCAGCCTTCTAATTTCAGAAATATTCGCTTCGGCAAATAATTGCCCAAGTAGCACCATAATTTTAAGAATTTACGTCGGCAGTGCTTTGGCAAAAAAAATGACAAAGATAATAGTCAAATTCACTAACAAGTCTCGGCAATGACTTCGGCATTATTTTAGTTTCCAAAAAATCGTATACGAGGCTAAGTTACGTTGAATATATAGATGCACCACGGTCATCACCATTAAATGAATTCCCTTGTTTGTGTTTTGTGTTTTTCTAAAGTCGCGTTTTGTCAATAGCCTCTGGCCACTCTGCCATTTTGAACTATGGACTTAACTACGACATCAAGGTTTCTAACGGGATCATGTTGTCCACCTGGTTTCTATAGAGCGAGCCAATATTTCTGATCAGTGGAAAAGCACAACATTAAGCTTAAAAATTTAAAAAATATGTGCACATGTTTTTTTATTTATAAATAAGTGAAAACAAAACAAAACAAAATGTATGGCAATATATATAATTTATGGATAATGAAAAAAGTCGACGCAGAAACCAGGGTTTGGAAATTCACAAATAGACCGCATCATTCATATTCGTGCGCTGACGCACGTGCACTATATCATTCATACAACAGAAGAAAATCATCTGGGGCATTGAGACAACAATATTTTTGTATTCTTCATGGTTGTCGAAAGGAAAATATTTGTCATTGGGTATCTGTTTGGTGAAAGTAAATATTATGGAATTATGAAACATATATATATATCACATAGGGCGATTAAGTTTATGCTTCAGCATTTTTTTTTTCCGAAGTGAATCCCTTGTAATTGAATATACTTCGGCAATTGCTAATAAAAATTAATTTAAAAGATCGCTTTTTCTCATTTCTGATAAAATATGTCCTACTAAATAACCTATTATGGGTCAGAATTATCAAATCATAGCCATAAGAATCAATTTTGGTTCTATTTTATTGACATAGTATATCGATATAATAAATCTCAGTCAAACTTCTACGTAATACTCCACTATGCCACTCGGCATGAAACTCAATTCTGTAAGCCAATATTGTAGACCGGTTGGGCTACTCATTATCACACCTTTGAGGGGACTGATCAGGCAAAGTAGGGTGTTTTGGACAAAATAAATATTATTTTCCTAATTAGCACATTAATGTGAGATGATTTAGATCAACTTTTTTGTTTCACAGGAGGCAAGCTTTAAGCTCATACATTCATAACATATCGAACAAAAAAGTATTCGTTTCGCAAATACGTATCGTAAATACTAGAAATTTAACCTTAACGATTTGTTTTTCCACACTTCGGTCACTTCACTTCCGGCATGCTGAATTCAAACTTATTTCGGATTTACTCTGATTTTTGACGTTCATTACGTTGCTCAGGGGTGTACAACTTATATCAGTGGGTGAGTTATAGGGGTTTTGCAGCCACTATACCCCCGTTTATACTTCCAGCGGCTTAAATTCGGATAAAGCAATGAATCCAATGTCAAAACCAAAATTTTACCGACGTTGATATTTACAAAAAAATTTCTATAACCCCCCATTAAAATTTGCCTGGATTTTTGCTTGGATTTGCTTCGAAGTAGCTTGCTTAACCTTGTTTATTTTATCTTGGTACTCTCTTATAAATGAAAATCAAGCAAAAAGAGTTGTTTAAACAATAGACCAATTGTGTTTGAGCAACGTAATGAACGTCAAAAATCAGAGTAAATCCGAAATAAGTTTGAATTCAGCATGCCGGAAGTGAAGTGACCGAAGTGTGGAAAAACAAATCGTTAAGGTTAAATTTCTAGTATTTACGATACGTATTTGCGAAACGAATACTTTTTTGTTCGATATGTTATGAATGTATGAGCTTAAAGCTTGCCTCCTGTGAAACAAAAAAGTTGATCTAAATCATCTCACATTAATGTGCTAATTAGGAAAATAATATTTATTTTGTCCAAAACACCCTACTTTGCCTGATCAGTCCCCTCAAAGGTGTGATAATGAGTAGCCCAACCGGTCTACAATATTGGCTTACAGAATTGAGTTTCATGCCGAGTGGCATAGTGGAGTATTACGTAGAAGTTTGACTGAGATTTATTATATCGATATATTATGTCAATAAAATAGAACCAAAATTGATTCTTATGGCTATGATTTGATAATTCTGACCCATAATAGGTTATTTAGTAGGACATATTTTATCAGAAATGAGAAAAAGCGATCTTTTAAATTAATTTTTATTAGCAATTGCCGAAGTATATTCAATTACAAGGGATTCACTTCGGAAAAAAAAAATGCTGAAGCATAAACTTAATCGCCCTATGTGATATATATATATGTTTCATAATTCCATAATATTTACTTTCACCAAACAGATACCCAATGACAAATATTTTCCTTTCGACAACCATGAAGAATACAAAAATATTGTTGTCTTAATGCCCCAGATGATTTTCTTCTGTTGTATGAATGATATAGTGCACGTGCGTCAGCGCACGAATATGAATGATGCGGTCTATTTGTGAATTTCCAAACCCTGGTTTCTGCGTCGACTTTTTTCATTATCCATAAATTATATATATTGCCATACATTTTGTTTTGTTTTGTTTTCACTTATTTATAAATAAAAAAACATGTGCACATATTTTTTAAATTTTTAAGCTTAATGTTGTGCTTTTCCACTGATCAGAAATATTGGCTCGCTCTATAGAAACCAGGTGGACAACATGATCCCGTTAGAAACCTTGATGTCGTAGTTAAGTCCATAGTTCAAAATGGCAGAGTGGCCAGAGGCTATTGACAAAACGCGACTTTAGAAAAACACAAAACACAAACAAGGGAATTCATTTAATGGTGATGACCGTGGTGCATCTATATATTCAACGTAACTTAGCCTCGTATACGATTTTTTGGAAACTAAAATAATGCCGAAGTCATTGCCGAGACTTGTTAGTGAATTTGACTATTATCTTTGTCATTTTTTTTGCCAAAGCACTGCCGACGTAAATTCTTAAAATTATGATGCTACTTGGGCAATTATTTGCCGAAGCGAATATTTCTGAAATTAGAAGGCTGACCTTCCGAAAGTTAGCTCAATTTAATGTGCCGAGTGAGCGAACAAGAAACATTCTAAAAACAGACAAACTTTGTCTTATATCTCGAGTAAGTACGAGTTATATAAAAAAAGATGTTGTTAAATCTGAACAAATATTGAGTCGATTTAGATAAACTTTTTTGTCACAGGAGATAAAGCTTTAACTTATTTGGGAGTGGGAGGTAAGCCGTCAGAAAAATATAAAAATCTGTATGGGTGTGTTTTTTTCTGTTTTCGCTTCAAAAGCATTTTCTCATGTTTTTTTTCGTTTTTAACTTCTTTTCACTACTCTCAACTCATGGTTTATATCTAACGCTGTTCCCGGAAATATCCTCGGTTCACGTCCTCCGACCGACCGTTAAAAAATTTGAGAAAATCTTAGAATATTACAGTCAGTAAATCGGCAAATTACAAAATTCTAGCAATGACCTTGCAAAAAACGATGATTTTTTCCCTGTCTTTACAAAATGGTGCTACAATTGCTACCAGCGAAATGCATGTTAATGGTCACAGAAGAGTAAAAAAACAGGGGGTTATTTAAACCAAAACCCTCCACCTCCACCAAACAAAATGGTGTGTCGTGGCGGTTTAAGTCAAAATATTCAGCCTTGCTCCCAGTACATAAACGGCCCTAACAAAATTGCGTGTTTTTGACCCATATTGAATCAAAGTTTAAAAAAACCCCACCTTTTTTGAGGCTGACGACCGACTTATTTCAGGACCGTGGAAAAGGACGCGAACTGAGGATATTTCCGGAAACGGCCTAACTGTGTATCTAAATGGTCATGACGAGGAAATAAGGAAATAAAAAACTGCAAGTTGTCAGTCGAAACTAAGTATAGTGCATATATGCCATCTGGCGTGATTTAAAGATGTTGGTGATGGTGTAGAGAACTTGTAATTTCTTCTTTCATTTATGGTGAAACTGATGAATTTGTAAGAGCTAGAGAGGGACGGGGTTGAGCGTTGACAGCCTAAGGCCGTTAAAAAAAAAAATCGAATGTCCTGTAATTACAGAATCCGACAAAAGGCTTAAAATACTCATCCCGTAATTTTACGGTATCTTAGAAAGTTACATTCGAATGGTGTCTCTGCTGATTGTAAAGTGAAGTGTATTCCAGTTCCTATCGAACATGTAATATTTGGATACCTTATTCGTACTAATTTTGCGTGTACATGTTTTTTTAATAAGCATATGAACATTTGAAAACAGGCTCAGTATGCTTATCATTTTTCGGCTCAAAAATATGCTTATAGTATGACTTTTTTACAATTGTTCTAAAAAACAAAATACAGATGTGTTTCTTTTATGTAAATTGTGAAATTCGGCTGTTTATAGCTGGTTTCAAATGTTTTATTTAATCATGAAAAAGTAAAAGCAAAAAAAAAACGAATTGATGCTTAAAACACCTAGCAATCAGTTCTAATTCTTGAAAAAAAAGTATATTTTCGCAAGTATTAATTTTCGCTTGGAACGGTTTGCTCGTGATTTCGTGCTAAACTTCGTGCACAAACAAATTTTTTAATCCGCTAAATTTAGTACGAAGAAGGTACTTTTACACGACCTGACAAAAACGTTTAAATCTAAAGCCCGATTTCCAATAGAAAATACAACGTATCTAACGTAACGTTTTATTTTGGTTTCAATGATTGTCTCAAAGTGCTTTCAAAAAAGATTACAACACGAAATTCTTCATCTTATAATAATTCTCCATAATTGCTTTTTGAGTCGTTTTTTTAGGTTTTAACCAATTTTCTTTCCTTTTTTAGGTTCGCCATCGACGACCATCTGCGCTTGCGCAGAAAAACTCGAAAGAGTATAAAAGCTAGATATAATCGGAGATTGAGATATCGGTGAACTAGTGAAATTTGAAATTATTGAATCAGTGAACTTATTGAATTAGTGAAATTATTGAATCGGTGAAATTAACGGTGTCTTTAATAAATGTTGCTAGTGTTTGATCGTGTTGTTAAAGGTTGTTTTTCTTTAAAGATGTCACACATTGCCACTCCTATTGTGAACCCCGCGTATAGAAACTGCCGCCGCATGGTACTTTTACTATCGGGTGATGTTGAAATAAATCCTGGGCCTTACTCTATTTTAAAGTCAGTACTGGGATCATTTAATCAAGGAGATTTCAGGCTTGGAACGTTAATCGGTACACAGTGCATGTGTAATTCTCTGTTTGCGATTGTTTGGTCTGTCCTTAAAAAGGTTTCTATCTGGAAAACAGGTGATCTTGATCATGTACTCTACGAAGGAACAAAATTACACACCAGCTTAGGTTACACGAACGAGTACTTAAGTGTGGGTGAGCTCCCAAATAGTTTAACTGTTGAAAATGAGGTCATACAAATACAAAGCTTAGAAAATGTTTCTCATATTGTAACAGATAATAGCGCCACTTTACGTACATTTCATGATTCGTCACTTTCTGATAAAGGACACGGAATATTAGGCATCTTTGGTGGCGTAAGTTTCGCTCTAATTTGGGGTGATTCGCAAATTTATTTATTTGATCCTCATAGTAACAGTTCGGGACAAATTACAGAATGTGGTACATCAGTCCTTTTGAAATTTGGTTCATTGCAACAAGTCGAAAACTACATACGCGAAATATATGTATCCCCTGGACAAGGAAGGTGTCTTGAAACTCAGTATTTTAGAATGCTAACAACTAATCAAATAACTAGTAATATTATGTCATCCATTCGTAAAAAAAGGAAAGTAGACCAAAACAGAAAGTATCGGGAATCCGAAGTAGGCCGAGCGAAGCAGAGAGAGTCGCGAGCCAAATATAAAAAAACAGAACAGGGCCAATTAAGACAAAAGGAGTCAATAGGGAAATATAAAAAAACAGAACAGGGTCAAGCAAAGCTAAAAGAGTCAATAGAAAAATATCAAAAAACAGAACAGGGTCAAGCAAAGCTAAAAGAGTTGATAGGAAAATATAAGAAAACAGAACAGGGTCAAGCAAAGCAAAGAGAGTCGATAGGTAAATATCGAAAAACAGAGCAGGGTCAACAAAAGCAAAAAAACGCAAGGAAACGCCATGCGTCTGAAAAAGGTAAAGCAAAAAAATGTAAGCGTGATACTGTGTCGCCTGACTTTAAATCAAAAATAAGCGAATTTAAAAAATGCATTGAGAATGGTCCATTTTATATTTGTGTTATATGTAATCGCTCCTTGTATAAACGGTCAATTAAATTGTTTCATTATGAAAATTATACGACAATTTCAGAGGAGCATTTCCGCTTTAGAAAACAAAGTTTTAACGGCAAAGAATACATATGTGCAACATGCCACTTAAAGCTTACAAAAGGCAAAATTCCTTCCCAAGCCGTATCTAATAATCTTCAAATATTTGATCTCCCAAAATCGATGTGTACGTTACGACGATTGGAAAAGATTATTATATCCAAAAGAATTTTATTTAAACGAATTGCAATAATGCCTAAGGGTCAATGTCCTAAAATTAAAGGAGCTATCTGTAACGTACCAATGAAATCCGATGAAATTAGCAATGTATTACCAAGAGGAATGGACAATAATGGTGTAGTGCAAGTTGCGTTAAAGGAAAAAATGAATTTCAAATCAAACGTTTACTTAGAATCTGTAAGGCCGGACGTTATTCGAGAAGTTCTTTATTATCTAAAACTGATTAACCCGCTTTATGCAAATATTGAAATTAACCTCACAAATATACCACCTTCCTGGATAAATTTGACTTCTGAACATGAATCTAAAGATACTGAAAATGAAGTGGACATTGACTTTGTCTGTGAAAATACAGTAGAATCGATAGGTGATATCGGCGATGTAAAGGGTGAAAATAAGGATCGCTCTGAAGACAGTGAAGAAGAGAATGAAAATCCGTTAAATGAACATCGCTTGCCTTGTCAAGAAACGTCTTTTGTTCCAACTATTCCACATGAACATATTGACGACGGAAATATTGTCATCGCTCCAGGTGAGAATAAAATTCCGATACCGATAATTTGTGATGAGCATTGCGAAGAACTGCCCCACCCTTATCTATTTCCAACAGGTAAATTCGGATATCGCACAGAAAGAAACGTACCACTTTCTCCGATCAAGTATTTCAACCAAAGGCTATTGAATTATAGACAGAAGTTTGCCTCTGATACTGACTATATATTTTTTGCTCATGCAGTAACTCAACATCTTAATTTGAATAGTCGCATAAATATCGCTATGCAAAAGATTAAAGCTGACGGCCTTACAGCCGGAATCATGTCTTCAAACTTTAAAGAAAGAGTTCAATCATTTATAGCGAGTGATGACGCTTTCACGTTTATGAACACATTGAAAGGAACTCCTGCGTATTGGAAGCGATTTCTCTTTGAGGTTTTGGCCATGGTAAAACAGCTAGGACTTCCAACGTTTTTCATGACTCTGTCTTGTGCAGATTTAAGATGGAATGAACTCGTTAAATTATAACTAACTTACAGGGGAATGATATATCCGAAGAAGAAATTGAAAATCTAAATTACTATCAACGAACCGAGATTCTTAATAGCAATCCAGTTCTTTTAGCAAGACATTTTCAATACAGAGTTGAGACGTTTTTTGAAACCATAGTTGTCAACGGACCGTTAGGTAAAGTAAACTACTACGCCATAAGAGTTGAATTTCAGGTGAGAGGTAGCCCACATATCCACTCTTTATTATGGGTTGTTAATGCACCAATTTTACGTAGTGATAATAAGGAAGAATACATTGCCTTCGTGGATAGTATAGTTAAATGCGAGCTTCCTGATAAAGAAAGCAATCCAGATCTCCACAAACTAGTCTCAACCTATCAAACACATTCTCATTCCAAATCTTGCCGCAAATATAAAAATAAGAATTGCCGATACTCTTTCGGGAAAATTTTTACTGACCATACAATTGTTGCTGAACCTTTGACTGATAACATCTCCAAGGAAGAAAGGGCAATAAAGTTAAAGGGAAGGAAGACTATACTAGAAAAGGTAAAGACTTACATAAATTCAAATTTGAATCCAAGAATTAATAATTTTCTTCATCCAAACGAACCAAATTACAATCCACCAAAAACAATTGAAGAAATACTTCAAAGTTTAGATATTAATAAAGAAGAATATGAAAACGCACTAAGCATTTCACCTGATAATGGATTTCAGATTCACTTCCGAAGGCTTCCAGATTCCTGTTTTATTAATAATTATTTTACTGAAGGCCTGATGGCATGGGAAGCCAACATAGACATTCAGCCTGTTCTTGATTATTATAAAGCAGTGTCTTACATGTGTGCTTATTTGTCTAAAGCTGAAGACGAATCTTCAGAAGCGATGAAGAAAGCTGCATCGCAAGCATTAGAAACTGGTGATTCGTTATTTGTACAAATGAAGTCAATTGCAAATGCGTATCGAAATCATCGCGAAATGTCAGTTCAAGAAGCAGTTGCTATTATAATGCCTGAAATATGGTTACGAAAGACATTTCATGCTGTAGTTTTTGCAAACAGTAACATTCATGAAAAGAGATACAGAATATGTCGTAACGAAGAAGAAATTTTAAGACAGTACAGACATTTTTAAACGAAACATGTTGGATAGATACATGGATAGGCCAAATTTAAAATTTAAAAAAGGGAGATACCCTATGTTGGAACTAATGTGTTACGCGGAGTTCTTGTCAAGCTACTCTATGAAAATAAAACCGAAACCAGAAGATGAAAATGACAGCCAACCAGAAGTACTTGAAGAAATCATAGCTGATATTCAAATGGAATCTCCTTATCCAAAAACTCTGCCTCTGATGTCCTCAAAGGAAATGTTGTCTTTGCGAAAAGAAAAATGTGTTCTAAGATACCATGTACCTAGTCGAGATAAAAATCCAGAAGGGTATGCACATCATTTGCTCTTTATGTTTTATCCTTTTCGGCAGGAAGCAGAATTGTTAAGTGAAAACTCCGGTACTTACAAAGAGAAATTATTGGAAAACGGTGTATTAGAAATTATAAACACAAATAAAAGAATTTGCGAACCATTCGGTCAACTTGTTGAAGAAGCAATGATAAATTTTCACACAAATGCAAATAATCTTGATTCCTTCGCCGAACAAGAAAACGATGATGTTTCCGATGAGATTAATATAAATAACCATAGCGATGATGAAGTTCAAAATGAAACCGAAAATGTTCCAGTTATTGGGAACACTTTTTCATCTGTTACTGAATCTGGAATGTCCGATGATAAACTCCATGAAAAAAATCGAACTTTAAATGAAACTCAAAGGCAAATTTTTGAAGTTGTAAATGATTGGGTTAGAAATTACATAAAAAGCTTGGCATGTAACGCACAGCATAAAATTGAGCCAATTCATATATTTCTAACAGGAAGTGCAGGTTGTGGAAAGTCCCATTTGATAACAACAATTTCAGACATGCTAAACAAAGCACTTTCTTATCGTGCAGGGAATTTAGAAAATAATAAGATTCTCATTCTAGTGCCCACTGGTGTGGCTGCCATCAATGTAGAAGGTAATACAATACATTCAGCCCTAGGTATACCAGCTGATAGAAGTTTTGCTAAAAACGTTTCCAAGTTGAGTGATAAAAGGAGATGCATGCTCCGAAACAAGTTTTCAGAACTAAGCATTATTGTAATAGACGAAATTTCGATGGTTTCAAACAAGTTGCTTTTACATATTCACCAACGGCTAACCGAAATATTAGGATGTTCAGATGACATACCCTTTGCAGGGATATCTGTTATTGCATGTGGTGATTTCTACCAACTTCCACCAATCCAAGCAAGACCAGTTTATGCAGACTACAAAGATGTACTGTTGAATCTTTCACATTGCTGGAAATATTTTAAAATTGCTGAACTAACAGAAGTTATGAGGCAGCGTGGTGATCAATGTTTGATTGAATTATTAAACAATATCAGAGTGGGAAAATTAGAAACGAGCCACGAAAATTTACTGAAATCTAAATTTATTTCTCAAAATGACCCTAACCACCCTAAAGATGCTATTCATATCTTTGCTGAAAACCAACCTGCCTCTGAGCACAACCAAAAAATGCTAAACAGCTTAGCATCAGATGAAATAAATATCGAGGCCATTGACAAAATTCCAGAAAATATCCCTGCGCAATTAGTGCAAAACCTCTATAACCGCACTCAAATGGAAACAGGTGGACTTGCTCAAAACCTTATTTTAAAACTTAACGCGAAAGTCATGTTAACATCAAATATTGATGTAAAATTGATAAACTTATTAACGGCCAGATTGGGAGTGTTCATCGTATAAAAACCGATAGCTTGGGTAAAGTAAATAAAATATATCTAAAAATGGAAGACAAACTCGCAGGTCTTAAAGCTATGAGAACAGATGCATATGCTATGCAAGAAAATGTCATCCCAGTTAATAGAATAGAAAAAGAAATAAAATTTAACAAGTATAATCCATCTTCACCTTCTATGAAGCGACTGCAATTTCCACTATTGCTGTCATGGGCGTGTACTGTCCACAAGGTTCAAGGAAAAACATTTGATAAAATTGTTGTCTGTTTTGATTTGTTTAAGCAACGAGCCTTTCATCCAGGACAGATCTATGTTGCATTAAGTCGTGTCACAAACGTAGAGGGATTATACGTAACAGGAACATTTAAAAAATCAGCTATTAAAGCAGATACACGAGCAACCGCACAATACAATAATATGCGGGAACATTCAAAATTGATACTAAAGGATACTGGCGTTATAAGTGATAATTCTGTTATATTAACTTTGCTTAATACAAGATCCTTCAACAAATATAAAGACGATATCAAATCAGACCGTATTCTCATGGAAAGTGATGTATTGTGTTTAACAGAAACTCAGGTACCATTAAACTCGCACTGTGACACAAAGTTAGACTCCTTTACGTTAATTCCAAACAACAATGTGGATAGATTTTCTAGTCTTTTAGTTGGACATAAAGAAACAACAGAGTTGTTTGATATTGCAAAAATTCCAGGCGTAATATTATTTAAACTGTCAAAAAGAACGTTTCATAAAAACCCTATAAGCATTTTACTGCTATATCGTAAGAATTCTCTTAATAGAGACGAATCACCATATCTTATTCATCATTTTATGGGAAACGAAACCATTGATGTTATTCTTGGAGATTTTAATGTAAACGCATTTAGTGGTGAAAACTATTTCCTTGATTACCTCACTAAATACAAACAAGTTGTAACCTCTCCAACTCATATATCAGGTTCACTTATTGACCACATCTATATCCATGAGAGCTTGTTTACCACCTTTAATGTCGAGACCTTCGTTGAAAATGTCTATTTTAGTGATCATGACGCAATCAAACTAAAACTACTTATGAAATAAAAGAAAAAAAATCTGCTCCATTACAGTAAAGTGCTCGGTTATAATTAAAGTTAAATTCTGATTTTGGCCTCGTATAAGCTCAGTTTTCAATGTTTTTTGGTAATAGTGGGCAATTCACAGCATGCCTAGTAACTGTTGTCGTCTTGCTTGTACGAACTCAGAAAGAAAACACTGCGCAAATACATTTTTAACTGGAATTTTCTGCTGACTCAGCAATTTAGATAATAAGTCAAAATATGTCTTAAGGACCATATTTTCAAGAAATAGTAAAGAAATATTTTATACATAACACGCTGAGTAAATAATACAACTGTTTTGAGAGCTAAAAAAGGGTTACTGCCACCTTAAGTTAGCTATGATTTAAAGTTAATAATAATCAAGAATTAATTTTTAAAATTTTAGAATATTCAATGATGTTGTTCCCCCTATCTTCCTCGGTTTTAAGGTCCACTTCAAAGTTCAGTTCTTTTTCAGATTAGTGCTAATGGCGGAAATCTTTATGCCGCAGGGCTTCTTGTTTTGTTATAATGTATCACGCTTTTATAAGAATCTTGTTTGTTTGCTGGTATTTCAGGTTAAAAAATATTTTTAGAAAAATAAAGATAAATGAAAAACAATAGAGAAATAAAGTAATGACGTGGCCCGGTTTGAAATTTGATATTCTTATAAAAAAAAGCGTGTGTACCGTTAAACATCACATTTTTGAAATTGTTTCCTCAAAAAAAAAATTTTTTTTAAATATCGCTGGTCGCCCCATTTAGCTGTTTTAAATTTGCGCAAACTTAGTGACTACATCTAGACGTCTTAAGTTTTTATTGTGTCCAAAATGTTCTTTTAGCAACTTAACAGAGTCATTTAAGAGGCTACAAAACCTAGCATGGTTTGTGGTCACAGGCCAAGTAGCATACACCACTTTGGTTTTCCCAAATGTAAATTAAACAACAGAATTCGGTGTGTCACTATTGTGAATGTATTTTAATTGCACCTTTTTAATAGCGACATAGTTTATGCAGCTTCTGCGTCGTGTGTTATCTTAAGATGTTGCTTTTTCATATTGTGCATCCTAATACAATTAAATATGACAGAAAGAGTCCCTACATATATCCATATCCATTGATATCAATTTGTTTGATATAAACACTTAACTTCTTTTAACTCAAGTTTTCTAATAAAATAAACTGCAAACTATTTGAACTAGCTTGTTATATCCTTCGAACTTTTGCATAGAAACATATAAGTTTATTGTACGTAAAGACAGTCTAAGCGACAACAATGCCTTTAAAATCTTTTTAGAGGTATTAATTACCTTCTTAAAGCTAGTAAGAGCATTTTTTAACTAATACATCTCGTGTTATCTCTGTTCCCTCGTCAAAACAAACTTTCGATTTACTGACATTAAATGTATTTTACAGACCGTCCTTTTTTTAGAAAATAAAAATAAAAAAGTAGCAAATTCATCACAAAAAAGTGATTAGTCATAAACAGGTTGTCCAGACATCTATGTGGTTCTAAAGTGTGTAAAATTTCTTGCACCTTGACCTTTTTAATCGTCAGTTTATTACACGCCATTCTTCGGAAATTGCGAGGATTGAGCTTATTGAATCCTTTCATAGCCCTTTTAAACTTGATATTTTCGATGACGGCGCACAGAAAAGCGCGGGGTGATAGAACGTCTAGACGACCGAAGTCAACTGCCTTTAAACAAGAACGTGTGGTGCAAACAACCCTTAAAGATGATTGGGCATCAGGGTTAGTGTGTAGCTAGTATAAAAGATAGCGTTTACGTAATTTTTCCGTATGTCTGGTCTGAATTTATGTTTACTATGTTAACTGTTTTATTATTTTACTTTTGGCCTGATGAAGACATAAATGTATCGAAATATATTGTGAAAGAGCAGTTCATTGCTAGTTTGAATGAAAAGATTTACGCCGCAATGTTTTTACCTGAAAGATGAATACCGTTGACTTATTTTACGGATAAATTGTTGTTGAGGCATCCAGTATATGTAGGTTTACATTGTTTTGGGTTTGCATGTATAGATGCTCTCCTGTAAATGCATAAGCTTGCTTGCTGTAGTGCATTTTTGTGTGTGGCAGTTGATACAATATTATTTGTTGGTCAAAACGTCAGGAACTAACCTTTCTGAAAACAAAGAGCCGAACTTGTGGAAACTGTGTCGTTGATAGCATGGTAGCAAGTGTATATTTGCTTTTTCCTCTTGAAAATTATAACGAATGTGTGAATGAGAAGTTTGCGTGCCTTCAACAGAATACTATGCCGTTAAAATCAGTATAACAATTGCGTCGATGCTGTACCGCTGAAATCTTTCTAAAAAAGCTACAAAAGGCATGTCAAAGAAAACAGTATACTAAAGGTATGGATGCAATATCGTGGAAGTAATTCCAGCAAATGTATAAATGATCGGGCTCCTATAAATTTCTAACAAGATTATGGATGCTGTATAGATCGTATCATCTTTAAAAATGCTTTCATGCTGTGCCCATCAACACATTACAACGAACAAGTGAATGATCAGTTAAAAACAGTCTAAGAAATTTAAAATTTAAGAAATTTAAGAAATTTTTCAACTAAGGATAAAATACCAAATGCTTTAAAATCTGGTGTTGGTTACAAATTTGTTTGTGCTAGCTGTAATGCCAGTTATATAGGTGAAACTCGTAGACACCTATCAACCAGGATTGCGGAGCATTTGGTCACTGACAAACAGTCATATATTTTCAAACATTTATGTAACAATGCTAATTACAAAACTGGTTGTAATGCATCTAATTTTGGGGTTATAGATTCTGCACCTTCCGATTTTAGATTGAAGATTAAGGAAGCTATACATATTGACTGGCAAAAACCATCGCTAAACAAACAGGTAAAACACGTTTTCGTAAGTATTTCGGTGTGATTGGTTTCTCGTTACTTCTCCGGTTTCCACCTTATCTATCATATCTTTTGGTCTCGTTACTATTTACTTAACTTTTTAACTTTTTTTTGTACTTTGCACTTTTACTGATCGTAAGATATTTTATACTGTATCGTATGACTATATAGCTAATTTTTAACATATTGTAATTAGATTTTCACGCATTTTTAAATCACACGTACGGAGTAGTGTGATATGTTGGTTCATCACACTGGATTCGTCTTAAATTGCGTATGTCACTAGATCTAAGATAGTGCCGTGATACATAACAGGGGTACATTAAGCATTTATTTTCACAGATATTTTTCATGCAATTTTTCCAAAATTGTAGAATTGTCAACTTTTAGTCGAACTATAACTATCAAAATAATAAATATTATATTTTTAAACGTTTTTGAAAGTTAAATTTGCAAAGTTTAGTTCAATTTGCAATGTTTATCACCCCCGGTGTGTTGTAGCACCACGCCGTGTTTAGATTTTTATATCGCCAGAGTCAACAGGTGGCTAGAAGTTGAAAAGTGTGGTTGTGTTTTTTCTATGCCAGCGAGCTAGCTGCTCCATACTTTATTTTTTAGACTTTCAGTTGTGCTAAAGAACCATTTTCCCTCTCCATTTCTCTTGCTTTTCCCTCCTGTCTCCCTTTCCGTCCCATCTCCCTTTCCCTCCCCCTCTTTCTGTCTCGTGAAAAGTTGGTAACATATTGGATAAAATTATTGGTTAAAACTATTGGTTAAAACTACTGGTTAAAACTTGGTTAAAACTATTGGTACACGACTGATATTAGTTAATCTCATTGGTCATTTTTAATTAAGCAGTTTGTAGTAGACTTAAGAGTTGATATAGCTAGCTAGCTAGCACAATTTCAGGCTAGCCATGATGCTTTATTATATACTTCATTTTTAAGATATATAGTCTAAAGATTACGGCTGTATTGTTGTTACTTTTGCTAATTTTGGCTGGTGGTGTTGAAGTAAATCCTGGACCAGGTCCTCCATTTCGGCCAAAGGTTGTTCTAGGCTCTTTTCATCAGGGTGATCCTAAATTTGATGAAAGTAGTGGCATGCAATGTGTCTGTAATGCACTTTTTTCAATCTGTTTTTCAGCAATTAAAAAGGTTTCAGTTTGGAAATCGTTTGATTTAGACTATGTATTAGAGAAAGGAGATGAATTATTTAAAAGGTTAAGTAAATTCCGTCCGCTATTTATGGATGAAATGCCTTCAAGTATACTAATTGAAGGAAGAAACATTGAAGTTGAAAAGTTATTACATATTTACGGATTGATGGGACAAAATGATATTTTCGTTAATCACGACACAACCAGTGATATTGGAAATGGTCTAATATTTATGGCTAACGAAATTAGCTTTTCATTGATTTGGACAAAACTTTCAATTTTTTTGTTTGACTCTCATAGTCGGGATAGGGATGGCTCAATAGTTGCAGATGGAAGTTCAATTTTATCCTTTAAGTCACTTTTTGATGTGCAGAAGCACATTAAGTGCCAATATTTTCAACAGTTTGCTGATAATTTTGCTAATATGCAGTTTGAAATACAATATATCAAAATTACAGATTCCGGAAATTGCTCTGAAATTTTATCTTCAATTAGGAAAAGTCGAAGAAGGATTCAAAATAAAATTTCATTTGATACACATTGGAACAGTGTCAATTACAGCAACAAAAAATGTGAAATGGGCTTGAAATATGTAGAACTTTCTGGAACACCTGAGCATGAGCGAATTAAAAAAGCAAAATGTGAAAAACGTGCAGAATTTTTTGGCACGCCTGAACATGATCAAATTAAAAAAGCAAAGTGTGAAAAGCGTGCAAAAATTTTTGGCACGCCTGAACATGATCAAATTAAAAAAGCAAAGTGTGAAAAACGTGCAGAAATTTTTGGCACGCCTGAACATGATCAAATTAAAAAAGCAAAGTGTGAAAAGCGTGCAAAAATTTTTGGCACGCCTGAACATGATCAAATTAAAAAAGCAAAGTGTGAAAAACGTGCAAAATTTTTGGCACGCCTGAACATGATCAAATTAAAAAAGCAAAGTGTGAAAAGCGTGCTAGTATTTTAGGAACACACGAGCATGAAGAGTTAAAAATGAAAAAGCGTCTGAGTTATTAGACAGGATACCTGTCTCTCTTTTCTGCTCTCGCGCTTCGATGTCTGTCCTGCTTTTTTAACCCTGCTTTTTTTAGCGCGCTATCGCTGAAAAGAGAGACAGGACTAACCTACCGTAGGAATGCAACTGCTACTTTCTGATTGGCTAATTTTTGCAGGGCAGTTGCGCAACAATTTTGTTGATCCGTGGCCGTATCAACTAAACTAATAAAGAAAGCTACACCCTTTTAATTATATTATAGTGAGGCTGATGATTAAAATTTTATTTCATTCACTATTTCGATTTTGAAAGTCATCTCGAGCATTGTAGTTCAACTTTATTTTTCGATTAAACCTAAACAATTAAAAGCTGTAGCTAAAAAAATTAAAATGTAGTTGATACCTTGTGTATTCTTATGGTAAAAGTTTAATCTACCAACTTCTACCCAGTGTGTGTTTGGAGTGTACATGTGCGCTTCATGTGTTTCCTGAAAGTTCGCGCTTGAACTTTAAGGACATTAGGCTACTCAATCGGGGTGCTTAAAACCATGTTACAGTATACAGTTGTATACTATTTTAAAGGTTTTTATAACAGAAGGAGCGTGCTGGGGGCGGAAATAATCTATCAAGATTTCGAGGTGTGGATGCTTTTTCCATGCTCAACACGAATAAGATACCATTCTTTCCTGTTCAGAAAGTACAACCAGGCAACTGTAAACAACGTTCTATCTAAATGTCATCGGTTAAAAGGTGTTTTAAATGGCGATGGATCGAGCTGGCAGCAGCATGTGCGTTGACTGATGTTTTTCAACAAATTTGAGTTTGGTGGGATATTTTTAAATGTTTAAACTTATTAAAAATTATTATGCGGTAACTGCATTGTTCTTTCTAAATGTTTAAGCGATTTTTGGCCTTCAAGTCTCAGTTATATAGCTTAGCTAGCTAGCTACTTTAGGCTAATTAATGTTTGTTTTTAATCCGCCATG